>CM053504.1:3684436-3747134 GCA_028627145.1 Eidolon dupreanum | reverse complement strand
GATATTAAGAGGTTTATTAAGTGGACGGATAAAACCAAGGATACGCCTAAAGCAGCAATGATGAAAGTCTCCTTTGCAGAAATCACTCAGATATTTAAGTGTGTCCATATTTTCAGGTTACTTTTACAACAACAAGGACAATGATAATGGTAAGAAATAAGGATAAGAATAGAGAAAAATAATACAATTGACTGAGTCCCTGCTGTGCAGTCTTATCTCCACGTCCAATTTATCCCATCATGGTGTTATTTAATTCACTAGGCAGATAAAACTGTAGCCACGAGAGGTTAACTAGCTTTTTGACTTACTAACTTCTGTTACTTGAGGTTCTACAAGAATAAAGTGGAATTCTAGCCCAATCTAACAGCCCATGCTGACTCATGCCATTCTTTTTGTACTATGTGGCCTTAGGAGAATAGAGAACAATAATAACGATCGTTGATTAAGTATTTATTATAGGCCAAGCTCACTATATGCATCATGTCTGGATACCCAGGCAGAGTCAGGACCCCTGAGCAAACCAACCACATGCCTAGTGAGCGCTTAAATCTTGCTTTCTGGGTTCAAACCAAGACTCTGGGCTGCCTACCAGCTGCGTTGCCTCTGCCAACCGCACTTGAGCTCCCTTAGCTGAAGGTAAGAGTACTCACTGACCAGTGTTTTGGGGAGGAATAAACAAGTCTTCACTCATAAAATGCTTCCGTTGGCACATAGTAAGCACTCAATTAAGACATGCTATTATTATAAAGACCATTGCCCAGGGCACAGAATTCTTAACCACTGCAGGGCCCAGCCAGGGCCTTTACTGGGACAGTGAAGCAAGTATGTTTCTAGCGGGCGAAGGACACCGTCGGATTTGGACCCGGATTTGTACGCTCCAGGACCCAAGTACCTAGCTCCGACTCAGCAACTGGAGTGTAGCTACTAGACCACCCAAACACAACAAGAAAGATACCTGGATCCGGGGGAGCCTCAGGAAGTGGGGCGACGACCCGCCTTTCCGTGCTCCTTGGGCATCTTCTCCAAACTGGGCGTCGAGCGAGAGCCCAGAGACCGCGGACGCAGTCAGCGTGGGTGGGGCGGGGAAGGATGAGGTCCCGGCGGGTAAGGTGTGTCCCCTCAAGCCACGCCCTCAGGCAGGATACTGGGATGGGGGGAAATGCGGGAGAGCAGATTAGGGTCAGAGCCACACCCTTGACGCGCTTCGAGTGAAATGACCAAAAAAATCAGGAGTCTCGACTCAAGCTCAGACAAGCGGCCCTCAGTGTCAATGGTGTGGCCCATGCAAAGCCTTGACCCCTCCACGTGGATGGAGCCCGCTGGGCTTTTTGCTCAGCAGCTCCCAAAAGGAACACAGGTAGTTTTCTCTGAAACCCGAACTGAATAAAATACGGCCTTCAGAGCCTGCCCGGATGCAGATCCTGACTCCATTGCTCCGCTGTAGGGAGACCTCAGCCCAGCGGCCTGTGAAATGGGCATAATAATGTCACCCAGCGCACCTGGAGCTTCTGAGCATTAAATGAGCCCACCGCGATGAAGCTTTAAAACTTTCCCGCCTACGGCGACCACTTAATAAACATTAGCCAAAATGACATTAGCCATTATTCTCCCTGGATGTCTTCCTGTTCTAAAACAACCCTTCGAATTAACTAAAAATCCCTTTGGCTCCTTTGACAACTTCTCTTTTTTGAATGTGGTTATCACATTTTGTTGAATATATATATACACACACACATATATTTATGTATATGTATACATATATACATACATACATATATACACACACACATATACATATATAGACTTTTTTTTTTTACAAATACCAAGCAAGCCTGCATGTCCTCTTAAAAATATTTTAAGAGATTGTTTTGTTCCCACTTGTTTTGAAAAACGACTCAGCATCATCATCGAGTGGGATGAAAACAGTGAAAAGCAAATGAGGACAATAGGATCATCTTTCCTGAACTTCCCTCCCCCCTAAAAAAAATTATTATTATTAAAGATTCAGATGTTGAGCTTTTAAAGACCATCTTGCTAAGTATTTTCTTATCGAGTTCCTCCTTTTTTTTTCCTCCCCCATAAACACGACAGTAGAGATAGTTTTTTCCTCCCTGCCTCAAAAAAAAAAAAAAAAAAAATCTGTCACATAAATTTCTCCAAACCAGTACAACTGAATTTTCTACAAAGATTTGTAACTGATATGCTACATTCTTTAAGGAAAACAAGCATGCTATATACAGAAACAAACAGTTTCAGAAGCAGTTTTATTTGAAGTCAACAAATAAGAACAACGTGTCCCCAAGGAAACAAA
This sequence comes from Eidolon dupreanum, assembly GCA_028627145.1. Classification (NCBI taxonomy): domain Eukaryota; kingdom Metazoa; phylum Chordata; class Mammalia; order Chiroptera; family Pteropodidae; genus Eidolon; species Eidolon dupreanum. The sequence continues at coordinate 3,744,823 of CM053504.1, read as the reverse complement.
GTAGAATTTGGACTCGAAGCTAAAATGGCTCTGCCTTAATCCTCTGTTACCCAGAGCTATGGGGCTGCGTTTACAGGAAACGCCCGCCACCAGAAGTTCTCTGCTAGTTTTCAACCAGTTTTCAACCGTATTTTTGCATCATCAACTCAGCCAGATGGAAAGAAATGAAATACCCAGCTTTAAAAAAAAAAAAAATCGTAAAGTAAACGAAGAGAACGCTGACCTGTTCATTTCTACCTTCTTCAGGATGGGAAGAAGCAAGAAGAAATGCAGGCTCCCCTCCCCCTCAGGACAGAGCTTCCCGGTGGGTGGGAACTCTCTCATTACCACATTTTCAAATAGACCGGTTTCTCTTTTAATCAAAGTTAGTTTGTGGTTGTTTGGCAGTCTGAGCATGCCGTGTTTTCATAGCTATAGAAAATGTGTATTTATTCTGAGATGGCTATGACCATATGACAAACATAAGCCAGCCTTAGCCAATGATTTAGAAGAGCTCTGAAAAGTACTGCCTTGAAACATTTTAATAGAGGTTCTCTCATCCTTTGTAAGTGGAAGTGTAAATTGGTACAGTCCTTTTGTAAACAGCTCAGGGAGACGAGTCAAGGGCCTTACAATGTTCATACATTGGGTGCTTCAATAAACAGTCCTGGAATGGGTCTAAGGAAATAGCCCTAATCAAGGGAAAGGTATTATGAAGAAAGATATTTATGGCAACAAGTTTACTATAAGGGGAAGAAAAACACTCTCACACTCTCTGTCCATATATACGTGGAAACATTTCAAATGGAGGAATGATTAATCATCCAAGTTACCCCCCCCACACACACACACACTCTTGCACACAGCCATTTCGAAATTAGAAAGTTTTGAAAAATATGCTGTTGGGAAATATAATAGCAAACTGAAAACTCAAGATGAAAAATTGTATTGTTAACAGATTATAAATATTTTATTAGTAAGCAAAAAGGGAGGATATAGGTATACATAAAATTTTTAAGTTGTTTATCAGGGAACTTTTACTAGGAACAGGGCATTATATATGATACCAAGAACATTGTTAGTTCTTTAGCTGTGATAATGGCCTTATGGGTTATTAGAAAAAAATGTATAGATATTTTTAGGGACATAAAATGAAGCACTGAGGAGGAGAATGACATGTTGGAATTTATACTTTAGCAAATGTTAAAAACAGAATTGAAGCAAATGTGGTTAACATCTTGAAACTGTACAACTATTTGGGTATGAGGGGTTCATTTTACTATTCTCTCTGCTTTTGTATGCATTTCAAATTTTATATATTTTTAAAATAGACCTATATGGCTAGTGGCCACATAGAAAAAAATTTTAAATGGTTGTGTTTTAGTTATTTTTGTTTATAATAATTTATTTGAGCCAAACAGGACACGCCTAGAAGCACTATCTCAACAGACTGAGAAAAAGGCTTCTAAATGGTTGTTTTTGATCATGAGATCTGCATGACCTTTTTCTACCTCCTATTTTTCTCAAATTATTTTCTTTAATATGCCTGTATTACCTTTGAAAACAAATTGATTTTACCAAAAAGAAATTAAAAATAAGAGTTGACAGTTTCGCAGAGATGTTTTTATTGCTGTGTAATAGTCGTGAATCCTCAGAATGCTGTAAGCCTGTGTACCTGAAAATGTGAATTTATAAATGGTCCAGATCCTGCCCATGGGATAACACGGTGCCATCTGAGACTATGCCTTAAGTATAATCAGCTGATAAAAAGGCCAGCTGCACCGAGCCATTTTAAAGATTACGAACCATTTAAAAACATACCACGTCTCACCTCTTAAACGCTCAGTGGCAAGATACTCCGGTTTTATTTCTAAACTTGCATGCAGTAATCATGTAAGCAGCAAGCAGCACACAGTCCCACATACCGCCAAGCTGACTCAGAAGGAAGGGTTCCACATTCCTTAATTAGCAGCATCAGAAAAGCACTACTTCCCACAGTGGAGCTTCCCATTTCATGCAGCTACTCAGCTGGCCCGACACAGCCCACAAATTCACGCAGAGGCTTTCCAGAAAGTCTGGAAATGCAGTTAGCGTCCTTTAATTAATTTCATTAAATCACTTCACTTTGTTTTGGTTTCATTCTATTCTGTCGTATTCTAACGTTTGCAGATCAAAGATGTCCATGATGACATTATGCATATTCTTCTTTGTTTCTGTATTTGTGTATATTGAGATCACTCACTCCTGAGAGCAGAATGGATGAATGCTTCACCAACTTGAAAATACAGTTCTCTTCATGATCAATAGTGAAAAGATACAAAGTAAAGGACTGGGCCAGAAGTTGTTTTTCTTTTTAGCACCACTTACTTCAGTCAAGTTCCTGATTTGTATTAAAGTTCCTTTTGGCAGAACTCATACAGGACACAAGGGTGTGAGAAAGATTCCCAAACAAGATTATGTGGTTTTCCAATGTGGTGAACTCGATCATCTTTGAAAAGACAAGGGCAGCACTATTGCAATCTTAACTGAAAATATTGAATTCTCAGAAAACATTCTCCTTGTCAATATTGGGTTTAACCCTGATGAGCAATTATTTACTTCGCACTTCAGAGGTTTTAAAGAAATGAAAAATAATACTAAGCAGGTGACTGATGGGTTTGCTGGACTAAACTTTAAAAAAAAAAATATTTGGAAAACATTAGTTTTGCATTTCCAGTGATTCTAACCCAGTGCTACTGCACATTATTCCATATTCCCTTTTCAGTCTTCTCTTCCTTAAAGTATATCTTTTCAAAGAATCCTCCTCTTTGACCACCAGGTCGGCAGATTTATATTTGGTTTTTAATTAAGTTCTTTACCTGTAAATAAGAGGGTAGATAAAAGTTCATAGTCTTAAACCCCAAGAGAAAGCAAGTGTTTGCCTCCTGAGGTGTCTGAGGAGAAGCACAGAAGGTCTACTTAGGAGTTTTATTTCATCTGGCGACACATTCCAGCATTGGAGAACTGCTGAAGCTGTTTAGTGTTGTAGACTAACCCTCGATTGTATCTCTTAAGAATGAAAGCCTTCCCTTCTTTTTTTTTCTTTAATATATTTTTTTTATTTTTCAGTTGTAGTTAGCTTACAAGATTGTATTAGTTTCAGGGATACAACATAGTGATTAGACATGTATATAACTTAACAGAGTGATCACTCCGATAAATCTAGTACCTGAAAGCCTTTCCTTCTGACCCCAGGGAATAATGAATTTCTTCTAACACTAAGTGATAATTACAATGAAAAATATATTTTAAAATTCATTGACTTTTATTCATTAAATCACTGTTATGTCGAGTCGAGTCCAGAGTCAAGGGCACTGGCTTAAATTAAGTAGACCTCGGGCTTTTGGTGTTCTTGGGTCATGTAAGGGTCATGCAACCGTTGGACTCTATCCATGACTCAGTTTCCCTAATTCCTCCTTGTAACACAAAATACTATGAGGGAGCATGAAAAGTGCCAATGACTAAGATATTGTCTTTTGGAGACAAAGATGTCGTAGAATTTTTTTCCCAAAAAATAATATTTATAAAAACAGTGCATTGTAAACATGATCCAGAGCCCAAGAAGCTGAGTCTTCTTTCAACTTCTAAGAAGTCAAGATTAAAATACAATTGTTTTTACTAATATTTGGGGGATATTATTCATATCTAAGAGAGTTTTACTTGTGACAAGAAGATATCTAAATTCACTCTAAAGTTTTGTTTCCTCCCATTTCTGTATATTAGAAAATAATTTCTGCTCTTTATTTTTCCAAGTTATTAAAGATTTTATGTCTATCTTAGTTTTCAAGTAGGTAGCAAAACATTGTAAATCCGTCAGTTACAATCCATTGTAATAATTCAAAGCTTCTCCTTGGAACACAGGACACCCACCATCTGCAGCGTATTTATTCTATTATATTCTGTTTACATAGAATCCAGCATGAATGGTGCCCACCTGGGGTTGTTCAATGGACTGAAGGAATCTTAGCAAACTTGTAATGGTTTGGGCGCAACCTCTGCTCCTTCCTCATCTATCTGGCCTGCTACTGGTGCCACTCTCTGTTAGATAGTGACCTGCGAGCCCTCCTGGTCTGGTTGATATTTCTTCACCTATCAGTAGATCATAAGTTGGAGTATTTCCTTAGTCATAGAGACTGGCCGTTTACTGGGATGTTCTCAGTAGGAACTACAGTTGAAGATAACAAAATGGTTATTTAAACACGAATGTGGAAAAAAAAAAAAGCCTCTTCTTGAGGGTTTACGATCATTTTGCTATTTTCTGACTCTCAAACTGTCTTTAAGAGTAGAGATCGAATTTTTATTATTATTATTATTCTTTCCTATGACATTTGAATGTTTAAGTCTTTTGAAAACGCTTACGTGTTTTGACCAGCCAGAAAACCTTAATATCGTCTATAGTTCCTAAGATGAAGAAAATAGGAGAAAGCTAGAGAGATTTGGCAAGCAAGTATATAATAATCTGGCAAGGAAATTCTTGAGCAAGAGTTTATTGGAACATTTGAAAGTAACTAAAATGATTTTTTTTCCTCAAATTTATTTTTGTCCTTTTTACTTTCAGCACACACAGACATACAATTGAAAAATAACATTACAAGTATAAATGACTTTTTAAGCCGAACAAGCCAAGATGCTACTATCAGGGTCTTTATGGAATATTGACTAAATGTCTGTAATCCATTCTCAGGCTTATTGTAGGTGTCAAGACATCCTTTAAGAAAAGCTGATCAGATCCTAAATATTCAAATTTAATTTATATTTATTGACCTGATACAGAATGTCCTGCATAATGTTAAAAAATATCACCTTCCAAATTATGGGATAAGCATGGGAAATGGCATCTATGTGGTTAAGTAGAGGCCACAGTAGATGAATCAGAATTATTTGTGACGACTCCACAATAATCTAGAAGAATATTGTTATTAGGCCTATGTACCTGCCATAGTTTCAATACAAGGATTCTCGAATTTTGCAATATCCTTAGAAAAGATCAGAGGACATAGTCTAGTATATAATATACAATCCCTAAAAAATGCTTTTTGAATTTTATGATTAGAAAGCCTCACTGTTTATTACAGAAAGTTTGAACACTGCAAAAAAACACCCATAAATCCAACATATATCATTCAGAAACAACCACAGGTCCTATGCTGGTGAGTTTTCTTGCAGCTTTTTCAAAATAGTATAGTGCTTGGTAGTACCTTACTCTTCTTCACCTGATTGTTACAATGATGATTTTCCTCATGTGCTCAAAATGTTAGCTTCTTAAATCATATCTTTCCTTTCTCTTATAAAAGTACATAAAATACAAATATTATACAGGCTTCCCATCTCCCCCCAGCACCCTCCCACTAACTCCTTGTGGTCCAGCAGGATGGTGCAAAATATCTGTGACAAGTGAAACAGGGGAAAAAAAAAAGGTTTCACTGACAGTTTAATTAAAACTCTAATGGGAAAAGATTATAGTACCATTGAAACTCTTTCTTCCCCCCTCCCCGTATCTTAAGATATTTCAGAGTGAATTATCCAGGAATAAAGACCACAAAAGGGGTATTCACATGGTTAAGGAGAACCAAATTGACAGGGCAATTATCTCCTCTAAAAAATTCTTCACTCTGGTCATAGCAGTGACCTTTAAGGAGGAGACCTGGGAGGCTGGGGACCACAGTAGGAGGGGGACTGTCTCTTTTTCTGTGTCCCCTTTGTACCTCTTGAATTGGAGATCAGAAACAGGTATTTTAAAAATATATAAATGTACTTTCTAAGTACAGTACTAAATGTATCTGTATTACAATCTTAAGGGACCAAGCTCATTAAATAAGAAACATACCACCTCTGTTTCTTAGTACATAAGCTTCTTGGCATTCCTCCATTGTCTCACTTTCCATTTCAAAATTAAACTTTATTTGGAGAGGACGGTGCACAGTAACTAAAAATAAGACACCTGTTCCATTTTGTCCACGAGTATATTGTCAGAAAAGCCTTGATGACACTCCCTAAATTAGATTATCACTCCATATAAAATAGAAACATCTAAAGATATTTATGCAATGAATCTTTATAGTATTTGTATGTTTTCTATTCCAGGCATTTTTCAGGCATTCTCCGGACACATCCCACTGGAAGACGGTGAGTCAGGGACTGGAAGGTGGGCTGATGTCTTGTTTGGAGTACAAAGTGCAAGACAGTATATGGTGGGTGCAAGGTGAAGGCTCCTCTAGGGGCAGCTGTCTCTCATGAGCTTCCCTTCCCTCCCACTCCGCCACAATGCGATCCATTCATTTTCTGAAACATTTATTGAAATCCATTCTCTTCCTGAGTCAGTATGGACTTCGCTCATCTTATTTCCTTGAACCATTTCCACCTTATATGGATTAGCAATTGCAATGAAGCGGTTTCTTCCGCAGCACCAAATGGATATCATGTGCTTACACAGATGTAAAAAGATGTACCACGTGAACTTTCCTTCCAACACGACAAGTGAATCTGACTTTAAGTCACAGTATCAAGCGTTGCAAGATTTGTAATTTGCTATATAGCGTGAGAATCTATTACTGGGTGCCTCTCTCTGTTGTTTCTATTCTATTTCAACGTGACTGTCGGTCCGGCTTGGAGGACGAGCCAGGGATCCACTGGTGATTAGCCGGACAGCCCAGGCAGAGTCACTCTTGTAACAGAATCAGTCTTGACCCAAACACCAGACTTGAGTGACAAAAAGCTTGATTGTGCAATTTTCTCAGTAAGCTGACCTGAGGCTTAGTCCCGTATTTGCTTTCTACACACTAGAAAATATGTTTAATGCGTTTTGGAGTGTTCCACACGAAGCATTTTTGGCTTGTTAACACAGCTTAAACTGTTGTGCCTCATTATGAGACTGTATTTTGAGAACAGGCGGTGAAAGTTGGGATTTTTCTCTTCCTTCTCTTTTTTTTTCCCCCTCCTGCTTTAAAAACAAGATAAGCCTGTATGCAAATAGAGTCCACTGGTAACCACAGTAACATTCTCAACTTTATTTATTGAATTGCAGAGTCTTCCTTCACCCGTTTAAGCTCCATTTGCATACCTTTGACATTATCAACATTTATTCCAGTAATGAGTCATTTGAGACATCTTCTGGTTTATAGCTTAGAGCTGGATTCAACAGTACTGATGTCTTCTGTATTAAAACTTAGGACTCTTTATGTGCAGAGAGAGACAGACAGAGAGAGAGGGTTTTGTTTTGTTTTGTTTTTCATTCTAAAATGGAAATGTGCCCAAATGAATTAAAGATAATATCTGAAACGCATTTAGTTATATATTTCACACACTAAAGAAATGCACTGTATGACATTCTCATTCTATAAAGAGATAAAGGACAGGCATAATCTCTTCTTGTGCTGAATATAGCTAGTGTCTTAAAAAGGAGTATTAGCTTTATATTTTGAATATTTTTTTCCAGCTTTACTGAGATAGCATCAACTCGTAACATTGTGTAAGTTTAAGGTGTACACTGGGTTGATTATATTTTGACAATTTTTAAATGGAAAGAAAAAAAAGGAAAGAAAGCGAGAAAGAGAGACAACCTCAATACTTTTCTCAGAAAGAACAGGAAGCCTGAAGGAGGAAGTAAGTGACAGTTTATTTTTCAGCAAGTCCCCGTTATTAAGTGAATGAAATTCCTCTGGAAGCTATAAACATGAAGACTGGAGCATGGCTTTGTGCAGATGGCACAAAGGCTCCTCGATATTTAGATCATTTTTTCAAAGCTGAGTTATTAATGAAAGCCAATTATTGCACTTTTCCAAAAGGAAACACTGAGTCATTCATGAAATGATCTAAGATTTCGAAACTTGCTTACACCATTTTTTTTTTCCTCCTTCTTTCCTACCTGTGCCAAAAGCAGGCTCAGAAAAGCCAAGCCAGCCCCAAATTAGCCCAAGATTGGGGTAATTTAACAAAGACTCCAGATGCCCTAAAGGGTGACTGTCCCACCAGGATGGCAGGCTCAGAAGTGCCTCCACGGCGGGAAGGGGCTCCCGTCCTCTCTCTCCAGGGGGCCTGTGATTAACTAGTTCTGGCACAGCAATTATTTGGCCATACCCTTGGCCTGCCTCCAAGTTTCATGTGTAACAGCAAATGGGCGTGGGCCCACAGATAGGCAGGCCCGTGTTTTTAGAAGCCATTACATATTTATGGCCAGAGCCCTACAGAATTTGGCCAGAGATGGATGCAGATGAGAATGCGTTTGGCAAGGAAATAGTGACTTCTGGATCCATTTATCAAGAGGGCTTACACTTACATCATTAAACGGTGTCCAAAGACAGTCAACAAACGTTTGGATCAGGAATAAACTGTGAGTGAGGTGGTTTTAACCTCGCCACAGCTTCACTCTGTCCCTTTCTTGCTGAGGAAAGGTATTTCTAAGCATGACTTAGGAGAAATTCACTAAGAGTTAAACCATCGAAGTTTCTGAACCAGCCCAGTGGAAGCAGCCTATTTCATCTTTACAAACAACTGTAAATCCAATGTAAATAAATAATGGAGACAAGGAAACAACGTTTTGATTCAAACAATACAGAAAAGCTTGGAATCCTGCCTCCTTAACGTGACGCCTCATGTTTGCGTGGTACTATCGGAATGATTTTTACACATAGATTACCTTAATATCACTCTGCCAGGTAGAGAGAGAGAGAGACCTGCATACGGGCCCATTTCACAGATGAGGAAACAGTGGCTCAGAGATGTTGTCACCTTTCCAAGGTCACAGAGTTAATTGATCACGGAGCCTGAACGAAGGTCCAAGACCCCTGGCAGAGTACTTGGCTTTGTCTCCTTGTAAGCTGGTTCTGAATGTTCCCTGCTGTATATCTAGAGTCCCTGAACTTCTAGGCCTGCTGCTTGCTACACTAAGCTAGTGCTTTTCAACTCCTAGAATTCCTGAGGAATATTCAAGTTTCCTTTTTACTCCCTACCTGAAGCCCCTGGTCCTTTTTTTTTCACAGTGGGGATGCACTTCTTAGAGAAGGAAGTGGTCTAGATTCTGGTTATTAGTGTAGAGCGGCTTCCTCTTTTTCTCCTTGAATTTCTTTTGGTGTTATTTTATCCCAACACCTAAAAAAATCCCGGATTCTGCACCACACATGAGGGACTTTTTTTAAAACACCCTTTCTCATCCACTGAGATGTTACGAATAATCCCCAGAGATTTTTAATTTTCCGTGTGTGTGTATATTTTTCACATTTTTTTTTATCAGTGATCTTTTTTTTTCTCCCCCATCTATTTAGGACAAAAATTTTTTTTTCCCAAAACTCTCTTATTTTTGTGTAACTCACCTTATGTAATTCACACGAGGGGGGGTTATTACTAACACCAGTAAAAAAAAATATTGCAGCGTTTCATGACGAACCCTTAGACAGTTGTTCATGTGTGTGTCACTTATTTAGAATATGCCTGGTAAGCACTGGTTAAAAATTGGTGACTCCAGCGCAGCCTTCTTCAAGTGATTTCTGTAGGATACCTGGGAGACCTTGAACGTTCTGTTAGAGTTTACAATCACGGGAAGGAGGAGGGTGGTGTTCAGGAGGAATATTGCTTTATTACTCAGCTAAAAGTCCCTTTGGCACTAAAAGTCCCTCCTCGCTCTTGCTGCAGGCTGTGGGAAGTCAGCGTTTTCCCTCCCTTACTGGCATTTTCACTATGCAGAAGAGCCGCCTCCTGTGAACGATTCCATTTTCAAAATATGTGAAAGAAAACGTTGTTCTTTTAGTAAATGACCCCCCACCCCCACCCCCTGGGTTGCAGATCCCTCCCCCTCATGTGGACTCTTACGTGCAAAGCAGTCGCCGTTGGGGGAGGGGGAGTTGTCCCCGGCTCACAGCGCAATAAGGGCATCACGTCTAAAGTCTTAACGCTGTTCTAAGTGTTTTATGTGCACTGGCTGGGTGAAGCCTAACCACCGCCCCACGGGGCGGATCCCACTGCGCAGAGGGGTAAACCGAGGCACGGAAGCGCTAACTAACCTGCCCATGATCACACAGCTCAGCGGCCAGGCTCTGACTCATAATTTTTCGCTCCCTCCAGGCGTCAATGCAGCCTGCAAACCTTCGATGAAGGTAGCTCACTGACCTCTGTCCCAGAGGCAGGATTTTTTTTTTTTTTTCCGAATGTCACAGGAGTCTAAGTGAAAGTAAGGGGAGTCTCAGGAAGGAGACTTGGATTGAATAGACAGCGGGAAGCCACAGAGAAAGAAAATGCGTGTAACATTGATCGGGGTCAACATTTTACTTCTGCCCATTACTGTTTCCTATAAATCTTTGAGCCAACTGGCTGTCGCAACACAAAAACATGTAGATTCGCTAGCTAGGTCAGGGCGGCTAGAAAACATGACACTTTAAGAGTAAGTTCTAGATGCTTTAGCTTTGAACGAGCAGATTCATTTCAGTTCATTTCAAATGCTTATAAATCTTAAGTCATAAACTGTTAAAATTTGGAGGAGTTTATTCACTAGCTGAAGGACTCATAGTTGCTCTCTTAAAAAACAGCAATCAACGAGCCAACTAGAAACAAACAAATGAAAAAAAGCAAACACGACCAAGCAAACCAACAAGCTAGACCTAGTCATAATGCTTAAGAAACAGATATTTTGCTTAATTATATTTTCTACTTGCTCAGATGTCCACAAATAAAAGTTTAGTTTCACCTTTTCTATACTTAAATGCATATTGTAAAATATGTTTATGTCTGTATAAATCTTTCTTGTACATTTGAAAATGTACAAGAAACATTTCTCAATCTTTAAACATTGCAAGATGGTAAACATGTCATCTTTTATGAACCAAGTTTAGGTAGCAATAAACTAAACCATGAGTAGAAAAAAAAATCTTTTTCTCGAACAATTCTTCAGTGTCTTCATTCTGAATCGAATAATCATTCATGACGAAATAGGAAAAAAACATTAAGTTTAAGGTTCACCTGCGTGGACTTTATAACATTCCCTGGAAGCTTCTTTTTTTGGACCGAATTCCTAATATCGGTTCTGTTCTCATGATTTATCTCTTCCTCTTTCTAAGAGGGAAGTGAAAAACTAAAAGGGCTCAGTTTTTATACACACACATTCTTAAATACAGCACATGCTATGTGGATGTTACAGTGCAATTTTAACAAGAGCAAGGAAAGCTATGCCTGGTTCACAACTTAAGTACGTAGAACTTACATGGGTCATTAAAACTTGTCTGTATGATCAGGTTGCTAGATGGTAAGGAAAGCAGGCAAGCGCTCTACCTAATGTGTAACTTAATTAAGCTTTACATTCTAGGTATGATGAAAAGACCCGAAGGCTCTTTTACGTTAACGTGAACTCAATGTAAATCCCATCTGAGAAAGTCGACATGATTTCATTGTATGAAGGAGTTCAGTGAACTTTTTATTCTTACTGAGTAGAAGAGATTTATAATGATTAAGCCAAACACCACGACTACATAAGTCTATGCCAGTCCTTTCTTCATGGAGAAGTGGCCTCTTCCCCACTGCAGCCATGATGGTTCCCATTTACCCAAACCTTGACGAAAGGAAATTTAAAGAGCAAATGCAGCCAAATGAACCATCTATGTAAAAATCGTGAATTTCTTATGTCTCTGGCATTACAGATCTTGGATTCAAGTGGATATAGGAAGAGATTTATTACCCGATTATTCTGCAGTCTGAGTGAAGCCATGATAGAGTGCTAAATGAAAATCTTACACTCAGAGATCCATTCAATAACACACATCTATGGTGGACCTACTCTACCAGGCCATATTTTAGGGGATGGGAGTACCTTGATATGTATTATCAATATAATATATATGATACATAATATCCATATAATAATATATAATGTACTCACAGGGTCCTTGAAAATATAGTTACTTTCTTGCAGCCATGCCGAAATCGGAGCCTTATAAAACACAGCCAGGGACATTCTTTTTCTTTTGCTTATTCACTGAAAATTTATTGAGCACCTACCATGTACCAGAACCTGTGTTGGCACAGAGATGCAGAATCGAACAAAAAAAAGATGGCCCTAACAGGAGTCAAAGTTTTAACCGGGTAAACAGACATTTTTAAATAGCTCATTCTAGTGGATCCCAACCATTTGTAAGCATTAGAATTAACAACTGGCTTGATTAAAAATGCAGATTGGTGGGGCCTTCCTGGGTGCCTAGAGGTCTCTTGCCCTCTGAGTGCCACTCCAGGGGATGTAAAGGCAGGTGTTCTTAGCTGGCACCTTGCAGAAAGTATTTATCTGCAATTGGAATAAGTGCTCAGTAGGAAATTTACACAGCACTGTGAGGGCAAGCTCCTCCATGAGGAATAAGAGATACGGCCCCTGGGACCCATGATGCTTTTAGGGGCCCAGAAAAAAATGTTTATTTTGATGTCTTTTCAAGCCAAAAGAAAAAAAAATGAATATAATAATAATGGAATATATAATAATAACCCCAGCCTGGATTATATTTGCCTTTGTGCCAATGCATTTGCAAAATATAATTTTTAATATCCTTTTAAGGAAGACAAGGCCCATGAAGGCAAAAATACGTTGGTCCCACAACAGCCCTAATTTGGCCCTGATGCTATGGAGCTACGTATATACAAGGGACATGGCTCTGGGAGTGGATAAGGCTTCCAGGTAGAAGGGACAGTTGAACTGGGACCTGCAAGGAGAGTAGAAATCAGCCCTCCTAAAGGCAGGGTAGGAAGGAATAAGCGAGGAGTAGTTTGCTTCCAAGAGGAGATGAATCTCTCAGATATATTGATTTTTGTCTTATTGATTTGCAAAGTATGCATAACAATCTACTTTTAGTTATCTTTTTAATGCTAATAACTGTCTAGATTTTTGTTTGTTGGGGTTTTGAGGGTATCTGTGGGAAAAAAAAAAAAAAGAAGAAGAAGGAAGAAAACATTCAGAATAAACAAATTTCTTTGTCTCCCAGAAGTTTTCTTGGTTTCTTTGATACTGAGATTTGATAGGTAGGCAAGATAGTCAAGTTGTCATCACTATTGCTACAGACTGGAAGTATCTCAAAAGCTTTATGTCTGATTGTAAGAAAACTTGTGAAGATTTTAGCGTCAAAATATTTACTCCATTCTGGTGGATGAGGGAGAAATAAAACCATGAATACTGTGATTTCATTTATCATCACACTCCACATTTGCAGCACAAGGCACATGAAATTGATGGTCCTATCATGTCACATAGGGGCCTCCTGTAATCGTACCCTCCTGATAACATCAGGGAGGGTTGAGAATTGCGACGAACAGAGGAAATATGCAGTCTGAAGGAGGCAGCCATATTCAGCATTACCCAGATGTTGAAGTGTAGAAATGCCGGTCTCATATTGATGTATATTCCACTTTTTCAAACCTGGGTTTTTATGTAAAGTCTCTCCGTTTTCTAAATATCAAGGACCAACCAAAATGCATCTGTGGCCACCATCAGCTGGTGATCTTCAAATTCAGGGTCACTGGGTGGCTTTCTACAACTCCAGGGGCCACCATTTATAGAGCAGTACCTTGGAGTCGGGCAACGTGGCAACCTCCCCTGAGTCACAGCCTACTCCTTCTTCATACCCAGGGGGAATCAGGCCCCTGTTTCTTCCATTCTCAGCTTGAGCGGCGGCTGAGCCACCCCAAACACTCAGCAAATATTTGTTGAATGGATCGACATCTTGTCTTTTCCACAAAGATGTGACGGCTGACCCTAGTTCTTTCTCTCCTTCTGGAACCTCCCTAATCAATACCATCTATCCATCCTATCTCCACACCTTATGAACTGTCTGACCTTGGACAAGTTACTTAACCTCTCTTGCATCTGTTTTTTCACCTGTAAATGGCAATGATAATAATTCTTAGTCTCGTGAGAACTCATTAGTTAATACGTGTAGAGTGCTTAGAACAGTGTCTGGCACAGCATAAGTACTCAATACATGCTAGCTGGTATTTAATTGTATCTTAATTAATCATCTTATATTTTGTGTATCTCTCTCAACTGAAAAACCTTTTATGTGCTGATTCTATGACTTTTAGCTTGTTTCTCTTGTAGCAATTAGCATGATACAACCTGCAGAGTAAACGCTTAATAACTATTACAGAATTGCTAAAGATAAATTTTAGCGACTATATTAATTAGGATCTAAATCAGTTGTGAACAACAACAACAAACCCAAAACCCACATGATAAGAGTTTATTTGTCCTTCATGAAGAATAGATTTGGAGGCAGTCGGCCTCAGGCTGTGTGGCATTCATCATGTCAGGAACTTGGCTTTTTTAGTCTCGCTGTTTCACTATCCTTTCATGTATCTCTTGCCACATGATCCAAAATAGCTGCTTAAGCTCCAGCCATCAGACCACATTCCAGCATGCAGGAAGAATGAGGAGAAGTTTGAAAAGGAGACACACCTGTTGAAAGACACTTCCAGGAAATCATATATAGTTTATGGGTCCCCAATCTCCGGGCCATGGACTGATACCAGTCCATGGCCTATTAGGAACCAGGCTACACAGCAGGAGGTAAGTGGTGGGCTAGTGAGCAAAACTTCACCTGTATTTGCAGCCGCTCCCCAGCGCTAGCATCACCACCTCAGCTCCACCTCAGATTATCAGGCATTAGATTCTCACAGGAGCACAGGTCCCCAATGCCACAAAGGTTGGGGACCTCCAATATACACCCCTTCCCTTTACAGACCATTGGTCAGAATGTAGTCACATAGCTACTACCCTTGGGTGCAAAGGAAGCTGGGAAACATACTCTTTTATCGGGGCGGCCATGTGCCAACTAAAAGTTGGGGATTTTATTGCTGAGGGAGAAGGGGAAACAGATATTGGGGCAACTAGTGGTCTCTGTCCTGGCAGCTGAGTTTGCTGTGGGTACCACACAGGATGGAATGATTCCAGCCCTATCAAAGGAAGCTGTTAACACGGGCCTGGCTGTGAGTTCTGCGAAAGCCCTGCTCTATCTTCCTCTCAAATTTCCACTACTTTTAGGATTGACGGCTTTTCATTTATAAATGTCAATGTTCACTTATAATGGAACTCCCTAAGGAAGAAAGACATATACATAAAACCCGCTGATTAAGGAGTTTGAAGAAGAAGAAGAAGAAGAAGAAGAAGAAGAAGAAGAAGAAGAAGAAGGAGGAGGAGGAGGAGGAGGAGGAGGAGGAGGAGGAGGAGAGGAGGAGGAGGAGGAGGGGAAGAAGAAGAGGAAGAAGAAGGTTGTTTTTATAAAAGTTTTCTTGTTACAGACAATTGCAAGCCAATACCACAGTAGAGAGAAGAGTACAATGAACCTCATCTACCCATGATACAGTTTCAACAACTATCAGCTGGTGGGCCTCTTGTATCATCTGTACCCCACTCCCTCCACTCTATTATTTTGATGCAAAATCTAGATACCGTTTTGTTTTATCTACAGTAGCCCCCCTTATCCGCGGGGGACACATTCCAAGCCCCCCAGTGGATGCCTGAAACCACAGATAGTACTGAACTCCACGTGTACTGTGTTTTTCTCCAATACTTACATACCCACGATAAAGTTTCATTTGCAAATTAGGCACAGTAAGATTACAATCACCAATAATAAAATAGAACAGTTATAACAATATACTGCAATATAAGTTATGTGAATGTGGTCTCTCTCTTTCGAAATACCCTATTGCGCCTTCTGGTGATGATGCGAGATGGTGTGATGCCCACGTAATGAGATGAAGTGAGGTGAATGACATAGGTGTTAGCCTACGGTCAGGGTGACCCGAACGTAAAAGCTTCGATCCCCTGACAGGCGATCTGATAACAGACGGCTACTAAGTGACTAACAGCCGGGGAGCATACACAGCATGGAGACGGACGTGGTGGACAAAAGGAGGATGCCTGTCCTGGGCAGTACGGAGGGGGCATCGCGAGACTCCGAAGGGCACATCATGTAAAACTCACAAACTGTTTATTTCTGGAATTTCCCATTTAATATCTTCAGACTGCAGTTGACCATGGGTGACTGGAAACCAGGGAAAGGGAAATCTCAGCTAAGGGGGGACCTCTGTATTGATATTTTGGTACCTCTAAAAGAGAAGGATATCCTTTAAAAAGCAAAATGGGAATGTTGTTGTCACGCTTTACAAAATTAGCAGTAAGCCTTTAAAGTCATCAGAGATTTTTGCCAGTGTTTAAATTTCCGTCTCATAGATGTTTTTTTGAAGTTAAATTTGTGTGACTAAGAATCCAAATGAGCCCTTTTCAGTGCAATTGCTTGACATGTCTCTTTTAATCAATAGCCGCACGGTTCAACATGATAGCTACTAGCCACAGATAACTATTTCAATAAATATTTATGAAATAAAAAATTTAGTCCTTCAGCCACATAAGCCACATTTCGAGTGTTCAATAACCACGTGTGGCTAGTGCCCACCAGAGCAGATACAAAACATTTCTGGAAAGTTCTGCTGGACGGCACTGCTCTGTGGGGTGCCCTGGGCCCTTTTGTTTTTTCTTTGTGGTTTATTTGTTGAAAAAACTGGGATGTTCGTCCCATAGACATCCCACAGTTTAAACTCTACTGATTTCCACCCTCATGTCCTCCCTTCTCTGTACTCCTGTAAACCAGGAGTTAGAACAAGAGTCACAGAGATGTAAAGCACAGCATAGGGAATACAGCCGATAATATTGTAAGAACTATGTAAGATGACAGGCGACCCACTGTTGTGTTAAAAAGCACACAGAAACATCAAAATCCGGAGAGTTGTACCCCAGAAGAGTATCAGTGGTTATTTCGTGGAAGGAGAATGACCTTATTTTTTGCGGATCTGTATTTCGTTACTTATTCTACGTGCAAGGAGCATGTCTTTCTAATGAAAAGTCCGTCATAGCTGGTATTTACTGCAAACAGTGTGTCACGCTCTGTGCTGGGAGATTCACTTATTAGCTCATTGTGTCCGCATGGCCCTCTATGAGGTAATTATGATCTCTGTTTCGCAGCAAACACTCAAGAAGTTTAAGTAACTTGTCCAAGGTCATATGGTCACCATTTGGTGGAGTCTGGATTTAATCTCTCAACGGCCTGACTCTCAAGGGATTCTGATTTTGGCAAGTGTGGCAGATGGCCCGAAAGACTTCATTTCTGGAAAACTCTTTCAGGTTATCACGAGGCAGACGCAGATGTGGGCATGAAAGCCCATCGCTCCTTACCACAGTGCATCATCCTCCACCAACATGGTGTCTCCCCCGTGCCAAACCCCACTCTCAAGATTCTAGGTCTGGCACGTATGAAGCCTGATGCCTGCACAGAGGGTGAGCTCCACAAAGGCAGCTGCCTTTCGCCCTCCCCCGCCCCAATGGGTGAAGGTCACTACCACCCCAACAGACTGCCCTGCTGCCTTTTCTCACAGGCACCATTCATTCACCACTTTGCGCTGAGCTCCCACTATGTGCCAGGCACATTAAGGCCACCAGACACATGAACGCACCAAAAACAGACAAAAAAATCCCTGCCCTTGTGGACCTCATAGTCAGAGGTTTAGGAGGAGAGAAAAGTAAATAAATAAACAAGCTAAGCAGAGCGAAAGCCAGAGCTCGATAAGCTATGAAAAATGGTTTGTTTTGGTTTGTGTGTGCGTGTGCGTGGTGTGTGCATGGTGTGTGTGTGGGTGTGCATGTGTGTGTGTGTGTATAATTTTTGAGTGGATGGCCAAGAAAGTACTCTCGAAGGCTGGGCTGGGCCTACTAGGCGCTGGGAGCTCCATCCGGCCCACTGACTGTTTTTGTACAACTGTGACTAAGAACGATTTTTCCACTTTTAACTTGTTGGAATAAAAATCAGAAGACCATTTTGTAACACATGAAAATGATAGGACATTCCATTTTGTGTCTATAAATAAAGTTTTATTGAAACACAGCTCTGCTCAGTGTGTTTATTGTCCGTAGCCCTTTTGCATGAGAATGGCGGGGTTGCATGCATGGTTGCCAAAGAGACCATGTGGCACACGATGCCAAAAATATTCACTGTCTGGCCTTTTCCAGAAGAAGTTTGGCAACACCTGCCCTAAGGTGTCATTGGAAGAAGGACCTGAACTGAATGAGGGAGCAAGGCATGCACTGGTCGGAGGCAGGATGCAACAGATGCAACAGCACATGCAGAATCATATCCCGTGCGTTGTTGGCAGGACAAGGAACTCATTGTGACTGGAGAGGGCAGATGAGTTCAGAAAGCATGGAGGACCAGGCCGTATGCGGTCCATTGTAAGCACTTCGGCTTCTAGCTTGAGTGAGATGGGAATTCCGTGGGGAGGGGTCATGTGGTCTGGCTTCTTTGACCATATTCTCCAGTTTAAGAATAGATAGAAGTGGGAGAGTGGGGTGAGAATGGAAGCAGTGAAACCCGCTGTGAGGGGTGATGAAGGGTCGAACGGGAGACGTGGGGGAATCGTTGGATTTATCTAGTGGAATTCTTAATCAATTTTGCTGAGTGCAATGAGCAGTCAAGGGTGACTCTATGGTCTTGGGCCTGAACCAACAGAAGACTGGAATTTTCCTTAGCAGAACTGAGGAAGGTTGTGGGAGAAGTAGGTGGGGTGGGAGAAGATGAGGTGGTTGGATTTATCCTAAATCTGAGATGGTTTTAGACATCCCAGGGGAGATGTTGAGTAAGTAGCTGGACCTGGGAGGCGGGAGTCTGGGGGAAAGCTCGGCTTTGAGATATATATTTGGGGGTCATCGTTGTATGGCCACATGAGATCGCTGAGGCAATGAGTAAAGAAAGACAGACAAGATGAAATAGAACTCATCTCATCGAGCGCTCCCCACCCCCATCCCACAGACAACCTCTCCAGGGGCCTCTCATCTTTTTTGTAATAAAACCCAAAGCTCCTGTCACGTCTCGCCTTCCTGACCACTCCCTTGTCCTGTCTCCTGACTGCTCTGCTCTCGTCTTTTCCTCCACGGACCCAGATCACGGAGTGCCAGGCCTTTGTCCGCTCCCACTTCTGCCTGGGACATTCCACTTGCAGACTTCGGCATCGCTCCACAAACCAAACAGCCCCCTATCCATCTCAATCCTATGACCGTTTTCTTTTCTTTCTCATTCTTGGGCAGAGCCTGACACGCAGTAGGGGCTCAAATACTTGTTGAATGGTTTAAATAAAAGAATGGATAAGGTGTGATGATTTTTCTCCTTTTTATATTCTGCATTCTCTACCCAAAAGCCTAGCAGCTTCTGGCACCTGGACCCTCAGGGTAGACGTCATGGGTCCCAATCGTAGGCTGAAGAGCTCAACACCAGACAGGCACGCCGTGAAGAAGGTGACCTGTGAGCAAGATGCCACATCTTAGTGTGGTGATCAGGATATGCAGCTATGAAATACGGTGAGCAGAGGATGGGGCCGGCCATCGTTGGACTCGCCCCTTCCAGTCCCTGTTTGCTCTGCCTTTCAGGGAGAGGGGCTTCCTCTCCGACGTTTGGCACAGCCAGTCTGGGTATTTTCCTGCCTGGGCAAGAACAGGAGCACCAAGAGAGATTTTCCAGGGATATGCGAGTTGCAGCCAAACAATGTGACTTTCTGTAAGTCTCTGCCAAAAAGGAGAGTCAGCACTCATTTGTGTGCTAACACGAAAGCCCCTGGAAGAAGGACGAAAAGGGAAAAAATATCGCAGTTCTGTTGAGAGTACAGAATTTAGAATGCCTCTTGCTGGAACAAAAAGTGTTGTGGGTTTCTTGTTTTTTTTTTTTTTTTTTTTTTTTTTTTTTTTTTAGGGGAATGAAACTTCTGTATGATGTTGTAATGGTGGATACAGATCATTATACATTCTTCAAAACCCATAGAATGTACCATGTAAAGGATGGACCTTCACGTAGACTATGGACTTTAGTTGATAATCATGTATATAATATTGGTTCATCCATCCATTATATCAAATATACCACACAATGCAAGACATCACTAATAGGAAAACTGTGTGGAGGAAGGGAGGAGGGGACATGGCAGTTTTCTGTGCTACGTGTTCCATTTTTCCGTATACCTACGATCACTCTAAAAAATAAAGTCTATTAATTAAAAAATAGCTTAAAAGGCACACTTTTTAATGAGTGCGAACCTTGAGAAGACGACCCTTCATTTCACTATTGTATAAATGGGGAATAGAAACATTTTTTAAACATATGTATCTCTTGATAGTCTGAGGTGGAAAACAATCCGGCCACCATTAATTAATTTGGAATGGATCCACTGTTCTTGAGTTTGAAGTGCGTGGCTTTGCTTTTGTTGTTGTTGTTGTTGTTGCTTTTAAATGTCAGTATTTTGTCATCCAAAGAAAGCCCTCAGAGAACTGTGACTCTTAAAAAGACAATATCAAATGTTTCAACAACTGACAAACCTCAGACTTCCTGTGTTTCTGTAACTTGTAGTTTTCCCTTCCTTCTTCTTTTAATTTGTTAACGATCTCTGGGGCTGAAGGCTCTCCCTGTCACACATCCCTAACTAGATCAGTAGATCAAAGGTGAGGCTTTGCTAAGTAATCAGTGTAATTTCACCCGTGTAGCAAGCTATTAAAAACAGACCTACAGGGTTTTTTCAAGGACAACCGAGGTATTGATTTGGCAACCAAAAACTCCTGTGGTGCAAGTAGAAATATACAAGGGCCAGTGTTTCCACATCTCTATCCCTTACTCACTCTGTCCTTAGAGAATTCCTGCAAGACTCAGAAAAGAAGAGGCAAATACGCCCAGGTCCCCCACCCCCCAGCTCAGTTCCTGCCTTCAGAAAAGAATTTCACTGTTACAAATTAGGGTAGGGAAGAGAAACCTCCTCTTTTCTTAGACAAGCTTGTTTTTTCTTTCTTTCTTATTTTGAGATTTGTTTTCCCATGCATGTTTTTTTCCTCCCAGTCCTTACATCTACAGGTGGATTTTTTTTTTTTTTCAAATAACACAGTTCTTACGTATTTTTGTAATTTGTTTTACATTTCTGGAATGAGGAAACTTTTCAGTTCATATTGTTGTTAAAATCTAGATAAGGCGCCCGTGTGATAGATCACCCAGGGCCTTAGAAGGAAATGATTCACCACAATACTGTAACCGAAAGTGTCCTAACACCAAGGAAGAAGGCAGGTCATTAACCGCCTTACCTGCACAAGGCAGCTCCTGGGAGGCACCCAAGGCTCAGCTTAGCTTTCGCCTTCAGAGGTTCCCTATGTCCAGCTTAGCCTGGTCCCATCAGCTTTGTTCCTGTTCCGTTTCCTCCATCCAGATACAAATAACTGATTCAGGAAGCTCCCCCTCCATTTTTAATTTTTAAAAGGAACCTATGAATTTGTGATTTTTTAAAATCATCCGCTTAGGTCCGTCTGCTTCCAAATGGTCCTTCCCAGCCACTATTCTTTTAATTCGGCACTTAATTTTTTTTTTTTTTGCACTTAAAAAAATTTAATTTGTTGGATAAATAAACGAATAAAACCAAGACTGTTCAGAATAAGTCCAAAATTATAAAAATAAAATATATCTTTAAACAATAAAAAGATAACATAAAATTCTATTTAAACAAAAAACACTAAAGCAGTGTGTGGGAGAAGTGAACACGGAGCACACTTTTTACAAATAAAAACTGTCAAACAGGAACAGCAAAACCATGGGGACACTGAAAAATAAAAAATGTGTGCTTTAATTTCCCTCTCAATGTTTTGGGGAAGGCAGATCACAGACACACCCAGGGGTTCATCGATCTTTATGAAAAGCGGTATGAAATATTCCTCATTTTCCTTTATTTAGTTACATTGCAAAATTGAAAACTGATAACTATTGATGAGAAATTATCTGACTGTTACACACTGAGATTCACATTGCTACTTTTATCACACGCATTTTGCACGGAAGAAACCAGATTTAATCTGTGCACTTTGAACAAATTTGCTAAAACTAGGCAGGGCTGCAATATGATTTTCGTGGGTCCCTTCCTCCATAAAAAAGTAAAACAAAATAAATTATATTTTATAACTGCATTGGCATAAAAATGAATATATTAATATTAAATATTAAAATAGTTTCTTCGACCTACAAGGTCACTTTTTTTTTCTTCTGATTTTAAAAGATATTAAAACTTTTTCATGGGCCCACTCTGTCGAATGGGGAAGTTTTTCCTGGAGAAAGTCATGGTGTAGAAACGCCTATTAAATAATCATAAAATGATGACAGGAGACAGAAATTTTTTAATATTAAAAAATTCTGTCAGTGAATTGTCACCATTATAAAAAACATTTATACTCATTAAAAAAAAAAAAAACTTCAATACAAAATAAAAACCACCTGAGTGTTCAAATCATGGGAATAGAAATAAGTGTGGTACCTCTAGTTAATGGAACATTATTCCATCACTAAGAAAATCAGGGTTTTCAACAAACAGATACCCATTTTCATGTTTGAAATGCAAAACATATTTTTTTAAATGGATTTTCTCCTTGGAATTAGTAAAGGTTGGGGGGGGGGAAATGGATGCTCATATATTTAGCGAATAAACTATCATCGACTTTTTGGAAATTTTGTGAAGGCATGTGGGTGACACGTAAACTACATCCTCTTTAATTCACAATTCCACTTCTTTACATTTATCCTATAAAATTCATTCCTAAAGTATGCAAATATATAAAGGCATAGATATTCACGGCAACATTATAACAGCAGAACATTGAAAAAAATTAATATTCATCATGAGTTGGAATGGCTATAGAAATGGTGATCTATATCTGCTATGAAATAGTATACGGTCCTTGAGAAGAATCACACAGACATGTGACAACATGGCTCACTGGCCAACAGTATATTACTTGCTTATTCCTAAACCAGTGGTCCTCAACCAGGTGAATTTTTGCTCTACAGGGGACATTTGGCAATGTCTCGAGATATTTGTGGTTGTCACAGCTGGGGCAGAGTGGGGGGTGTCTACTACTGGTGTCTAGAGGCCAGGGACGCTGCTAAACATCCCTCCTGACACACACACACACATACACACACACACACACACACACACACACACACACGACATAGAATTCATCTGGCCCCAAATGGCAAAGGTTCTGAGGTCCAGAAATTCTGTTCTCAACTGCTCACAGATAAAGAGAAAGGAACATAGAGATCTTTGTGTTGGATTAATTGTCCCACCTTCTGGCACAAGAGAGAGTCCCATCTCCCCTCTGCAGCATCATACCTGACGAGAGTTAGGATTCTGTGAACGAGGAAGAATTGAATGGTTGTCATGTTGTGTAAGCAGCCAGCAGTGTCTGTCGCATACCTAGAAAATAGAGCCTACTTAAAAATTGAGAGAGAACAATATAGAAACAATATTTTCCTATGTATGTAAAAGATTGAAAGGATATGCACTAAACTGTTGGAGTCATTAACTGAGGAGGAATAGAATTTTGAGGGATTTTTATTTTTATTTTTGCTCTGTTTCATATTTTTAAAATTTTCTGTAATAATCATGTCTTACTTTTACTGACAGAAATAAAAGCAATATTTTAGTAAAATTTTGATATAAATCTGGCAAGAATATAGTTCCTGAGGTTGTTTTTTTTTTTTTTTTTTTTCCGCTATGCTGTTATTTTCTAAAGTCAAATGATGAAGTTTCAAAATTGGAGTGGAGATGTCTGTGAAACCTGAATAAATCTGACATTTTCTGACAAAAGTTTGATTTCCTAGATTACAGCTGAAACTGAGTTAGAATGATCTACAAATACTCAGGTCGCTTACTTGTTTTGAGTAACCTTATTTTTCCATGCATGGCACTGAATGGAATGAGGATCGAAATGGGAGTTAGAAAGTCTGGCTTCTAGAACATAGTTTGTTAGGCACGAGAAACTTGGCAAGTCATTCATCCATCATAATAACGATAGCCCCAAAGGAAATGAAGTTACTATCTCGAAGAGAGATTCTCACTTCTGCCTTCACTATAGCATTGTCCACAATAGCCAAGATATACAAACGACCTAAGCCTCCATCAAGGAATAAAGGGGTACAGAATATATGTAGAGGTATACATAGACCACTCTATATGATGGAAAGTGTACATATGTGTATGTGCGTATACACGTGGAATATTATTCAGCCATAAAAAAGAGATTTTGCCATTTGAGACAATGCGGAAAAACAGCAAGGACGTCATGCTAAGTGAAATAAGCCAGACACAGAGAGACAAATACTATATAATATCACTTTTTTTCTTTAAAAAGAAAGGGAAAATTATAGAAATAAAATGTAAAAGGGTGGTTGCCAGGGGCTGGGGGATGGGGGAAATGGAGAAATGTCGGTCAAAGGTACGAACTTTCGGATATAACATGAATAAGTTGAGGATCTAATATATAGCGTGGTGACTATAGTCAATAATACCGTATTATACACTCGACATTTCCTAAAAGAGCAGATTTTAAGTGTTCTTACACACAAAATAAGGTAAATCGGAGATGCTGGGTGTGTCAGCTAACTTGATTACGGTAATCATTTGATTATATATATTATCATCAAAACATCGCTTTGTACAATTTAAATATATTACAGTTTTATTCATCAATCATACATTAATAAAGCTGGGGGAAAGTAAAAATAGCAAACACCTCTATAGCACCTACTGTGTGCTAGACACTGTTCTATGAAGTTCACAGCCATCTGCTCCCTGAGTCCTCACGGTGCTGTGAGGGGCAGATGTCCCTGTGACCCCATTTCACATGGGTACACGCAGTGCCCCGGCTCCTCTCCCACGGTCACAGCGCTAAGTGGCGAGTTGCGAGTTTGAACTCAGGAGTTCTGGGCCCAGAATTCGCGCTCGGTGTCCCTATATCATTGGGTTATGCCCAGCTACTACACTAGCCTCCTAATTTGTCACTTCCCCAGGATCTTGGTCCCCATCAATCTGTCCTTTCCCCGCCATGAGAGTCATTTTTCCAAAGCACATTTCCTGTCGCTCACCCTCTTGGAATCTCTCAGTAATTTCATGTGCATGCTGCCGAGAATCCTGGGGACCACAGCAGGGCAAGGCGTGCCCCCCACCCCGCCCCAGGCTTCGCATCAGGCCTTGGGCCCTGGGGGCCAAGTTCAGCCTTCAGAAAGGTGCAGTTTGTCCTGCGCAATGATTTAATGTCTTAAAAATTACTCATTAGCCTCTAAAATCCCGGAGATGAGAAAATAGCCACACAAAACCCCAAGAAAGGACATTCTGTAGGACAACTGGCCTGGCCTCCTTAACAAGGGAGAAAGAAAGAGAAAAGGGAATGTGCTAGACCAGAGGAGACTTGATTGACGGATAACCCAGTTCCATGCCCGGGCCTGGATTGCCCCTTGGTGTGGGTAAACCAGCTTCAAAAGACATTTGGCGGAGAGGTGTCAGTGGGGAAATTGGAATGTGAAGTGGTACTAGATAAGAAAACGACATACTGAAATGAAAAAGTGGAGTTCGTTAACTCACTCCATCAGGCATGATCGCCTCTTGGGAAAAAAATACATGGATGTTTATTTAATGCACAGAGAAGATCTGGAAGCTTACGGTGTTAGCAGAGGTTAGAGTGTGATGCTTTTATTTTTCATTATTGTTTAACCCTATGTTCTAATTTTCTATCCAATACATGTATATTACACTTGCGAAAATAAAACTTTATTTTTAATTAAAGTAAAATAACCTGGAGAGTTTACATTATACAATCCAGATTTTTGGCTTATTTTGAAAAATTGCAAGACATTCCTAGATTTCCTCTGAGCTCAATCAGGGGGGAGCAAAGGGTGAGGTGCGCCCTTTGGAAGGGACATGGACTCCAGTTCAGAACCATCCCATCTGGCCCACTTGCTTGTTCTAGTCATTCATTCATTCATTCATTCATTCATTCATCAGATATTTTTGAGGGCTCCCTTGTTCCCTGCACTGTTCTGGACCCGGCGAATGTAATTAAGTCTCTTCCTTCATGTCACTTAGAGTCTCATGAGGGTGAACAAATCATGATCAAACAAATAGTTATTTAACATGTTTCAGGTGAGAATGAAACTGAAGAAATGGGCTGGTGAGGGGAGCAGCTTTGTCTAAGTGGGCAGCTGGGTAAACGAGAATGAGATTCAGGCTGGAAGACTTGAGGGGCAGCAGGTGAGCCTTCAGCTGGTAGATGGGTCACAAAGCCAAGGGAATGGGTGAGGTCGCCTGGTAGGGAATGCAGTGTCCTTTTGTACCCCGGGATGTTCAGAAGTACCTAGGAACTCAACAGTACTCTCCACCTATGTCTTGACCTAAATGACAAATAAATAGCAGGGGAAAAAAAAAAAGGTGAAAACAAATGGAGACCAAGAGAAATAGCACTAGTGAAGCGGTGAGTTTCTTGGCTCTGAACTTCAAGAGAGATAGGCTCCACCTCCCGTGACAGGCAGTCCAGGACAGCACCAGACATCACCTCAAGGGCAAGGTGTTGACTTGAAGTGTCTCAGTCCAAAGAATTAAGGGCGGAGCTAAACCAGCTGGGTTTTCCTCCCATCAGATGAAACCACTCCCCTTGCCTAGGATGGGAGACCTGTGATGGCGAGAGGGGCCAGAGTATCCAGCGAGCGGCACTCCTCACACGTGAGGGAACATCGGGGACGGAGAAGAAGTGCTCACCTCCCTGCAGCACCCAACCCACCAGCATTTCTTGGTTCTCTTCTTCCTTGCTTCTGAGCGGGAGGCCACCACAACCACACCCCCTAAAGCCTCCATAGACACCTTGTAATAATAATAGGTGACATTTATCCTTTGATCACTTAGCACCAGGGGCCTTTCCAAGCACTCTTATGCATATAAGCTCATTTAAACCTTACCTAATCAGACGCTGTATGATCCCATCACACGGATGGACACAAGGGTGAGGCAGGGGGAATTTATGTCACCTGTCCAAGGTCTCATAGGTCGCTAATGAGGGAGCCAGGGTTTGGATCTGCTACTCTGGCCCCACAGTATGTACTTTTGTTATTTGAGTTAGGAGACAACTCTCATTTCCGTAACAGGGAAAAAAGGTGTTCGAATCCCAGTTTCGATAGTCCCTGACTCTGTGTGTGTGTGTGTGTGTGTGTGTGTGTGTGTGTGTGTGTGCGCGCGCCTGGGGTTAAGTTACTTACCTTCTCTTAAGCCTCAATTTCTCCCTCCTAAAATGGGATAATGATAATAAGAATCATACTGGCCTCAAGGCTGGGTTGTAGCCATTAAATGACAAAGCACCTAAAGCAGGTCTCAGGATTCTACTGCCCCGGGCCAGTCCCGGCAACTGCCCGTTTTTATAAAGTTTTGTTGGAAGGCAGCTGTGCCCACTCATTTATGGGTAGTCTATGGCTGCCCTCTCATGACTAGTTGGTGGCTGAGACAGACCTCTATGGCTCTCGAAACCTAAAATATGTGTTCTCTGACCCTTAACAGAATAGGTTTGCTGACGCCTGAGCTAAAGCACTCAGTAGGGTCCCTTACACCTGGGAGACACCTGATATTTAAATTGTATATAAACTGAAGAAGAGACATCAGGTCTTGTTTATCATTCTTTCCCTGGGTCCAGCAAAAGCCTTGCACATATTAGGTGCTTTGTAAGTAATAATAATAAAGTTAGCACAATTAGTGATAACATAATAATTATGACAAAGCATGCAGAGGAAATAAAACTTCCGGCACATTTCAAACATCAAACGACCCCTATTTGCTTTTTCGATATTCTGCGATTTCAGTTAAAACGCAAGTAATCATAGAATATTGGAATGTCATTCAGCTGGCTTGCCCTTACATGGGGTGGGGGGAGGGGTACGTGTGTGGGAGGGGTTGGCTGATGTGGAAAGAGACCGATTTTGTCGTCTTTTGTTGTTTTTGAAGCTATACCGATCCTAAGACAAAATATAAGTTCATTCCGTGAACTTTACATGACACGTTTTAATGACTCGGTCGCCTGGTATGGTGATCTTTTAGAGCAGACGCAAAAGAGTAGAGGGTACTGGATACTGGCTGACAGAGCGATAAGGTGGAGGCAGAGGGGGAAAGGGCAGGACAGGAACAGGAGGAATGTCAGCCGCGCACCACCCCAGCCGAGCCTCAGCTGGATGCGGGGTCGCGAGTCCCACCCTGTCCCACCCCACTACCCCGCATGCCCAGTCCTAAGTACACTCAATGGACATTTTGTTTCCCAGCGAGGAATATTAACTTCCAGGGAGAACTTAACCAGAGGCAACCCTCAGGGATTCCCATGAGAATTAAGTGCTTTGTGGCTTGTCCACAACACATCTGGCATGGCGGTGTGATTGGCATGGCAGTCTGATGTCCCCAGGCCGCCTGCAGATCCCTCGTGGGCTGCCCCATCTTGCTGCCGGTTACGGCGTCTTTACACCCAT
Organism: Eidolon dupreanum; assembly: GCA_028627145.1. Taxonomy (NCBI): domain Eukaryota; kingdom Metazoa; phylum Chordata; class Mammalia; order Chiroptera; family Pteropodidae; genus Eidolon; species Eidolon dupreanum. Next base: position 3,716,450 of record CM053504.1, on the reverse strand, counting down.
TTTTACTATTGATAGAAGACAAAAAGGAACAAAGAAAACCCAAACTCTTAGCCTAAAATACTTCAAAAGCCAAACATAAGTTTGAGAACTAGCCGGTTGTTTTGCATTAGCTACTTTTTCTTCAGTTAGAGCAGAGAATGGTGTTAATAATGCTCAATTCAACCAACGTGACCTCGCTTTATTTAATTTTTTTACTCGTTTATGCGAAGACAGTAATCCATGAAGACAAACCAGCTCATCGCTGTATGCCCAGCGTTTAAAACAACACCTGACAGGTAGCATGCGTTGGGGGCTACTTGCTAAAAGGAAGTGCAAGATGCTTCTGTTCCGATACAATATAATATATTGGATGGTGGTACAATGATGAGTGAGATGAACATTTTTCTGCCTTTCTGGAGCTTATATTTCACTAGAGGGAAACCGACAATGACCAAGAGGACAAAAGAGTTCATTATCACTAATTGTGACAAATGCCATGAGAGAAACAGGGTGCCATTAAGAGCACAGACTCCCTGGGTCTGAATTTTGGGTTTTGCCCCAGGGCAGGTACTAGGGTGAGGCAAGTGAGGCACTGGTTTCAGACACAAAATCTCAGCAGCCCCAAAACTCAGCGATTGAGATCAATTATCATTTTAAGACAATGTTTTAGAAGATCAAATTAATGCCAAAAAAAAAAAATCCACTATAAACAAAATATAAGACTTTTAATTAATTAATTTGTTTTATTTATTAGGCGAGGCAACCCTTGGTTGACCTCACAGATTGCAAGGACCTTGTCAGTTTACGATCCCTTATTTTTTATGCCTACAGCACCTGGTCTTCCTATGTAGTCTCCCATCCAAGTACTAACCAGGCCCTACCCTGCTTAGCTTCCAAGGTCAGACGGGATTGAGCTTGTTCAGGGTGGCATGGCCATAGACACACCAACTCTTAAATAAATACAGGACTGAGATTAGGGTAACGTGAGTGAGGTGAGTCATTCGTTTCTCCATTTACAAAATGGGGCAATAGTATCAACTTTCAGGATTAAATGCTGAGGAACTCCCACAATTGCTCACACACAGGAAAAGCTCAATAAGTGGTAGTTATTATTATCTTATTATTTCCATCAATGTTAAGAATTCTTTTGAAGTCCATCATGGAAGAAATACTTAAGCAATAACATCCAAATAATTCAGAAAACTGAAGGGGCTGGTTACTGAATTTTGTCGAACCTAAAACATCACCGCTTACAAGAGGCTCCACTGTTTTATGGACTATTAAGAAAGAGAGAAATGCTTTCAAGTATAACTGCAAGATGCCATCGATTGCAAAATGCATCCTAATTTTGGTTGTGTTAAAAAATGTAAAAACTAAAGTGTCCCTTAGAATCAATATGGTACTAGGTTACCCCAATTCCATGACATTGAAACACAAATGTGTATTATTAAAAATGACCTACTTCCAAACAACTGAGTATTTAAATTAAAAACCATTTTTGGAAATTTTGACTAGTTTATAAAATCAAAATTCTAGAACCCCTGGGCATCTAAGACCAATCTTGTATAACAATGATTGTTAAATAAAAACAAAACAAAACAAAAACAAAAACAAACATGAATGGATGAATAAGAAATGAAATATTAGTTAAAGCTATAATAAAAGTCTCTGCTCATAAACAGCAATAGGAATTATGTAAAACAACCACACATGCCCTGGAGGAAGGCAGATGGAAAACTATAATGATACACAAATAAGGGAGACTTGGGTAGACATTTTTTTCATTAAAATAGTAGTGTTGATGCCATACGGCCAGGATTAACCTAGGAAGTTTATAGAGCCCTACATCATTTTAACAAATTGACACTATGTTAAAATCTACTTACACATTGAGCACCTGACCTGTCAATTCGTAGTCATCATTTTTAGGAGATAAATTTTAATAAACATTGTGTACATGAATAAATGAATTCTGTACATACGGGACCCTGACTGAACATGATATAATCTGCTAATTTAATCACTGATTGAATCAGTCCAATTTCAATTTCAGGAAAATATTTGGATTACCCCCACAGAGAGAGTATTTATAGACAGCAAACATCTTTTCAAAGGGATTGGGCTTGTTGTAGGCAATTGGGATCTCTGACATTTACCTTGAAAAACTGTCCATTTTCTAAACCATTATTATTTTCAGACATTGTGCAAGAAGGAGTCAATACACATTCCTGTAACTAATAAATTATTTTCCTGCTTTTTCAGAGTTAATTTTTTATAGTCACTTTGTTTAGTTACATGAGCTAGTTGTTTTCCAAGATTTGTAGTGTATGTGTATATATATATGTGTGTGTGTGTGTATATATATATATATACACACATATATATACACATATATATACACATACATATATATATATATATATATTTTTTTTTTTTTTGTAGAAGACTTTCATCTAAATTGCCTTCTGATAATATCACCATTTCACATTGTTTCTTTGTTCAGTTAAGTACATACCTTATTAGCATTTTGTAGAATTTGGTAAATATTATTACTGTACCTTTCAGGTTATGTTCTTTTAAAGAAAGCAGGGAAAAAATTATACCTCCCATGTTGAATTAGGAGTACGCAGGCTTCTCTTTCTCCTCCCCTTTTTTTAAAAATGTATTTTGACAGTTGAAAACAGGTGCTAATTCAGTTCATTCACGATATGAGAAAGATCAATGTACATTTGAAACTCCTCTTTCTTCAGGGCAGAAAATTGTAAGGTTGAGCAAAACAGAAAACAGAGCCCTTTTCTAAATATAGCAATGTCATATGACCCCATCGTCTTTGTACTCACAGCTTTAAGGTATTAGACACATTGCTTCATGGATGTAGCATATAATTACTCTAGGAAAAAGGGAGCATGACCAACCAGCACAGATATAAATGTTGGGCTTCTGTCTGTTCTTTTTGATCTAAGGAAATAAACTTTCAAATGTTGTTGGGCCGTCCCCACGTGACAGTTTGTCATTTGGGTAAACTTTCCCACTGCACACAGAAAACAGTTCTTCCATCTCTTGGGTTTTATTTTTATACCCTTTTCACAGCAGCCGATATTTAAACACTTCACACGGTAGATTTTTTTTTTTTTTTTCCGTTTTCTTCTTTAACTGTGAGGCCTCACACTGAGGCTAATTCAATTTTGTCAGTTATCATGACCATTCATGCCAACATCATACATTCTCAATTTAGATCTCCTGTAATTCATCTCTGACTGTGGTGTTTCGTTTGTTTTATTTTTAAAGAACTCTTTATAGGGCAATTTGGGCATATAGCCTTAAAACATTTAGGGTTTTACTTCTTATTTTTATTTTTAAAGAGCATTTCAGGTTTACTGCTTTTCTGGAACTTTCAATTAAAGATTAAGTTGGGAATGAGAAGTTTAAGAGCTGTCACTGCATTTAGGTATGTGTATCTGCAAACTAAAAATTTTTAAATGCCCTTTTTATTTTGCTGGAGGTAAATTTTTTCAGCCCTTAAGCAAGAGTTTGCAAAAGCAAGCCAAGGTTAGCAGCTGAAGACTTACTTTAGCGTAGGGGGGTGGGGGAAATAGGGGAACAATAGACATTAAAATTGAGAGAAAGCCTACCCAGCTTTGGGAAAAAGCAGTGGTTCTCACACTGCTATCAGCATTTATCAGCTATCAAAGGGGAAATTTTTACGTATTTGCCTCCGGGCCCAAGGGAGGGAAGGGTTAGGAGGAAGTAGCTAGGATTGTCCCACACTTGAAGGAAGTAGAAGCCTCAGCTGGTTTCTAAAAATTCAATTAAAAAAAAAAAAATGTAGCTCAGGCATATAGCAAGTTGTGGACCAGAACAGAGAATTTGGCTTTAGGATTCTGGTGTTTTTACCTGGAAACTTACCACACTGGTCCTTTTAAACATATTCAATAATAATACCCGTTGATTAGTTTCCAATGTTCCTTATGAAATCCATGTTTTTCATAAACCTTTTCCTACATAGTGAGTTTTTAAAAACACCTGGCATGCATTTTGATATTATGGTATAGTTAAAATTATTTTTTACACAATGCAATATATATAAATACCTTTACACAATGCAATGTGTGTGTGCATGTGTATATAGATATATATGTGTGTGTGTATATAAATATATGTATGTATGTATGTATGTATGTATATACATATGTATATGTGTGTATGTATGTGTGTGTGTGTGTGTGTGTGTGTGTGTATATACACATATATACATATATACACCTTACTGCTAAATTGTACACCTGAAACTTACTGGATTTTGTTAACTAATGTCACCATAATAAAAATAAATAAATACCCTCCTATTGTTGGACACTTAAAAAAATAATAAAACAAAATAATTTTTTAAAATGATGTATTTTTGACAAAACAAAAGACTCCAAGTGTCTTTCAATATTCCTCTTTTCAAAACAACCCTTGAGAAGTTAGATTAAACGTTGAGTTGGTCTCTATGACCTTTACTTGTTTTTAAAAAATTAAAAATTAAACAAACTGCTTTGGTGGAATGTCCCTTGCAAAACGATAAATCATAGCTTTATCAACTTCCCCAGAGGCCTCCAGAACAAAAGAAAAACATTCAGCTACGTTCATTGGCTCGGCAAATTTATCCTAAAAGGTAATAGTATTCTCTGCTCCGTATTTTGTTCACCGTGCTGGATCTGAACAATTAGCTATGTAAACAGGCTTTCCTTTTTGATCTAAGTGAGGACTCAGGCTCAGAAGGAAACCAGAGAAAATCTTGCTCAACTCGACTGCCCCAGCCTCAGGTTTAACTTTGTTAATGGCAGAACTGAAGGCTGCTATGTGTTGAGTGATCAAGAGTTGAGAGTTTCAAAGTTAAGGAAGCAGCAAACTCATTTCCAAGAGTCGTCTGCCAAATTACCCCTGCTTCTAAAAATGGAAGCTTCCTTTGTGTTTCAAAGCCTGTGCATATAGGGTTTTCCTATGACAGGACTCTCTCCCTCTTTCTCTTCCCTTCCCTCTTTTAATAATCCAAAGTACTTGAGAATTCATTAACACTCAAACGGGTTTTGTAGTTTACTTTGTACAATGGTGAGTGTAGCAAGAAGGAAGAGCTCCTCTAATAACATAATCTATGGACATTTTCTGCCTCTTTTTAAAACCATCCTGAATCTTATTCCTGGCTTCTTTACTGATTGATTACTTACTTGGCTCACAAGGTTATTCAGGAACCACACTCCACCGGCAGTGAGCTTTCTTTGGGAGACAAATTCATTAAAATTCACTGTGTTTTATTACTTGAGTTGGCCCATGATGCAGAATTTTCCTTTTCTAAGAAAATCTAGAGAAAGTCCAATCTTTGCAATAAAAGAATGAGTTGGTTTTTTTTAAAGACCCACTATTTTCCCTAATCATTTTCATTTCATCTCAAAAATAGAGAATTTAAGATCTCCAGAAATATCCAGCTTCCCTTTTTTTTTTCTTATATAGTCAGTAGGTCAAAAAACCCATATGTAGTAACAGGAAATGAACACGTTAAATGTATGTTTTTAAAATTCTGTCATGTACAAATCACTTAAACTTGACTCCTCAAAACTTTGGTCTTGTAGAATTTTCACCAAAGTATATAATATTTTCACATCTATATGTATATTTACATGTTTTTATGCACATAAATACTTAGGCTCAGTGAACTTATAGAGAAAGTAGACCTGGAATCAGGATCCTAAAACTATAGCTGCTGAGAATTGAAAATTATGTAATTTTGTTTATTGCAGCTCTTCGATTAAATAAAAGTAAATTTAGGCTGAGAAAAGCTTAAATTAGCTTGTCTTCGTGTCTTTGGTTGATGGTGCTGAATTCTGTTTACTTATCTGTAAAATGGGTCCATTGGGAGACATGATTTTAAGTTATTTGAATGTCTATGATTCGGGAAGCATTGGATTTGGATCATGCAGAGGAGGACATCCAAGACTCCAGGTGACTGGTCAGCCCCACCTGTCCATCAACCAGTTATTTTACTTTGGCTCAGGACAAGCATTAGCTATCCTTAAGGAAAGCTTGGGTTCTGGCAGCTGGGATTTCCTGTCCTTTTGGGTCTGTACGTTTTCACCAGCCTTTGACTCAGAAGAATCCAATTAAGAGTCGACTGACTCCTTTAGTGCAAGTAGCAGCAGATACTAGAATATCCAGAATTGTCAGAATCTCATTTCCTGCTTCGCCCAGCCTTCCTGTCTCCATTTCACATAGTTTTCAGCTTTGCCAGAATTTCCTCAACTACTCATAATTTCAGGCCGAGCATTAATGATTTATCCAGCAAAAGTTATTAAAGTTGACTGTGGTCTCTGAAGAAAGGATAGTTTGTCAAAGCTACATCTCCAGACTAATTGGATATATTTTGCATGAATTGTGATTAATGCTAGGTAATTTCAGAGGGTGGTTTTTACTAATTAATAGATCCATCATGTTGATTCATCTTCTCAGACTTAACTTCTTAAGATCATTCCTTACTTGTTCAAAACCAAGATCTCATAGATACCTAGTTTAGTGGTTTAATGTAACTCTTCTTAAGAAAGCAAGCAGATTGGGCAATACTTTAATTCAGAAACAAGTTGCTCAATGAGTGTCCTCTGAAAATAACAAGGCCGAGACAGAGAAACGATAAAACACAGGCAGTATATTAACGTATTTCTGCTCTTGACTGATTTCACATTTACAACAAAGTTCTCATTATTATAAAGGATTACGAAAGGTCAGCTGGAAGCATCTTCCTACCCATTGAAGGTTTTCTGAAGCAGCTGAAAGCACCAAATTCACTTCAAACAACCAAATTAAGAGAAAAACTTATCTGATATGTTATAATGTCTGGCTCTGAAACTCTACATAAAGCTAAGAAATAAATGCAAGTAAAATTTTGTCTTCTGAACACAGAAGAGTTTAGTTTTTTAAAAAGGCACTGGAGATATGGTTTCAAGAAGGGAAAATGGTTTGTGTTTTTCTTCTCGCATCTAAGGCACACACACACACACACACACACACTCACACAGACACACACACACCCTTTAGCAGAAAGCAGTAAGAGGCCATTCAAAGGATCTCCCTGCAGTTAATGGCGGTGGGACCTGAGCCAGGTGATACACTCACCTAGAACTTTCTAGAACGGAAAAAGAAAAAAAAAAAGTTAATCCAATTCTTGTGTAAATTAAACCTAAAATGACTTTCTCAAAGTATATTTTCTGTTTTCTGTTACTAGGGTATTTTTTAAATGTCTCCATGAACAAACGGGTATTTATTTGGTGAATGTCTTCATTCAAAAGAAGGCCAAATGAAGCGCTGGAGGGGTTTACAACCGCATAGAACACTTGGAGAGCCACAGTTTTGTCCTTCTAGAATATTCACTGAAGTAGACCTCAGTGACCGTGGGCCCAAGACTCTCCACATTTCTTCCTCGTCAGGTGGCTCTGGATGGGAGGGTGAAGAGGGTTTGGGAGGAGAAAGTTTAGAAGCACATTTCTCCCCAAATACCCTTAATAGCTGTTGCACATATAATTCTTCTCCTTTGAAATGCAAATATGGCATTCACAGCCAATCAGGTCTACTGAGTGGATTTGCATTTAGTCATTCAGTTGTTTTGATTGGGGGGTGGAGTAGGGTAGGGGCTGAGGAGAAGGAAGGAGAAAGAAGAAAAGGAATTAATTTTTTTTAATTAAAAAGAGGGAGAGACAGTAATAAGAACAATCATGGTAATAATTAAGATAGCCGACTTGTATGGATGTTTCTGAAATGCTAGGTCTGGGCTAAGGGCTTTCTGTTCTTATTCCCTGAACCTCTGGTTAGGTAAACCTCACCCTAGCTGACAGACACACCTCAGTTTCCTAAAATCCTTTCGTCATCTGTCCCGAAGGCATCTTTGTTTTTCTTCCCTTAAACTCCCACTCTTAGTAAGAAAGGTACACCATTCAGGGTGAAAACATGACGTTTTTCAGTTAAAATGTGATAAGGGAAGGGTTCTCCTATGGTGTAATGTATTAACTTTGATACCCCACACAGTTATACATACCCTTTCTCCCTTGGAGCCGGAGGACCTTGGGCAACCACTCCATACCTCGGTTTTGCCATCTGGAAAATGGGTATAATAATGGCATTGACCACTAAGCATCATGGTGAGGGCCAAGCATGCTGATGCGTGTGTCTGGCGCAAAGGAAGCCCCAAATAAAGGCTGGCCACTGTTTTTGTGGGCTTTTTTTTGAGTTGTCTGTTAATGAACTCCTAACCGTGAAGATGCCATGACTTTATTCAGCCTGAAATTGGACTAATAAGCATCTAAAGAAAATATTAAAAATCAGCAATTCTTGAAAAAATTTATCTCACCGATATGGCTTACCCATTACAGAGACTTCTAAAAGCTAAATTAATTTTAAATGAGCCCATTTTTAGATATGAAATTCCAGACCCTGAGCCCATCTTATTTCTTAAGAATATAGTAATTCCATAAGGAAGGGAATGGAGTCCCCCCACAATTTTCTGCAGTGGGCATTTGTACCGTATTAAGCGATCAGGTAAGGAAAAGTAATATTGTCAGGTGTAAATAGAACACCTGTGTGGGCTAATTTTAGTAATTCTTTTTTTTAATTTTTTTTTTCACTAGACAAAAGTAGAGTTTCAGGTCAAATGGTGTAACGGTGCCTCAAGATCTTAAAAGTTTCATCTCTAGGGGTAATCACATATGTTTTTATTCTCGATGTTGTTTTTGAGTGCATTCCTTGTTTTTCTTACTCATTTTTACCAACGATCTGTCTTCGTTTTACTGGACTTTGAATATTGATTGTTTTTTTTATTTATGTCACCACTTTCTGCTTTTAAGTTTACTAATCTCTTTCTTCTAGTTATATTTATAGATCATATCCACATCTCTGTGGCCTGGAAGGTACAAGCCAGCTGCAGACGAGCACAATGGGGTGCTGGAACAGACGCCAGGCAGCTAGGATGGGAAAATGCACTTCACGGATTGATGTCACCCCCTAACAGACATGGCTTTTTTTGTCCTGTTTTGCTCTGAGATCTTAACTTTTTTTACAAGTAGAATGTATTCAGGTATTACCTGAATAACTAAAAGTACAAAGAGAACACCCCAAGACTCCTTAATCTGCTGCCCGCTGGGCTCACCTGCTAGGTCCAAAGAACAGGAAGTGGAGACGAGTGGGTGGGAGAGTGTGTAATGGGGCGGACGGGACAGGAAGAAACGGGGGCGACTCAGGCTGCTTCCTTGGGTCGCCTTGTTCTCAGCCATTTTCTGTCTCCCCCACCCACGGATTTCCCCAAAGTGTGCGAGGGCCAGCCCACGATGACAGTGTGAAAGTTGGTGCATGTAGTTTGGAAGGGGAGAGTTGTAGGTCGAGAGAGAGAGAGGGAGAGAGAGAGAGAGAGAGAGAGAGAGAGAAGAGAAGGAGGGAGGGAGGGAGGAAGGGGGGAGAGAGAGAGAGAGAGAGAGAGAGAGAGAGAGAGAGATCACGTGATTTTCAGGAACGCCGGCTGCTTCTTTATTTTGCTTCTCAAGTAAACTTACTATCTCCAAAACGTATCACCTTAATCGGAAAGAGTAAAGTCACGTTCCCCTGGAAAGGGTCTCTTCTTGAGTTCACATGAACTTATTCTTTGATCTTCCCTCATTGCTCTTAAGATTTACTTCTCTTGCAAATCAAATAATTTGCTTCTCATTCTGAGAAAAGCTTTCTAGATGTGATTTCCCTTTCGAAAGCCGGACTTTAAAGTCATTCTCCAGCACATCCTTTCTTGAAGGGATGTGGGCAAAGGAGACAGACCTCCAGGCTGAGAACAGTTTAAAAGTCCATTTTCCAAATACCCTGTCTTCTTATTCAGAGTCTCCAACTGAAATCTCCCAGCTGTTCGAAAGGCATTTCCAACGGCATCTCTGTGGCTGGAACACCCCTGCTTCCAGGAGAAGCACCCCAACTTCTCTCTTTGGACTCGGGGTGGGGGGACTTGGTGAGGTCAGGGTAGAAAGAACAGAAAAAGGAAACTGTGTTTTTGTTTCTGAGTAACGCTGCTTCTATGTGTGTGGGGGGAATATTGGCTTTGAATTAGCAAGGATTCTAAAACTTAATTTCATCCTGACAACAAGGCAGGAATATGTAAAATTCAGGGTTGTCCATCTCCTGGGGTGTTTTGATTTCAAGCTTTTGGTTAGGGGAGTATTCCTTAATCCTCATTTAAAGCACCTCTGAGGGCTGTGCCAGCCTGTAGCACCTGCCCCACGGCGGCCCAATGTGCTGACAACAATCCCAGCCTCTCAGTGAGGAATGAGATGTTTGTACACGAACTGACCTTTAATTGTGTCTTAGAAACTCCTGTCAGATCAACATGTGGTTTCACTTATTCAGCAGAGGTTATTACATTTCAAGCTGTTTTGTGTTAGTTTTCAGCATTTAAATGAAGCATTTTCTCTTTCATATATTTGATGTGGCTCAAAGAAGCTTGCTTTTTTTTTTTTTCCTTCACATATTTTATTGTCTGATTAGATCTTTTTTTTTGTCAAGTCAGATCAAAGATGAATTTTTCTCTCTTTAGGGGAGAGCTCTTCTTAAAACAAATCAATAGACTGGATTCCACAGTAAAGAGGCATTTTATCTGAAAGCTTTGGAAAAGAGGAAAAGATTTCAGTGGGAGTGAAGAAGAGATGTTTTTATTTTCGCGTTGCATTTATCTGTCAAAGAGTTTGATGAAAGTAATAATTTGGCATTCTAGATTTTGGATTTACTGTGGAAAGACTTTTTGCAGTCTTAGCTAGATAGACATATTCTGGAAACATCCACTGCACATTCATGACCCGGGAATATCCAAGAGTCAGTAGTTCTTCCGGATCTGTCCCCTCTCCCGTCTTTCATATAGAGATGCTGGCCTCTGCTCATGCTGTCCTACACACCTGAAATGTCCTTTCCAGGCCTCCTTGTGGGACAAACCCCTCCCTATACTTCAAAAGGAAACCCAGAAGCTTCCAGAAAGCATTCGCGTTCCCATAGCAAACCCGTAGTTATCTCTGTCAAGGGCTCCCACGTGATACTGAAATTCTGTTTTAATGTGGTGGCCCTGCTTGCTACTGCTCTTAGGGGCAGGGAACGTGATCTTCACCTTTGTCCTTCTTCCCAAGCTCGTTGGAGTTCAACATCATATGTCGATGTGAACTGAACAAAGACAGAAATGGTCTGAGTATGGCCTTTGCCGTGAAATGATGACGAGGGTCATACTGAGAGTATGTGGCAGTCACACAGTAAACGAAGGGATGTGTGGATCCTCCTACATAGTGCTTATTAAGATCTCAGGAGAGATGCATTTTTCTTATTTACTGTGTTAATTAACCTGTCTCGTTAGCTTAAAACGTCCTCTTCGTGAGAGTGGGATTTTTATCCTGTTTTTCTTCACTGCTGTACCCCTGGCATTCACAAAAACGCCGAAGACATGACAGTAGCTTAAAAATGATTTGTTGAATGAACAAAGCAATCTAGGCACTATTTTCCCTCCTTCCGGTGCTGATGATGAGGGAAAATTGAGACAGTCATCCGAATAATTTAAACCAAAGATGACGGTCTTCTGCGTTATCAGCCTTCGTGGGGCCTTGGGCCTCAGTTATATGGATGGAGGTTGCGATTCTTCAGCTGCACTGAATGTGAGGCTTAGTGTTGGATTCGAATCATTCATCATGTGGTCAAAGCTTCTCCCATGCTCAAAACAATATATTCTTTATTCGTTCAAATCATCAGGCGATTCCCATTGAAACGAATGATGAGAAAAATGCATTCTTTGGTGTCGTGAAGAATTGCCGAAACAAGGTTTTAAAATAGGTTTGCTCTCCTTTCCTCCGGCACTCTTCAAAGGACAGGTGCTTAATAGAACTTTCTTGACTTGACCCTAAACAAGGAAATTTAAAAAATCAAAACATTTGGTGCGTAGAGCACACGCTCTTGCCAGGGCCCGGCAAGATTCTGTTCCCTGCTGTATTCCACAGTCCTTGGCAGAGCGCCTGGACTCAGTAGGCGATCAAGAACTGTGTTGAATCGATGGATGGATGGATGGATGGATAGATGGATGAATGAATGAATGGTGTCTATCTCAGCTACTGTTGTGTTGATTGAACTCTAGGCACCATTTGAGACCATGAAACGTTGTGGGAGAAATTTTCCCTGCATTTACAATGTCGCGGTCGGATGGCTAACCATGTAATTTGAACATTTAGGTGGCCACTTGTATGCCCAATTAAAAGTTTCCAACCACAGTTTTGCTTGTGTGAGTATCACCCCTGCAATTAACCACGTGTGTAAAATGCACTAGGTTTCTTTGTGGTAGAAGAAACAAGGGAATATATGTATACACACACACCTGTGGAAGAGAGGTGAGCATCGAAGGAATTCTAGGACTGAAAACAACAGAAAAAATAAAAACTATTAGATAATGTGTTTTTTTTTTTCTTCCCCCCGCCCCCTTCTTTAGAGCACAAGGCCTCTGAAAGCAGATCTAGGCCCTGACAAAAAGAAAAACCAAATTAAGGCCAATGCAAGGTCTGGCCAGCTAAATACATTTCCTCGGTGTGTATTGGTTAGCTTTTTCTGTGCAAAAAAAAAAAAAAAATGGAGTGGCTTAAAGCCACCAACTGTTAAAAAAATTATTTTAAGGCTTTATTTTTTTTTTAAGAGCAGTTTTCGGTTCACAGGAAAATTGAGAGAAAGGTACAGAGGATTTCCAAGTACCCCCTCCTCTTCCACACACACACAGTCAGCCCCCAACAGTTTTTTTCTAGGTCATATTCTCCTAGCTTAAGCCAGATAGGCTGGTCACTGTTGGGTTTTCTCACAAGGTTGTGGTCAGCTGCTGGATGATGGAGAATGGCCCCCACCCGCGTCTGCTGGTGGTCAGAGGGATAGTCCAGGAGTCCTCAGCTGGGACAGCTTGTCTCTGTTCTCTGTGGTCACTTATCCTCCAACAGAGCAGCCCAAACTTCTTCACCTGACGGTCTCAAGGCCCCAAAGGACAATAAGTAAAATCCGCAAAGAGCTTTGAGGCCTGGGCCCAGGCCGATAATGCTAATAAAGCACTACCAGTGCGGAAAACTGAGTCAGGCAAAATTAAGTAATGTAATCAGTGAATCAGCTCTGTCAGACATAAACCACTGGATGTAAACACAGGAGGCAGAGTGTCACTGCTAAGGTTGCCAGATGTAGCAAACCAGCGTTAGCATGCAATAGTCGGTACGGACTTGTACTAAAAATTTCCTTGTTGTTTATCTGCAAGTCAGATTTCACTGGGCGCCCTGTATCTTTCTTCTGGTAACCTCACGGTCACCCTCCCGCGCCATGTTGTCCATCTCTCCCTTTTTATCTGGATACCTAGAATATGCCGTGTGACAAGTGACCAAATGACCTGCAAAGTGCGGCCGTCAGGGTCGACTGCACGTGAAAAGATAGTAAAGCTTAAGGTCTCCCTTCTAATTTTTATATAAGAAGCAGATCGATATGGAAGTTTTAATATTTTATTTTGCCACTCAGTGGATTGCCCAGCACCAAGCGCCCTGTCTACTTCGGAAGACACCACACTCTGAGCGCCTGGTGGCAGAAATCCCTTCTTACCGGCTTTTGTATCTTCGGGGCTAATTACGAGTTCCTTACAGATTAGGAGCAAATGTTTAAAATCGTCTCTCAGTCTCCTCGTCCGTGAAATGAAACTAACAATAGTGCCCACTTCATAAACCCATGTAAGGCTCCTATGTATAGTATGTGCAAAATGCTTAGTGCAGTGTCAGACACATAGTAGGCCCTCATTACGTGTCAGCGTTATTATTATTATTATTATTACTATTATTGCTCTCGATGTTCTTGGCAATTATGGTTGGTCAAATTCAACTACAGGAAAAGCTAACCCATTTTTTAAAAAAGGAATTTAAAAATTATTTTGAAACTCCAGATCTCTTTTTAAAAAAGATATCTAATACAACCAAAAGTACGTAGATTTGGTATTCTCGAGACACTAGGACTTCACGTCCATTTCAAATTCAATAATAAAGTGGAGACCTTAAAGCATTTTAATGTATATACGCTTCTGCACATGCCTTCCACCGTCTTCAGATGTACATTAGACCCTTTAAGTTTGTAAGGAAGAGCTACATCTCTGCTAAGTCGAGGTATCAGGGGACTGACATACGGTAATGACAATAACATCATACCGAGACCTGGGTCAAGATCGCGGACTGTGTGACCTCAGCCCTCCTAAGCCTTGGTTTTCACATCTTATCTCCAACACTTAAGACAGTTTACGTGAACACTGGATGAGCAAGCACATTATTTTAGGCTCCAACATGCTACTCGCATACTATCAATTATTAAGCCTAAGAAGCACTTGCTTCGTTTGTGGCTGAATGGTATAAATCCATATTTATACCCCAAAATGATACATGAAAATGATTTTCAAGTTTATGATTGAAAATCAAACACCTTACTTAATCTTACATTCCAACCTTTAAAAATTCACAACGTTTTGATAATAGTCTGTGTTTGAGTGAGGGGCTTGGAAACTTGCCTTTGTGGGCCGAATGTAGCAACCACATGGTGGATGCAATAGCTAACTTCTGACAGGCTTTCCAGATATAGCTGTCGACAAAAGAGGAAAACGAATGAATGAGTCAATGAATGAATTCAAGACTGCTTTGAGATGTCTGGAGGAAGTGGATGTATTTTACTTCGAACAAGATCCTGTCTGTGTATAGGTCTTATTTTACTGCTTCAGGCTGTCATAGACCTGTGCTTGGTTCGGAGCTGGTTCTTTAGCGTCCTTTGTCTTGGGACTGAAGTCCAATCTAGCCTAGAGAACCACTCCCTTAAATAAAACATTTAGCACAACAGAAGCATAATAATAGCTGCCAAATGAGCTTTTGCTTTTTGCTTGGCCCAGGGCTATAGTCATTAAAAGCTGTGCTAGTTAAGTTTGAACTCTTGGGTGGGATGTTTTTGACCCACTGTGTATGACTGTGTAACTTTACATAAGGGTCTTAACTTGTCCACGGATGTTGTCATCCGTGAACTGAGTGAGCCAATAAAACTTATCTCTCTGAGTTGATATAATTATAAGAATAGTTATATTTGGATAATTTTTATTGGTACTTATTACATGTCATTTTTTTCACTCCTAATCACCACCCTTAGAATCCATTAAAGTAGGTAAATTAAGTCATAAAAACATATCCCACCCAATGCAATAAAGCTATTTCACTTTTCATTTTGAATAATATATATATATATATGTATATATATATATATATATATATATATATATATATATATTTACAAACATTTTTATTTTTTCTAAATCATCCGTTATGCAAAAATCTTTGCACACCCCGGTCTACAGGACAATGAGATGAAGGAATAAAAGAATAGCTGTGAATCACTAGGAAATAGTATCAGAATACGAAAAAAAAATTATGATTTTTTAAAGCAAGGATGACTCACACATGATTTTGCTTTTGAAGAACTTAGTTGTTGAGGAGGGACTAGTTCCATGGTCAATGAATTCAGGAAATATCTCCTTCCTTTGAAAATCCACAGTACATGTTTACATATTAAAAGCACTAAGAAAATGGTCTGCTTATCTGTAGGCCAGCATCTCCTCTGCTGATGCGACTGCTGACATTTTTGTTGTAGTCGTGTATTCTATCACTAAGATGTGGAACATAGTCTAGAAACCTCTGGTGTATCGCTGTGTCGGTGGGAAGCCCAAGCAAACATTGCCTGTGCCCATCAGAAGCAGACTGCAACTTCATGGGAGCCGTTGGTTAGCATCCAGAAGGCAAGGCCGGCGGATGCTAGCTCATTCATTTTTCAACTAATGCTTGTGGCTGTGTGCAGAATCAAAGGCTGACTCACAAATGCCAGAAGACCTGGTGGATAGTACCTAGAGCCAGGAAGGAAAAAAAGGTGCTGTTTGTTGCTTATACAATGTGAAAAAAGCAGTGTGGGGTCTTCATCCTTTTAGTAGTGCCCCCATTCAGGGTGTGGCACCAGCATGGGGTATAGAGGGGCAGCCTACCGGGTACCACGTGGTGCCTGTATGTAGTGAGAGCTGTTCTAACCTCAGAAAATCACAACAGTGGCCATTATTCAATTTGGGGTCAACATCATTATTTCATTGAGAAAGTTGTTTTTTCAGCTTCCTGATTTTTGCGTTTCTGCTTTTTTTTTTTCCCCCTATTCTGCACCCAAGTTGTTTCTCTGCTTTATACATTCCTAGCTCTTTGGAAAAAAGATTTTTGTTGTTGTTGAAACCAGCTGTGCTTGGTTTTACAGAAAAATACAAAGAGAGTAAAAATTATTAAGCCTCTCCGACATAGAAAAGGGCTCTTGTTGTTTGCTTTATTTTATGTTTTGCTTTTTTTTTTAGTGTATGCGCTGCCAAAGCAAGCACAATTTTTATTTAAAATACAATATTGGCCTACAATATTGTATTAGTTTCAAGTGTACAACATACCAATTTGACATTTGTATATGTTACAGTATGAACACCAATAGATAAAAAAGATGTTGTCTACATATACAATGGAATATTACTCAGCCATTAAAAAGAATGAAATTCTGCCATTTGTGACAACATAGATGGACCCAGAGGGTATTATGCTAAGTGAAATAAGTCAGACAGAGAAGACAAATACCACGTGGTTTCACTTACATGTGGAATTTTTTTAAAAAATCAAAACAAATGAGAAAAGGGCATTTTTAACACCTCAATGGACATCATTCTCAACTCCTTGTACATACACAGTAATTTTACCTAAATTCTGTGCTGCATGTTATGTAGACCTTCATCTACAGTAAGAAACATAGGTCAACATTATCTTTGTTAATGACTGAAAATAATTCCATTATGTGGCCGTGTCAAAGTTCATGCCACCTTTTGAAGCTTTGGAGGGATCTTCCGATTGTTTGCAATTTATAATTATTCCAAGTCGGGCTTTGTGCGAACACCCTTGTGTGTCTATCTTTTCACAGTGAAGAGATGTTCCCCTGAAGATAGATACCAGAAGGTGAGAGTCTGCATCAAAGCATACCTGCGTGTGTCTTACCTGGGCTTCGTGTTGCCCAAATGCCTTTTAGAGGATGATGCCAAATTACCTTCATTCCAAATATGCAAGAGGTTGCTTCTTCCGATTCTTGCATTTTTAAAACCATTTTTAAGACCACTCTCGATCTCTAGTGTATTCTCTAGGAAGAAAGATGAGTTCTGTTGTGAAGTGAATCGCTTCTGAGGGAAAAAAAATAAAGCTGACAATAAAGAAAATAGTTACTTTTTCCATTATGTCCAAATAATGCCAAAAGATAATCGTGAATGTCTGTTTCAGGGGTTTATTCATGTTTTAAGCAGCATAGAGATAAAATTTGGGCTCAACACTGTAACAGAAACACAAATGAGAAAAAGTTTTATCTTTTCCAACACTTGAGAAATACATAGTGGGTCTCTTTAAGTAGATATGAATCTATGAAATCGAAGATTTATTTACTTAATGTACAATAAACAACTTAATTTAGGAGAGAATATTGTCTTCTTAACCTACTTTACATAACTCTCTTGAATTATTGAATGCGTCTAAGAGAATTGATTTATAATGCTGGATTTCCTTCTAGAAAAGATCACTCCAGAAAATGCCTAGTTCCTGTCACACAGTAGGTACTCAATATGAAATACTTGAATGAAAAAGTAATATATGACAAAGTTAAAAAATAAAGCATTCGTCATATCAGCGAGAGACTATCTAATCAGCTGAAGCTATTCAGGCACAACTAATAGGTCACCAGTGGGTGTAAGTATACACTCAACAACTGTTCCCTGGACGTTTGTTTTCCGAAGTAGTCACCGCACACCGATGGACAGGACAGAGTCACGTTAACCCATAGTCCCCCGCTCCCGCCTTCCCTTTTTTTAACACATTTTGAACCAGTCGCCAACATTTCTACATTTATGTAAAAACTTAGCTTTTACATAAAAATCTGGATTTTTCGCTTTTCTTGACCACACCAAGTTGCACCAAGCTCTGGCCAACTCCCAGCCACAGGAGATAGAGGGACGAAGGTGAGGGACAGATGGTCTCTTCCCCCTGGCTGCCACCGCCCCGACCTCCTGCCGGGCTCACCAGCCTACCTGCCTGGCCCCTGGAGGCATCTGGATTTTGCCACACCTTTTTTTTTTTAAGTTTGGAATGTATGTCTCGGCGATCTTCTTATCTTAGCTTATTTCTCCCATTCAAAGAAACGCGCTTGCTCTCTCTCTTCCCTTTTTTTTCAGACCTTTCTTGAGCGCCTGTATTTTGTTCTGTGTCTTCACCAGCCTAGCAGGACAACATCGGAAGGACTGTCCCTCAGCAGACTCTACTGTAGGTCGATTGGCACCGACATTGTTCTACTTTCTCTCATGCATGTGGGCTGGGGGAGGGGGAGGTGGGGAGAAACAAAGTTGACGAGGGTTATTGCCCAACCTTCCTCTTCTCGGCCATTCCTGGCTGTCAGACTAACTCCAGCAAGACATTTACTTGAAATACATACATATAAATATAAATAGAAACATAAATATAAATATATAAATAAATAAATATATATATATATTTTTTTTGGAAGGGGGAAGGATCTTGATTCTACTTTGCTTTGAGAAAATAACTGTTGACTCTCTTTGTATATATAATTAGACTTAAAACACAGAGAAACGTTGTGAGCGACCTGCTATCAGAAAAGCAGACATTTCAGACACTGCAGATTACATCAAGATAACACACTGCCGTTCCTCCCTCCTCCCGAGTAACAAGAATAAATGCCAAACTTCTCTAACCAATTCTTCACTAGTCTAATCGCCTTTATTTTCTCTTCCGACAGTAGGTGTTTGGGGTCAATGTACTTTTTTCCCCCCGCCACAATGCTTCCTTTCCCCAAACTATTAATTCTATTTTTATGAATAATACAGTGTGCCCTGGTTATTATTTAGTTTGATTGTATGCTAGCCTCCCGCTCTGCATTTTAATTTAAGTGTAACTGTTCAGGAAAAAAATGCAAATCTCTTCCATTCAAATTCAAACGCAAATAAATGGATTTTTTATGGCCTAAAGGATCTATTCATTACCAAATCATTTATCTTTTTAGAAAGAACAGTTTATGTATCCAATACGCTCTCCTGCTGTCTTTATTTTCTTCATTTTTTTCTCCTTTGATGAATATGCTCGTCTTTTCTCATCTCCCTTGCATCTCTGCTGATAGGGGCAGCTTATAGCAGACTGAACAAGACCATAATTAATAGCATGAAACAGCAAGCCAAGGTTCCAGAGAAAGCTTAAACAACTTATTATTTTTATTATTAAAAATAATAAACAAATCTAAAGTTTGCAATGTTTTTTTTTTGTTTTTGTTTATTTGTTTGTTTGTTTTTTTTAAAGGAAAAGTACATGCCTGGCCTTATTGAAACAAAATGATATGAAAAGGTGGGAGAAGAGAGAAGTGTGTGTCTTGAACAGACTGGCTTTCTTGGAGTCTCGCTGCTGATGTCTTTTAAGAGCTGTGGACCCTCATGTTCTCACCGTGCCCTCTGATTTTGCTTCTAACATGCCTTGGCTATTAGAAGTTTGGCATTTTGAGTGCCAGGCTGTATTTGGATCGAGCACAGCTTTATATTTATATCATGACTGAAGGAACCCGTTAAGAGGGAATTGCTTCTGGGAGGGTGTGTGAATACACAAGCAGCCGTGATACACAAAGCGATTTCCTTTCTGCTAAATACCTTCCAGCGGGAAGCTTGAATGGCTAGTCCTGAATTAGGAAGGCCCCTCAGTGAGAAATAAGGGTATGAGTGCGAGTTTATGGCCTTTTTTTTCCCCTTTAAGACATTTCCCTTTCTCTGGTACCTTATACTTTAAAAATCATATGATCGCGTTAAAGTTACCCAAAATGTTGACTTTACCTTTTCATGTTTATATATTAAATCTGATTTCAGGGCCAACTGAATGGATTTCTTTGTTCTCACTAGATTAAGTCCAGATAGGTAATCTGGTTTAGTTATGGTTACATTGTTTAGATAGTGTTAATTATAGTGCTTACAATACAATGGCAGAGGGCGTGATTTCAATAGTCATTTTGAAGAAGGAACAAAAAAATCAGATGCCAAGCTCAAAAATCGTACAGTCACTCTGACTGGCTCCCTGAAGGCCAATATAAAGACTGAATTTCAAAGAATTGTTTACGTTGAGATTCTTAAATACCTGCCACGCTTCCAATACACACAGCTTGTGTATAGGATCAGTCAGCAGTCCTGGGGGCTGATCTGTCTTGTCCCACCAATCTGCACGCTGCTGCTTTTAATATCTTCTCAGAAAGGGAAGGAGCGGCTGAGACCTTTCCGACCACAAACGAGGGCCCTTTCTGGCTGAAGGCTTCCTTAACGAAATGGGGGGAGAGGGTTTCGAAGAGGGGGAAGGAGGATCTTTGAGGAAAGGGCTGACCGAGCTACGACTGACTAGTGGGCCAGGAACAGAGCAATCCAGAGAACATCTGAGAGCTAACTCTTATCCAAAAATAAACCGGGGTTTCACCAGGTGCTTTCCTTAAGTGCTGTGTGCTTCCCATAAGGAGAAAATTATGGGATTAGGATGGGAAGGGAAAACAGGGCACATGGAAGCAAATGTTTACGTAGGCGACTTCTTTCCACATTCTAGGGATTGGCTGGCTCTTAACATCAATTCCTGAGGTGGGAGCAAAGGGGTATATGAGGGTTTTGGCACCGTGGGCTAAAATAAATAGCACATTGGAATATATTTAGCACATGATAATGCAGAAAGCAGAAAAATAGGAGGACGGCATTAAAAAAGAAAGAAAGAACGCCATTCTGACTTGAAAGTGGTGGAATACTGAACGCAGGCAGTGGCTTATTTATGGAATGTGTGTGGAATTTTTCTCTATAAATCATCTATCACTCGGGATCTAGGTGACTATATGTGGTGCATGGACAAACAGCAGCACCTCTGGAGGGAGGAAAGAAAAGACATGAGAATCACAACACCAACGGCAGCTTTCTTGTTTAATGTGTCAAAAACAGTAATACAGATAATAAATAAATTATGCTTTAAAAAAATGGGTGCAACAGGTGAAGCAGACCCTGGGTCAGATTTTTTAAATTTTCCTGTTAAGAACATTAATCGGACAACAGGCAAAATTTGAATAAGGTTTGTAGACTAAACAACGGTAATGTGTCAATGTTAATTTCATGATTTTGATAATTATCCTGTGATTACGGAAGAGAATGTTACCTTTAAACAAAAAATACATATTATAAAGGGCAAAAAAAAAAAATTGGGAATGCGGGAAGAGAGTTAACTTTTGCTTGTCGCCATATTTCCAGGAATTGTTCATGACAAAGAGCTACTATGATTTCATGCAAGATAATACTTCTGGACCGGCAAGTAAGCTGTTCAATTGTTGGGCTGACCTGCTCTACTGTTAAGATCCTGGGCAAATTAATTAAGCACTTTCTGTGCACCTCTCTCTGTTCAGCTATAAAATGAATTTAATACTATTTCATCGCATTTAGTTGTTGCAAGGATTAAAAGAGACGATATCCATAGAGCATTCGGCTGACACCTGGCTCAAGGCAGGTATCAGAAGTTGTCTAGTATTTAGTCACGGTTATGCTTAAAATTATCTCTATAGTTTCCATTTTGACGTTGGCTTTCCTGTGTTTGGTAAGAAGTTAAAATAGAATGGCTTGCTTGTAAATCCGTTTACAAGCGGATTACCTGGAAAATGTTCACGTGCTTTAGAAAACATAGTGTTTGGAAGATGGGCTTGTTCTTACCAAGAAAAACACCTTGATAGTTACATGGAGGTTATGTTCTTTTCCTTGTAGAAAAATATTTTACGAAAAGTATAATAAACATGGGCTTGGAAGAACAGAGCTGTGTTGATAAAATGAGTAGTTGTTGATTTTTGTGAGTAAGAAGAAAAAGAAAATTTGTTTAAAAATGGACACTCGGTAACAGTAATAAAAGCATGTACAACACATGCGGATTCCTAACTGCCTGCTACGATGCTTCTTGAGGGGGAAGTTCTAACAAATTCTGTCGATTTTACCATTTCAACTAATTTTCTACAATCTATGTTTTTGGGGTCCTGAGAAGGAGAAAAGAGCATTGTGAGATAATGAAAATATGCCAAGTTTAATTTTAGCCATGACTTTTTGCCTTCTTTCTTTCCATCATAAGTGTTGAGCGTTGAAAACTGGAAAAGTTCTATAACTGATGACGTAAAGAACAGGAAAAATTCTCCATAATCTTCTACCCAGAAGTGTCAATATTTTTTAGCCATTGGTTGTAACCAACCAACTAATGAGTTTCCTGAACATCTACTTATCTATTGCTGGTGGAACTCAGTGTCATTTGAGGACGGAAGTGGCACCGTGTCCCTTTCTGTACTGTGTGTACATCTTTATACAAGCAGCCAACTGTACTCGAAGGAATTGAAATATCAGATGATTGATAAGAAAGAGTGCTGCTCTGAGAGGGACAGGTAAGGCCTAGATAGGACTGTTAAGAAGGCACGGGGCTGATTGTGAAAGGAGACTTGAAAGATCCTAAGTGCCAGAAGAACTGACCAATGATGTTATCAGCCAGTGTCGGAGCCAAGGGTGTGAACATTAGTCACCAGCCCTAAGAAGAAGTCTTGACCTCCATGATTTGCAAGCTGTGTGACTGTAAGCAAACTAGTTAGGGTTTGGAAACCTCAGCTTTCTGATATGTAAGATGGAAAGATAATGGGATCTGCCTAATAGGTGACACAAGGATTAATGAGAAAATAAGTGTCTAGTACCATCAAGAAAAGGCCACTGCTCCTTATAGTATTGTTGTTATTTGACAATTTTGAAGGATGGATTGGGTAGAGCGGGAAGAATACTGACATTCCCAACTTAGAATTTAAGGCTGCAAACTGGTGAGTCAGGAGGCCAAATTGCTTTTGCACACACGTTGTGTTTGGTTCACTGAGCGTTTAAACATTTTTGCAATGAGGTAGATTATTCACATACACATTCGGAAATGCCCTAGAAAAATAGGAAAATCAGGCAATTTTGAGTCCACATTCTCTCATATGACAACAATAGCTAAGTAATGATGACTTCACTCGATGGGCGTGAACTTTGCTAGAATCCCTTGTCCTTCTGGACCTCCCCTGATTCTTTCTGCATTTGAGTTTGAGACTCTTGGGTTAACCTCTTTTCGTAATAAGTGCATTTAGGGTGATTGTGTTAACACAGAGGATGACAATAGTGGAATTTCTGGCATCACTAGAAACACATTTTGAGGTGATCCGGGGATTCCTCTTCAGTGTCCTGTAGGACTCAGAGCAGTAGTCTTCAAACTCTAGTGTGTGTCAGAATTCCCTGGAGGGCTTGTTAAAGTGCAGGGTGCTGGGGGTGGGGTGGGGGGTGGGGCTGTAGAATGAAAGGGGTGGGGGGTGGAGGGTTGGGACTGATATTTGCATTTCTATTGAGTATCCTGGTGATGCTGATCCTGCTGGTCTGGGGTCCACACTTTGAGAGCCAGGGGCCTGTATAGGAAGAAAAAGAAAAAAAATTTTTTATTTGGCTATACTTGCAAAACTAATATTTGCTTCGTGTATACATTTGTCTATTTGGCTTTATTTGTAAAAGTTATATTTGCTTACCTTAACATAAAATGCAGACACTGCACAAAGGTATTTAAAAAAGTGAAAATCTATAGTTTTCCTACTAGGTGATTATAGTTAGTAGTTAATTTCAACTGTTTAAGAAGAACTGGGGGAAAAAAGTTAATAAAAAAAAAAATCGTTGTTTGTTTCTTATAAACTGATGTGATAAAGACCAAACCATATGGTTTAAGAACTGTGACGTTTTAGTTTTCTTTTCTAGATTGGTTCGAAGTAATAACAAATGAGACAGAAGAAATACATGCGGAGCCGAGGAGAGGCAAAATGAGACTGACACACACTTACTACTCACCTAATGCTCGGTGATTAGCTCACTTAATCCCGAGCAGCTCCGTGTGTGGGAGGCACTCCTTATTCTCCTTTTACAGATGGTGAAACAGAGGCTTAGGAATGTAAGTGACTCACAGAAGGTTGCATAGTTAGTGACAGTGGAGCTGAGATTTGAATATGAGCAGCCATCATAAGAACGCTATTTGCTTCTCCTACCTACTCACTCACTCACTCCTTCCTTCTAGCTACCTTTGTATTTACTGATGGTCCATTAGATGCCAGACACCAGTGGTAAGCACTGGGGAATGCAAAGATCTCAGAGATGGAAAGCCTGGTAGAGTTGTTCCAACTGCCTGGTTTTGTAGTCATGTATCCTCGATGGCTCCTTTTACCAGGAGAAGGCACACGAACACAACATTAGATGCGCCATGTGAGGGGTTTCATAGACCTTCCTTGGGTTTATTCATGAATCTTCCAGCCTCAAAAGCTAAGGACACTTGATCTTGTAACATAAGTCTCCAAATTACATTCCCCTTGGGCTCATGACTTGTGCATGACTCTTACATTATTTGTTTAGTGTCTTATACTATTGGAGTGAACATCTTGACCTCAGTTTTCTAATTTCTAATATATGGAATCATTAGACACAGGGCTAGCTTCCCAGGTGTGCATCCTGGCTAGTCCTACAGAGCCTTGCACTCAGAACAAGCCCACGCTTGGCTCGATGCTCTGCCATCGCCATCTTGAAATTCTTAATAATCTCTGAACAAGGAGCTTCCCGTTTTCATTTTGCATGGTCCATCTAAATTATGTAGCTGGTGCTTATTAGACATTGTGTCACCCGAGAGAGACCCCGAGAGAGGACTGAACACTTGAAAATAACAGTCAGCTAAGCAGGTATTAACTCACTTCACCCTCATGATGACCCAGTGATCGGTTCTAGTTTTACCCGCATCTTACAGATAAGAAAAGCATTTTGCAAACGCAGTCAATCTTTGAAATATCTAGTGTGTAGTAATTAGTGAGTTTTATTAGTGAGTAATGAGTGTAGAATTTTGCCTGTTCGTATAAATTCCCCATCTATTTTAAACATAAAAAAAAAAAGTTGAACCTCTGGGGACCTTGCCCAGCTGTGCAGATATTTTTATTCTGAAAGCACTGAGTTGTTATCTGAAATGTCCTGTGCTAATTCAGGAGTCATTTCGATTTTGATTCACCTACTACTGATCGTGTCAGAATCCAGCTCCCAATAATAATGAATGTGATTAGGACTCCTCGAATTGAGCTAGATTGTGTCTGTAGGCTGTTCTCCCAGCTACTAAAAATGGCTGTGGTGTATCTGGTGCAGTGTGGCCCGTGGCTCCTCACAGCTGGATGCAGGTGGCCTGTAGATGAGGAGGTTGTCACTTTAATAGCATTTGGGGACACCACGTATTTATGACAAGTTCTGTGAGGAAGCTGGTATATCAGACCAGAATTTAGAAATTCAAATTTCACCTTTACGAGCTATTTATCCCAAGTCAGTTCACTGCCTGGATATTCGTGCATTGCTGACTTGTGATTATTTAAAAACAATATGGATCGTTAGCTCAAAAGAGAACTGAAAGTTTTCTATTTTTGTACTGAAAAAAAGAAAATCTGTGGTACCTTTAAATGTTAAAAGAAACACTACATTTCCTAACTAGTCTCCTCTAATAAAATACTTTTTATAGTTCTCTGTGCCAAATGGCATATTGTTTCCATAATTATTTGATTAAAAAGGAAAGTTTTTCAAAAACCATAGCATTGTAATATTAGAACTGAAATTATATCTATCATTCTATACCGTTGCCTGTGGAGCTTTTGTACTTTCTCATTATACCAGTTTGTGAGTTTTTTTTATTTTCTGTGGGAAAACCCCGCGGCCCGCCCTTCCTTCTTTCCTTCCTTCCTTCCTTCCTTCCTTCCTTCCTTCCTTCCTTCCTTCCTTCCTTCCTTCCTCCTTCTTCTCTCTCCCTCTGTCCCTCCCTCCTTTCTGTCCTTCTAAAAACAACCAACTGGTTTCTTATTTTTGTATGATATTGTGTTGTTTACTACATGGTTTCGAGTACGAGGTGACATCCTCTCATGAGTAATTATTAATAATAGTAACACACCGCATTTAAAAATATATATCTAAATATTATAATTGAGCTTGATTGCATTAAATATAACTTGCAGCCTGGAAATTGAAATAAATTCCCATGTGTGTTTTTAAACACCCAAGTGCTAGGCTCTGTGACAGACACTGTGAATGTTGAGCTGATGAAAACCCAATTTGAAAATTATTGCTTGATTCTTAACACTTGTTGAGGTCCTGTGCTAAGAACTTTAAATGGATAGTTTCATTAAGTTCTCACAGCTGTTTAAGGAGGTAATATTATTATCCTTGTTTTAGCCATGAGGAAAGCCCAGAGAAATTAAACAACTTGTGTGAGGACATACAGCTATTAAATGACAGTGCTAGATATAAAACCAGGTCTATCTCATGGCAAAGAAGGTCCCTTATAGCTTAACTTGCATTCTAGGAGCTCTGTTGAGTTGAGAAGGAAAACTGAGAGGGTTAAGTCCTTGACAGGGCCTAGTGTCTTAGTGGACTTCGATCTCTTCCTTCCTTGAAGTAAAACTAAAAGTGTGATATCCTTTGATTTGATTTTGTTTCTTTTGGTTTCCAAAGAAAGAAGATTCACTTGCTTGTAAGCATTTAAGCCCAGGTGTTAAATTGTTTGGATTTCAGCCCTACCCGTGACAAGCCACGCGGTGTGTGCAGGTCATTTCACTTTTCTGAGGCCCAGTTACCCAATCCTGAAAATGGGAATAATGCTAGTGACCTCCTTAACCATGCTGTCAGGATTCAATGAGAAGACCCGTGGAAAACACAGGTAGACACTGGAGGCTGCCTCGTAAAGCTCATGTGCTCTGCTTGATTGAAACACCTGTTAGAAGTTGACAAACAATAATTAGGAAGTAGATTTTATTTATTTATTTATTTTTAAAAATACTTTATTATTTTTTTGGAGAAGTTTTAGGTTCACAGCCAAATTAAGTGGAAGATACAGAGAGCTCCTACACCGCTCTTACTCTCCCTTACCTCCCCCGCCCCATCCAAACACACACACACACATCACCTCCCTTTCTGTTAGCATTCTTCCCCAGAGGGGTATATGTGTTATGACTGACGAACCAACATGAACACATCATTTTTTTACCCAACATCCATAGCTGACATTAGGATTCATGCTTGGTGTTGTACATTTGGGTTCACTTTTGCTGTGGGTTTGGACAAATGTATAATGACATATATTCACCATGATAGTGTCACGCAGAGTATTTTCACTGCCCTAAAAATTCTCTATGCTCTGCTGATTCATCCCTCTTCCTCCATATTACATCTATTTAGAAAAAAAAAAAATTAAAATAAAAGCCCTAGGTTTCTGGGTTCTAAAATATTATACTCATTGAAATTGAGAAAAAGAAATGGACTTTCAAGAAGTAATTAGAAAAAGTTGAAAATCACATGCTATCACTTATATGTGGGATATAAACCGAAAAGCAACACATGAACAGGACAAACAAACAAAGACTCGTGGACATGGACAATAGACTGGTGGTTACCAGAGGTAGACGGGGTAAAAGTGGGTAAAATATGTGGTGACAGAAAGAAATCTAACTATGGGAGGTGAACGCACAGTGAAAATATATATATGCCTTGCTGTTAAAGTGTACAGCTGAAACTTACTGGATTTCGTTAACCAACGTCACCATAAAAATAAATTAAAAAAGAAAAAGAAGTAATTGGAAAATGAAATTTGGAGGGAATAGATAAGAAGACGTGAACGTGAGTGAAAAGTAGATGAGGAAAGTCACGCAGATGAGCTTGGGCAGATGTCTCGCAGAGTGGCAAGCAGTTCCTGAAATGAAAAGGTAGTTTATAAACAGGTTGTGGATGAGCTTAAATCAATACTGCTGTTTGGGAAGTAGAAATTCATTGTAGGTTTTAAATAAAATGTGGTGGATTCGATTGGGATTTTAGACAGAATCCCTTAGCAATTTACTATTACTATTTACCTATTTATTCTGTGTCAGCCACATTGTCAAACAATTTGGGGGAAATAATGATGAGTCAAAGCAGAGATGGTATCTGCGGTAGGCAGCCTCTAACAGGGCTTCAGTGACCTTCACCTTCTGGTAGTCACAGCCTTGGGTGTGAGCTGAACCCAGTGACTCAGTTCTAATGACTGGAATATGACAAAAGTGAGGAAGGTGTCATTTCGAAGGTTAGAATACACAAATATTGTGACTTCCATCTTGCTTGTCTCCTCTGTTGCTTTTTCTTGTGGGCTCGCTGGACCACAAGGACGCCGACACCGTGTTGTGAGCTGCCCTGTGGAGAGGCTGGCTCGCTTGGCAGGAACTGAGCAAAGCCTCCAGCCAGTGGCCAGAGGAGAGCCACGTTCCTCAGCCCAACAGCCCGCAAAGGACCGAGCCCTGCCAACTAAGCACGGGAGTGAGCCGGGAGTGGACCCTTCCCCAGTTGTGCCTGCAGATGAGGCTGCAGCCCCAGCCAATGCTGCCATTGCATCCTGAGCCAGAGGCGTCCACTTACAGCATAGCCAGACCCCTGACCTCCTGCTGTGCTAAACTCCATAATAACTGTTTGTGGTTTTAAGCTATGTTTGGGGATAATATGTTACTCAGCAATAGATGACGAATATAGTCTTTGTCCTCATGGAACTTACAGCTTAGTGGGGAGAAAGATGTTAATTAAATATGATACCAATTGCCGTGACATTACAGCTGTGCCAGGTGCGGTGAGAAAGAGATGCGTGAAACTAACACACCACACCGTAGAGTTGCTTGATTTTGCATCCGAGGGGCCAGGCTTTCATGGGAAATGATGGTTAAACTGGGGTTTGAAGAGTATATTGCATTAATGCGGTCATCTGGGAAGGGAAAAGCATTTCATGCAGGAACAGCATGTGCAAAGGTCACGAAAGGAGAAAGCACAAGCGAGGCTGGCGTGGCAAGGGGCCAGGTCTCAGAACATGTCGTAGGTCATGTTGAGGAATTCAGTCTTTAGCCTCAGCCCCACGAGAAGGGTGCTAACAGGGAAGCGGCATACTCAGATATTCAGTTTTAAAAGCCTCCTCGGGCAGCGGAATGGGGAGAATGGAAGCAGAGCACCAGTTTGGAGGCTCCTACAATTATCCAGTCTAAGAAGATAGATTGAATGGGTGTCAGCGGGGAAGCGAAGATGTGGGGACAGTCTCTAGGGATTCCTGAGAGGCACGATTGGTGAAACTTGTTGATGGTTTTGACAAGGAGGGCAAGGAGGAAGGAGGCGTCAAGACTGACTCATACTGTTCTCAACTGGGGAAGCAGGAGAGACTGGAAGAGAAGAAGCTATTCAGTTATCTAGGTAAAAGGTCATTAAGATGCTAGGTCAATGATATAGAGTGTAGGACTGGCAGGGGAACCTCCAGGGCATTGCAGAAAAAAAAAAAAATCAATAGGATTCAGTAGTTGATTGGCTGGGCGAAGGCCTCAGGGGAGAAGGAAACATTTAGAAGGACATCAGTCCCAAGTGTTTCTGCTGTCTCTGTCTTGACCACGCTGAGTGCGATGGTGAATATGCATCACATGAAATACCCTTGAATCTGTCCATTTATAAAGAAACGAGCTCGTTCGTGAATGGTTAGAGGAAAACAGCACAAGAAGAAAATAATAGAGCTGTTCGACATTAACGCGCTACTGCTATTAAAGCCATAGGAAAAAAAAAATACTGTTTTAACGAATCCGTTAGATAGGCTTTGGGATTTACCGCAGCCATAGAAACAGATCTGGATGAGTTAAATGATGGAAAACCATGTTCCTTCTCGAATGGGGCTGGGCCGACTCTCAAGTTGGAACTGTTAGTTCAAATGGGGTTGAATGCAAGTAAACGATATTGATTTAGGAGGACCCATTTGCAGCGATTGCAAACTGGATACATTTCTATACATAGGGGATCACAGAGTATTTATACACACACACATATATATTTAATATGTAATATATCAATATCTAATATAACGTACAATTATTATACTACGTAACATTATATATATATAAATTAAGGGGAATATATAATATTAGAAATCAATTACATTAATTTATAAATTTATTTTAAATTAAAAATAAGGAATGTAATCAAATTTTAATTTATATGTTAATGTATTTATAAATAAAGACATAATAGATTTAAATATGTGTACGTATATCCTTAATTCGTAGTCTTCAAATCTTTAGTAATTATTCAACCCATTTGGCATCTGCGAGCAGGTTGGTGACATACAGTGCACTGAGATGTCACATCATATGTTATACTGTAGGGCATTACAGTCTAGTGAATAATACCACCCGCCCACGAAAGCATTTAATCTGGCCAAGATTAAGAACCTACTTACATGCACAGGTGAATTTAAGCATAGAGGCCCGTTGCGTTTCAACTCACCCCCCTCCATTACTACCCAAACAAATTAGGCTTGTAAATAGTCGGATGATTTTAAGAACACATAAAGGCCCTCCGCTCTGCTTCGGAGGTGACACAGGACAGGACGGACGACTGCAACAGCCTCCTAACGGATCTCTCTGCTCCACTCATGCCTTCTCACAACCCACCCTGCAGCCGGCGGTCAGAGACCATTCAGAAAAGTAAGTCACATTACGTCACTGTGTCCTCAAACCCTCTACACAGCGGCTTCGCAATCTCACGTAAAACAGTGGCCCGGGAGCTATGGGTGCTAACCCCCGCCCCCTTCTTCCATCTCTTTCCTCTCTCTCCCCAGCTCGTGGTCAAACCCCACAGCTCGGGTTCTAGACCTTTCCCACGTCAAGCCTGTCCCTGCCACGGGATCTTTGCAGCTGCTGTTCCGTCGGCCAGAAAAATGCTTTCCCTCAAGTTTGCCATGGCTTCTCCTCACTCAAGTCTAGGGTCCAACGAAATCTCTGAAAGCTTTGCCCTGTTTCTCGGGCTTTCTCCCCCCTGATACCATTTCATCATCAGAGGAATAGTTTCATCTTCTTCTGAAATTGTCTTAACAGCTGTATGAATTCCCCTTTTTTTGTTGTCTCTCTCACTTGGGTTCCACCTCCACGGGAAGGCAGCGTCCTTCCCCGTCCCCTTCGCCGCTGGCCCTCCAGAGTCTAGGACACTTCTTGGCCCTCGGGAGGTGCTGGGCATTGTCTGTCGGAAAGGGATTTGTTGCATGGGTTGGCATAAGCCACTCTGACTGCTGCAGGCTAGTTTGGCTGCACCCTCGTGGTCATTCTCCTAGCAATCTTTTAATGTATTCAAATTCGTTGCTATGGGCAGAATCCACGCAATACAAACAACCATGTGGTCACTGGCAACCCGGCCGTGAGTCAACGGGCTTGGCAGGGCAGCGATAACACATTCTCGTAAGGCACAGAGCTGGCCATGCAGCTCCTCCCAAGGCGAGAGATAGCTGCTTTTCTAACAGCTTTATTGAGGTATAATTCACATACCTTTCGACTCACCTACTTAAAGTACCCAGTTTAGTATCCCCATAGAGTTATGCAACCATCACCACTTTCCAGAACATTTTCATCGTTCCCCAAATAAACCCCTTACTCATTAGCCCTCATTCTCCTTAACCTCACCTCCCTCCAGTCCTAGGGAACCACTAACCTAGTCGCTGTCTCTATGGATTTGCCTATGCTGCACATTTCACATAGACAAATTCTATAATATGTGTTCGCAGTGTGTTCACAATCACAATCCTTTGTGATTGGCTCCTTTTACTTAGCAGAGTGCCCTCGGGTTCATCCGTATTGTAGCTTGTATCCATACTTTATCTTTTTTAATTGCCAAATATTCCATTTTATTTATCCAGTCATCCACTGAAGAACACTAAGATTATTTTCAATTTTTTCTTTTTTTTTGGCGATTATGAATATATGCTTTCAATGATCGTGGGTA
>CM053504.1:3630845-3683936 GCA_028627145.1 Eidolon dupreanum | reverse complement strand
AATTGCTCTATGAGCTGGTGACTATTATTTATCTCCCTTTTAGAGATTAGGAGAGTGAGGCTAAGACATTTGTCTAAGGTCACAGAGCCAGACAGTCTGGCCCAGAGACCAGGTTCTCAACCATGACCCCTAACTACCTGCCCTGCTATATACCTGCAATGTCATCCGCATGTCCCCCGAGCACACCCCTTGGAACTGGCTCTTCTGGGGGACCACTAGGGCCACGACTTTTTAAGCGGATGTCATTCAACACATTCGAACTCAGCCCTGGGAGTCAGATTCCTCAGGCTTAGCTAAATCTCATGTCCGTGGAGAAAACAGCAGACACTGAATAATAACATTTTCGTTAGATTTTGAAATTCACAGAACCAAAGATGAGTGGGAGCAAGATGAAACATGTCAATCTGATGGGTACCACCTGTGTTTTTACATAGAATTATAGCAGATTTGATTCTTTGTATAGTGTCTTTTTAAAAAATATATTTTTTATCATGGTAAAATATGTAGAACATAAAATTAGCCATTTTAACCATTTTAAAGTGTACAATTTAGTTACATTAATTCTATTCATAATGTTGTGTAACCATCACCACTTATCTATTTCCAAAATTTTTCATCACCCTAAACAAACTACCTATTAAGCAATGACTCCTCATCCCCACAGCTCCCAAGAACCTCTATTCTGCATCTGTTTCTGGGAATTTGACTATATTTCCTATAAGTGGAATGATACCATATTTGTCTTTTCATGTCTGGTTTCTTTAGCATAATATAATGTCTTCAAGTTTCACCCATGTCATAGCTCTTTTTGCGTGTGTGCAATACATTAGAATTAATTTTTAATATATATATTTTTCTTTTTCAATTACAGTTGGCATGAGATATTATATTATTTCCGGTGTACAACATAGCGATCATACATTTATATAACTTACAGAGTGATCGCCTCGATAAATCTAGTGTCCATCTGATACTATATGTAGTTATTATAATATTACTGACTATATTCCTTATGCTATACTTTACATCCCCATAACTATTTTGTAACTACCAATCTGTACTTCTTAATTCCTTCCCTTTTTTCACCTGTCTCCCCCAACCTCTCCACTTCATTCCTTTTTAAGGCCGAATAACATTCCATTGTATGTACAGACTACACTGTGTTTATCCGGTCCTATGTGAGTAGAAATGGATTGTTTTCACCTTTTCCTGAGTAGAGTTGCAATGAACATGGATGTGTATGTTTCTGCTTGAGTTCCTGTTTGAGTTCATTTTGAGAGTTCCGCTTGGGAGTGGAATTGCTGGGGCATATGGTGATTCTATGCCTAACTGTTTGAGGAACCGCTTGGTTCATTTTGGAAAAGAATTTTTTCAATAAGGAAGAGAAAAAATAGACAAAGACAAGGAAACTGTGCCCAACGCTCACAGAGGTGTTTCGCACTGATCATAATTTCCCCCTTCCTATCAAGCATTCCATCTGCAATTCTACTAGTTAACACTCAGAAAGAGGGAGTTAAATAATATAACTACGGGTTTTCTTTTAAGAAATGTCTTTTCTTCAGAAGTCCTGATAAAATACAATTTTTCTAGAACTTGAAATGGTATTTTTAAACCATGCTAGGACACTCAAGTAGAACAAGTTTTTTTGTTTGTTTGTTTTTTCCTGAGTATATTTTTGTTTTAATGTTTGGGGATACATATGAACAATGGAACATAATTGTACCTAGATCAATATTAGGCAAGCCTCATTGATATATCTCTTTCCTCAAGGATGTGTTTCCTTGAATTTCAAACTTCCTGTCCAGGTCACCATTAGTAAGTCAATTTTCCTCATGAGGCCTCGCTCTATAAGGTCTTGACTATCTTAAATACGCAACATTTGATTTCACCACATATGTGACTTTACTAAGATTGAAACTCAGCCACCGAGACATAATTAGCTGAGGATAAAATTCTTTAGGAAATCTGAAATATTCCAGGAATCTTAAATATTCTATTTACAGATAAGGTAAAACATTTTCTCAATCCGTGGAACCAGAGCATGTAGTAAGCACAATTCCTTGAAAAAGAAAAATGTCCACCCTGCCTCCACACTCATTTTGTTGTAGGTGTGTTCTCGAATTGAAAGCTCCCCCTCTACCAGTTCTGAGAAGCAATTTCGGATTTTCCTCTAAACCCTTCAGCTGTGGTAAGACTTCCTTCCCAGATGAACCGGTCTGCTCCAAGAATGTGCTTGCGTGATATTTAATCTTTTACTGGGAGCCCAGAGAGAGTTTCTTGCCAGAACTAGGAATTGCTTCTTTTGTAAATTCCCCTTCCACAGCCAGCTATCTGGAGACAGTAGCACCCTATCCATGCACTTTCAAACTAGAGAAAAGGGCTCTACCCTCTGTTATAAATTACAATAATGTTTCTGACCACAGAGGTGCAGTTCATAGGAGTCAAAACTGTCTAGTTCAAGATCTCAGGGATAAACAGAAGCTTGCTACTAGAACATCCATTTAGCTGTCAGACCATTGGCTTGCTGGTAGATGGCTCTGAGGGTTGGCGTTGGGGAGCCCTTAATTGTATTTGCCAGTTTCTGTGGCATAAATATGCCCACCATGCCTTGTTTCTGAGTTCCAATGTGATGTCGCTAAGGTAGAATTGGGACGTGTGTGCAGATCAGCTTTCCAGAGCCAGGACACGGAGGTCCAGGACATCAAACTCTCAAACTTTTTTTTGACTCAAGACATAAGAACCTAAATCTCTTCAAGCAGGAACATCCCATTCTTCTTTCTTGGAAGAAGTTAAAAATGAGTTTTTACTACACCCATTATCTTTGTCTCCATCGTAAAATCCCAGGGGCTCTGCTAACTCTTCCTGAGTAACAGAATTTACTCAGGTTGCTCCTCAGTTAATATTAAAGCCCAACCCCTGTTCTAATTCAGATCAGCATCCTGAGAAATCAGGTATTTTTCATATCAACAAAAAAGTGTCTTATTAGTGCCTCCCTGCTGTGGAATTAATCGCATTTAAAAATAATTGTCACATGTACTTTTGGACTAGGAGTTATTTTAACAAAATGTTCTTGTCATGTTGATGTCATTCCAATGACATGTCACTGGTATTTTTTCTTCTCAAAATGTGAATGTTTCCCAAAAAAACTGACCAATTTGGGAAGGAAGGTGGGGAAGTGAGTGTGTCAGAAACTGAAAGTTAAGGTCTTGCTAACTCTTCTAGCTTGGGTTTAAGAAAGAGCTTTCTGATTTCTTAGAACAAAGCAAAACAAAACAAAAACAAAAACAAAAAACCTGTTCTTTGGGATCTTCTGGGCTTTTGTGGCATTCTGAGCAAATCTCTGTGAAAACTTACGTAGCGTTTTCTGCACAGAATCGGTGGTATTCGTTTCTGTCCTTATTCTATTTGATGGGGCCTTTTATCAAGTCCCTGGCTTCTTATCTCTTTAACACTGCATAGTGTCTAGAAAAGCACCTGGATTTGTTTCTGGAATGAGTGACGTGAATTATTTTCAAAGCTGAAATGGTTACCCTTGGCCTTTCAAAATTCGAACGGACTCAACTTTTTCACAAGTTCATCCTGCACCATTGTGCCCACTACCATTATGGATTTATTTAGCAATCGACTCTGTTGAAAGTTGCATAAGAGTTGGTGGTTTCTTTAAATGGCTTAAGCAAATGAGCTGTCATGTGGGTTAAGGTGGTAGGTTAATAGTGTGGGCAAAAAAAAAAATAATAATAATAATAATAATGTGGGCAGAGAGGGAGAAACCTGAGGTTGAATCACAGTTTTGTTACCACTGAGAAAGGCGCTTACTCGTTCTCAGTGTTGGTTTGTTCATCTGTAAATTGGGACCATATCTAACGTTTGAAGATGTCGTAAAGATTATATTCGATAATATATGTAGAAGGTTTAACAGGCTGATAATGATGCAGAGTAAGCTTCACTTAATAAAATTGTGTCTGCCTCTGCCCTTCTTTCTCTTCATTCCTCTACCTACCTTTTTTTTCCCCAGCCAATTATCTGAATTGTGGCAAAATTATATGATGTAAAACTTATCATTTTAGCCATTTCGCGTGTACAGTTCAGTGCTAGGAAGGACGCTGGTGTGAGCTGTCACCATCATCTATATCCGGAGCTTTTTCATCTCCTGAAATTAACCTCTGCACCCATTAAACACTAACTCCCATCCTCCCCCCGGCCCTCAGCAATTACCATTCTACACGTCGCTGCGAATTTGATTATTCAAGGCACCTCATACAAGGCAAACCACACAATGTTTGTCCTTTCATGTCCGGTTTACTTCACTTAGTATCTTTTTAAGTTTCCTCTGTGTAGTATGTGTCAGGACTTTATTCCTTTTAAAGGCTGGATAATGTTCTATTGTGTGTACATACCACATTTTATCATCCATCTCTTGATGAACTTTTGGGTTCTTTACATCTTTTGCCTACATGGATAATTCTGCTATGTACATGGTGTTACCGGTACAAAGGTCATTTGCCTAATGCTTCAAAAGCCAGATGTCAGAGTTTGGAGTAAGAAAAGGTTTACTGATCAAGAAGGCACCAGCCGAGAAGATGGAAGCCCTAGCAGTTTCTCAGATCCATCTTCTGAAAGTACAGAGTTCAGGCTTTTTTTTTATGTCGAGGGAAGGGGGAGTGGGAGGGGCAAGAGGTGACTGATCACCTGCAGACACCTGGATGCAGCAGGAGGCTGAGGAAGACCTCTGAAATCTCTGTGTCTTTGGTCCCACTCTGTCGACCCCAGCTGATCTGAATGAGTCTGGTCTTGAGGCTCCTGCAAAACTTTCATAAACAATCATTATTTTTGTACGCATTTCCTCCGTCTCCTCTCCTCAAGGGAGACACCTTCCAGCAAGGGGCTGTTTTTGTAAAAACTCAAGCCACAAAACAGAATTCCTCTGATTAGCATGTCTATGCGCGAGAACAGAGCAGGCTTGAATGAGCGGGGGTCTGGGAGGCCAGGATTTATCACTCTGTTACATGGGTGCACAAATATCTGTCTGAGCTACCTCCCCTTTTACAAGTGAGAGTCTTGGGCTCCATTCTCACCCCAAACATTGAGGATATATGTTCTGGAACATCTTAAAATCTCCTTTCTCCTAGAAGTCTTCCCTGTCTCCTCTATTTAAAAGAGTTCCACTTCCGTCCTTCTCCAGCCCTCCACTTCTCTTTATTTTTCTCATAAGCGTTATCATCCTATATCTTAGATGTCAGTCTGTTTATCAACTGTCTTCAGGGAACACCATGTAAGTTCTAGTAGAGCAGAGATTGGCCTTGGCTGTGTACCAGTGCTTAGCTTTCAGTAGGTGCTCAATAAAAACGTGCTGAATGGTCACATGACAACAGCTGCCTCGCCCCCACCTGTCTACAACCTTCTCCACCTGGACCACAGCTGGGAGCGCAACCTCGTTTAAAAAGATGTCTATATGTTGGGTAGGAAAAGCAAGCGGAGTCGTTTGGACAAACCCAGCGTAGACACATCTGCAGCCAGCGGCGTGAGCCAAGCTTTCGAGTTATTGAGCATCTTGGAACAACTCAGGTGGCAAGCCACAGCCTCTGGGCCTTGCCTTTCCCAGCACTTGGTCTGACACACAGCCTTGATCCCCAAGGTCCGGAGCCAGCTATGACTCACATTGACTAACAGAGGTGAGTAAGGCGTCAGCGAGGACAGCGCATGACACGCGACAGTCTCGTTTCAAAACAAACCGACCTCGTCTGCTTGCTCCAGATTATTTTATGCAAAACCTTTTGTGGTGTCTGCTAGCTCATCCGACTGCCTGCTTCAGTCCTGATTTTAATCATTTGGAGAACTTTTCCTTTTCTCTTTCTCTTTTTGTCTCTGTCTTTTCTGTTCCCGAGGTTTCACAAAGATCCTCAGATGTCCTGTCTACACGGGCTGCAGCCAGCAGAGGGACAACCCTGCCTCCTGTCCGACATCCAGGGACGCAGAAAGCCTTAGGGAGCAGACTGGAAACCGGAAGTGAGCCCCAGGGCACCTCACTCAGCCACTCACTTTGACTGAGGTCCAAGGGACAGAAGGAATGCCCTCGGCAAACTCAAAAACATATGATTTGGTGACATTCCTACTGGTTGCCTGCCTGTTAGATGCGAACCATCCTCCTGATCTCAGCTAGCTGTGTAAACTCGGACCAATCCCCGAACCTCTCTGCACTTACTGTAAATAAGATAATTTGTGAGCAATTCGAACTACGAAAAAAATGAGACAAAATGATTGGTTTAGAGTAGAGGTTCTCAACTTGGGGTTCACAGTCCCCAAGAACAGATTTAGGGGATCTGTGAACTTAGATGAGGCCAAAGGTACGTCTTCATTCTCACTAACTATTTTCTTGGCTATATTTTAAATGTATCGTTTTGTCATAAACTACAGATGTGTGTGTTTGATAACTGCAGTTCAGTATACGTGGCTTCCTTCGTAATCTTATATATTTTATGTTCTGTATTTAAAAACATGATCCCGAGAAGAGGTTGACATCTGTCAAATGGCCATGGCACTAAGAAGTGCTGGGAGCTCCTGTCTGTGGTGTGAAATTCGGGCGGGTGGATGAACAGGACGGAGTCTGAGAGGCCGAGTATTTATCACTCCGTTACATGAGTGTACAAATATCTGTTTGAACTACCTCCCCTTTTAAAAGTGAGAGTTCTGGGCTCCATTCTCACCGAAAACATTGAGTTTCAAAAGGGTAGACATAGAAAGCCTCTCTGAAGAGCCTCATTGAACTTGGGATCTAAACGTGGAGGGGTTCCAGCTGTGCCGAGAGCCCAGGGAAGACCCCCTTCCCCCAAGAAGGAGCAGCAGGGTGGTGGTCTCAGATCTGGTGGTGGTGCCTAGGCCAGAACAAATGTCCTAGCTGCTTCAACAACCAGGCATTTCCTTTCCCTCTGACTCTTTTTATTGGCTGAGAATGGAGGCAATTATAAAACAGTACTGCTTGTCACTCATTGGAAGAGAGTAAGGAGACGTGAAGAATAAGGGCAACGTGATAGCCTACATTAGATTCTGGACAGAAAAAGGGCGTTAGGTGAAAAGCTGAGGAAATCAGAGTAAAATATGTAGTTTAGTGAGTAGTATGGCACCAACGTGTAATATCTGGGTTTTAATCAATGGACTATGGTTCTGTGAGATGTTACGAACAGGGGCAGTTCTGTGAAAGCTACACAGAAACCCTTGGAGCAATCCGAGGAGCTCTTTTGTAAATATTAAATTGTTTCAATATAAAAAGATGAAAGAAAAAAGAAAACAGTACAGTTTAGACTGTTTCTCATCCTCTTAACGAGCCATATCAATATTATAATTACACATTTTCTTTAGGAGGGTGTTATTTAAACTTTTAAGTACACTGTTTATTTTTGAAAAAAATCGATGATTTGCCATGATGCCAAATTCATTAGGTACATAAGGTTGTTGAATCTTCTCCTAAATGGTGTCTCAAGTGACCTGGTTCTCTTCCTTGTAGAAAACCCACATTACAAATTTCTCGTGTACCTTTCCAGAGTATTCTAAAAATATACAATCAATCTCTGCCATGCATGCTGTGTATGTTTTTGCTTGTTTGTTTCACAGTGTATTTTGGAGATTGCTTCCTATCTGTGAAGTACTTTCTTATTCTTTTTTATTGCTGCGTAGTATTCCATTTAACTAATTTATGGAACTAGTCTCCCCAGACGAGCACGTAAATCACTTCCACCCCTTTGCTCTTCCAAACAATGCTTTCATAAATAGCCTTGCACGCTAGTTCGCGTGTATGGGAGTGCAGCTGAAGAAAAAAATTCCTAGGAGTTATGCATGCATAACCTCAGCTGAATTTTCCCATTCAAGACTTGGAATATTAAAAACGTCTGACAAATCTGATATGGTGTGACTTTCCTCTCAAATCACAAATTTGTCAAGAAACACAATTTTCGAGTGAGCAGGTCGAGTGGACTACACACTGTTTTTGGCATAGCTACATGCCTATGCCAGTAAGTTGACAAACAAATGTTTTGAATTATGAGAGTTATCCAGGTGCAAATCTGTTGCAAAAAATATGTCTGCCCTGTATTGGGAACTGAATAAAAGAATGACATGCCAATTTTTATGTGCCTATAGGTACATAAATATTTTTGATTTGTTTTAATCGGTAGAGATTTGCTGTAAGATATTCTTTAACCAGTACTCCAGACTTGTGCATAATTCCTCGCAGAAATTATCCCTCGGATAATTTGCACTTATCAGACTTGTAATTATCCCAACAAATACGAAGTTGCCTTTGAATGAGACTATTTCCATAGTGCACAGAGCTAGATAATTTTAGCTTGTTCCCGTGTGTGAGTCTCTCGGAATGTCTGTGGGCATCTGGAGGCAAAAAGTATGTTTTATTCTTTAGTGAAATGAGAGATGCTGGAAGATGACATCGAATTGCTCAGACCTTGCATACCAGTGGAGATGCCTCTCCAGTCTCAGAGAGTCCTTGAATGGTCTTTGTTAATCGCAGCTACAGAAGTGACAAAGAGACACTGAAGTCATGGCAGAGGACTGCTTATTGGTTCACCTCTTATATTTGGTCCTATTCTCACCTCAGTGAATGAGTCACACACAGTGAAGTACAATGTGTTTTGTAAAAATGGTTGGCAAACATTTTCGTAAAGGGTCTGATATTAGCTCTTTTAGGCTTTGTGGGCCAGATGGCCTCTGTTGCAACTACGCAGCTCTGCCCTGGGGTGTGTGTGTGTGTGTGTGTGCATGTGTGTGTGTGTGTGTGTGTGTGTGTGTGTGTGAAAGCAGTCACAAGAGAATAGGTAAAGAGTAAGCACAGCTGTTTTCCAATAAAGCTTTATTTACAAAAGCAGGCAGGGAGCCTT
Source organism: Eidolon dupreanum (assembly GCA_028627145.1). NCBI lineage: Eukaryota > Metazoa > Chordata > Mammalia > Chiroptera > Pteropodidae > Eidolon > Eidolon dupreanum. The sequence continues at coordinate 3,675,051 of CM053504.1, read as the reverse complement.
GTTTGTCAACTCCTGGAGCAAAGCATAAATATTTAAAGATATAGATATGAATAGACAGATACTAAACAGACATTCGAAGTGTGGCAGAGGATGTTACTTACCTCTATACCACCCATTCCTTTTAAGAGCTCAGCCTCCATGTTGCTGGGACCAGTATGTCCCAGTTATATACATATCCTAGTCTCTCTTGCCCAAAGGGGTGATTTTTGAAATGAAAACCAAAAACATAGATGAGATGTCTGGGAATGCTCTGTAAAGAGGCCTCATCTAGCTAGCAGGTACTATTTTGCTTTTTACTTTTCTCTTTTCAACTACCTGGAGAGTGGGAATACTTGCTGGAGCTCCAGCGGCCATTTTGTGATTGAGAGGGCAAGTCCCAAAATATGTCAGAAACCTCAGCCTTCACATCCTTGAGCCAGTGAAGCAAAGCCAGCTGTAGCTGACCTCTGGACTTCTTGTGATATGGGAGAAACAACCCTTCAGTGCTTAAGCTGCTGCTGAAGACAGGTCTCTACTTGCTGCATAACCAAAATTCTGATATGTGTTGATAAGGAAAACAGATGTGTAGCTCAGCTTACCAATACAACATTAGTGAGTGAAGGATGCTTTAGCCACGACGAAGGATATTTATAATTAGTGCCTCTGAATCCATCAGGTCGGGTGGCCAATACTGACCTTGGGAAATTTCTCTCTCTGTGACTAGTTTCCTCCCCTGCAAAATAAGAATAATAATATCACGTGACTTATGGTATTGTTGAAAGACTTCAATAGGATAATGCGTGTATAAAATGACTGGCAAGTAGTAAGTGCTTGAAATATTAGTAACTGTTACTATCGTTATTTTGTTGATCTGGTGAATGACTATTCACTTCTTTGAAGTAAGGATGGAGACAGGAACAGTTGGTGATGACATTTCTTCCCCGTCCCTCACTTTTCAGCTCTCCCCTGCATTACTAGAACAATACATGGAAATCCACCCACCATCTCCGGGCTTTCTTTTCTTTTCTTTTTTTTTTTTTTAATAGTTATTATGTGTCTGGCAGAGTATTAGATTCTGAGAGTTCCAAGATGAGTGAGACAGTTCCTGTCTTCAGTGGGCAGAGGCAACCTGGACCACGATTAAATATAAAGCACAAAGCTTTGGGTGGATAGTAGAAGTCTGAATGATGTCCACTGGGGAGAAATGAAGAAGGGGGTTAATTTTACAATGTTGGATGGAAACAATAAAAATACAGAGGAATCTAAAATATGAGTAATGAAGAGGGCGTTTTTTAAAAATTACCTGTCATTAAAAGCCAATATTAATAAGAGAAAAATGTTAAAAATCGAAGGCATATGTTAAATATTTTTCATTTCCGTGTCTCCATCTCCCCTCCAACCTCTCTTCCCTGCTCTGTGGCTGCCCTTCTCGACTGTTCTAATGGTCTCTCTTACTCTCCTACTTGGCTTTGGCCGAGGGAAGGCGTCCGTGGAGGAGGAAAGTGAGGTCAAGGTCTTTATTTCCCCAGCTCCCTCCTTGCCCAGTTTGGCCCTTCCCTCAACTGAAGGCCATAGTTCGCATCAGGTGACTTTCTCCCATGACTGCTTTCTCCAGGTTCTGGCAAGCATAGCCCACCTTTGCTTCTTCTATCCTGGATACAGCAATGGCTCCCTGCAGAGGTAACTAGCCTCAAAGAGTTCCTTTCTCTGAGCCAGGCTCGCTTCTTTGAAATTTTTCCTTTGTTCAAGTCTCCTTGGACACCTACCCTATTTTAGGAAGGTAACTTTTCTGCTGGGATCCTGACGGACAAGCTCCACTGCCAACCAGGGCAAGCTGTGAGCGAAGGGGACCAAGTCTAAGGCAACAGAGATGGGTGGTGACTGCGGTGAACTGGACACACTGAAGTGGGCAGGTGCTGCTTAGGCCACTTAGCACTTGACCTTAGGGTTGCCAGATCTTCTCATTGTCTGGGGAAGCTGAAGAGACACCTTTAAAAAAAAAAAAAGGAATTCTCCTATTTGTAAAAACATTCTGTGGGCCAAAGAAAACATATTTGAATTTGACCGATGGCTATCACTGCTAAAAGGGTGACTACCCTGCTAGCCGGAGGAATGGGTGACATGATGACAGTATCGATTGTCACCTTGTGCAGACACTGCATGCAGGATTTCGTTCAATCCTTTCAACAATACCCTCCTGAGGGAGGTTCTGTTTTCCTTCTTACATAGATGAGGAAACTTGTTAAAGAGTTTTGAAAAGATTAAATGATTCAACTAAGGCCACACCTAGATAAGAACCCACAGTAAACTTCTGGCACCTGGGTGTTTCCATGGAGACTCTCTTCCACCTTCTTCCTGGCTCAGTGGGTCTCCCTGAGTGAGGCCCTGGGCCTCAGCCCTCCTCATCTCTCTACATCTGTGTCTGAATCAATCAGCCATTTTTTTTTAAACTAGGATCTTCTGATCTTAACCTGGGCTGTGTGGACCCCCAGCCTAGACACTATAGAGATGGTTTCTGGAGAGGTCTATGAAACCCTTGAAGTTATAGGCCAGTTTCTTATGTGCGCATGTACATTTTTCTGAGGAGCTGCATGACAGCTTTCATGAGGAACTCACACAGAGAACCACAAAAAATTAAGACCATGTTTCAGGGTGTCAGAAAGCAAATTAAAAAATGAATCGGACCTAACATGATGGCTATAATATAAAAATATGGAAATAACAAGTGTTGGTGAAAATGTAGAGAGACCCCAAAGATAACAACGCCTTCTCCTGGAATACCTCCTGAAGGACCTGCCTGAGGCTCTTCGTGAGAAAGTGTCACTCTTTTCAGAAACATGTCCCTGATGGTTTGCTTGGTTTGGTATTTCCATCACAGATTTGCTTGTAAGCAGAAAACACACCGTGAACATCCCTCTCTATTAATGAACACCTTTTGGTGTTGGGGATCTATGTTTTCAAACTTTTTAAGGAGCTCGTTGAGGTCTGCAAAAGCTTCTGCCAACCTCTTTGCTGTGAATTTGCTTGGGAGTTTCTTTTTCTCGTGCATTTTCTTCGGCTTTGTGCCACCATTTCAGATCTAACAGCTCGTCATTAGCCAGTTCCTCAGGAACCACCTCCAGGAGCTCCTCAGTGTCATCCTCATCCACACCCAGGCTAAAGTTGTTTGCCGTCTCAGCCACAGCCTTGCTGGCTTTTGCAATCTTTGTGCTTTGACATTACAACAGCTGCATCACTAGGCGATGGGGATTTTCCAGCTCCACTAGCATCTTCCGGGACCATCGTCGTAGTACATGTGGTCTCTCGTTGACCGTTAGGCAGTTCGTGACTGTATATAAATCGGGTTGTTAATAAATACACTCTGCAATGCCTTTGGTTGCACATCCAAGACAAATTATCACGTAGAAATTGACCTCGTCCTTATCCAATGACTACCCGATAAACCATTGTATGGATATAGCTTAATTTACTTAACCAATCGTCTGTTGATGCATTTAAGGCATCTGATTGCAGGTTTTTCACAATTTTTTTAACACTCAACCCACTAAAAGAAATAAATACATTTTTACAATGAGAGGCAGTGTGCGTGCACGCGCACACATACACACACACACTCTTATATAGTGAAAAGTTTTATAAGACAGTATTTACCCTTTTTATGTGTATGCACTCCATTCTGTTCACCTCCATTCTATAAAAAGTAGAGATTGGGACATAATATTATCTCTCACCATCTATTGGTAGGTCACAACCTGTAGCTTAAAAAATACTTTCAGTGCATATTTATTAAATGAAAAAGGGAAAAGTACTTACTTATATTCTACTGTTCTGAACATTTTACAAAATTGACTTGTTTAATCCTTATGAAGTCCCAGTGGGATAGGAATTATTATTCTTCCTATTTTTTTTTTTTTTATCGTAACCCTGAGGCACAGAGTGGCTGGACAAATTGCCCCAGGTGGCCAGGTAGTATGTAGGAAAGCGGTCTTCTGCCTGGGCGGTCTGCCTGCAGTTTCTTTTTTTAACCATGGGCCCATGGTACTTCCTCTCGTTTTAGGAACTGATGAGAGATTACATACTTAGAAACCTGCCATTCTAAACAGCCTCATTCAGAATACAATCTTTAATAATATAATCAAACAGGACATGACAAGTGTTCTAGTCACACACCTCGATGAGTATAAAAGCTAAAGACTCTCCAGATTTACCAATCTCCTCCAGAAACATCAGCACGCGTGCATGCACACACACACACACACACACACACACACACTTCAAAACCTCCAAACCTTCAACCCCTCAAATAATCAACGACCACTATCAGCACTGGACTTATGACAGAAGCATTTATTCAGGGACAGTGGGGAGCTTCTCATTATTTATCAATTTCTTCCCCAAAGTTATAAAGTTCCAAAGCCTAATTATTGTGTAATAGTTAGCCGAACTGTTTGGAGAATTGGAAGGCTGTTTAGCTAATGCATGGCATATGTCGGAGGGATGCGGCTAATTCACATATCTGTCCACACTATTCACAGAGAAGGTTACATGCCAATTATCCAGGCTTCAGTCAGTAGGCTCAAATACAATAGAGGCAGTGTTCACACACTTGACGTGCTACATTCCAGCCCGACATCAGAAGCAGCTGGTCCAGATAAAGACCACTGGGGTTGTGATGTTTAGGGACCACGTCCACGGAAGAGCTAGAGAATGAGACTGGATTGTGACTGTGACGTGGACTGGCAGGATTCTTTAACCTGGATTCTGTTCACTGGTCTTTAATCGTTTCCTGCTCAGACTTGTTGGGGGGTGGGGTGGGTGGGGGTGCTGAGGAAAAGGAGAGAGACAAAGGCCACGCGATCGCTTAAATGACAAAGGAGAGAATAATGAAGCCCGGTGAATGGATTCCAATAAAATAAAGAACCCCACACACATTCTTCTGCCCAGTTTTAGAACCAAACAGGCTAAGACATTTCTCTCTAAGATTTCAACTTTACGTGTTCAAAATATATCTGTGTGTGTGTGTGTGTGTGTGTGTGTGTGGAGTGTGTGTGTATTTCATCTCCCCTTTTTCTCTTTTTCATTTATCTTTTTTTCCCCCTTTGCTTCATAAACTGGACTAGAAGTGTTGCAGTCTCATCAGAAAATGCTGCTTCCGGTGGTATTTTTTTAACCAGGAACAGAAGCAGAAGTGTCTGGAATCACCACCGGAGAAAGCCCCAGCTCTCCTCAGAGCTTTCTCGAATTCTGCTGGCGCAGAGCACTGGATCAGTCATCGGGGAGTTAAAATGGCAGATGTTGGGGATTTTGGGGGGAGGGGAGGCAGATACCTGAGACTCTCCAGCAGTTTTTCCCGAGCCTTCTCCTTACCTCTGTATCTCAGATCACAATATGAACACAGAGCTGTTGCCACTGGCTTAAGGTCACACAGCCCAACACCGACACGACTATAAACACGCGAACCAAACAGCCAGCCTCAGGTTCTTCCTCCCTGGCTACATGGTCACTCTGATAACACGACCCCAATGCTGCCGCAGACCGCCATACCTTTAAGAAAAATCAACAGCTAATAGACAACCGGCAGATACAACACGCTAGCATTGTCCTGTGTGCTCTTTCAGCTCAGTGTGTATTTTTTCTCACCCTCCCAGATGAAAATACAGTAATTAACTCCATGCAGAAGAGAGGGGAGGGGGTGAGAGGGGAGGAAACTCTTTTTTTTTTTTTTTCCCTCTTCCCCTAGACTTGAAAAGAGATTCTGGCAGATAATTTGGCTGAACATGAAAAGGGAGAGGCTGCTCACAGCCGCCCAAATAAAGTGCTGGGTTGGTGAGGCTCCCGGGCTGAGCTGGTTATTTCGCAGCATGAAAAGCAGACATTTATCTGTTCCCATGGAGATGCGTTTTCTACTAGTCAATCAGGCACTGAGAGCTCAGACAATAGCCGGTAGAGCCTTTTTTTTCATCTTGAGAGACAGTCGAGTCCCCCCTTTATTTTCACATTGCACTTAAATTTAAAGGAGTCTAGGTGATGGCTCAGAAATACCTACAAACGCAGCCATTAGCATTTCAAGGGATCCGAATTAACAGCACACTCCAGCTGCCTGGGAGGACGGTGGGGCGTGACCCATCCCCACCTCCCCCCCACTTCCAATTTCAAATCATAGGTTGTTCTGTCACAATCCTTCTTTGCATACATTTGGCTTCCAAACTTGACCCCTCCCTGCCGAATAAAATCATTCATCAGGTCATAAATGAAAGGTTGAAGATTTCCAAGGGACTGCTGTGGGGAGTGAGCAGGGGCGTTTCAAACAGAACCTCGACGAAGCGAGAAAAAGCTTCCCCAGAAGAGAGAGAAGGGGGGAAAAAAAAAAAGAAAGAAAAAAAAGAAAAAGAAAAAGAAAAAAAAAAAAAAAACAACAACAACCACCCGGAACCGCTGGAAGTCGGTCAAGTTGTAAACTTCGTCCTGGCATTTCCTTGCCCTAAACGTTCACATGCAGAAATGATTAGGGCTGCGATTCGACCTTATGTGTGTTCTCTGTCCCGGGAAACAGAGCACGCCCGTTTGCAAAACCCAGTCGATTTCAGGAGGTGAATTGCAGTGGAAGCGCCTAGAAACCAGGGCTCCCATCAAGACTTTGAAAACGCTTCCTCTTTCGAGCGTTCTCTCTTTTCCTACATCAATTTTGCACATGCCTAAGGCGGCAGAACACGTAACAGAGGTCTTCCTAGAGCTAATTGAGACGGGAGAGGGTATTGCCATGGGATCACGTATGACTGAAAGGGAAGCCAGTTCCCAGGATGGCAGTGTACCAGCCAACAGCAGACAGCCCAGAGTCAGGATTCTATCGTTAAGTCACTTCATTGTTGTTAATGGAGTCACCCCAGTGCCGCTCAACTGCGCAGGGCAGGAAAGTCAACACCAGGAGGGCTGTGGCTTACGACAGCCCGGCCTCTGCTTGACGCTGCGTTTCCATCTATCTCCCTGAAGGCAGAGGCTCCCGCTTCTCCAGGCGGGCTGGCTGGAACAAAGACACCGACTGGGCCACCTCGGAAAGCAATTAAGAGCTGTCCTAGCAAACAGCGATTCCAGCATACCTAATAATGTATAACACCCCATGGTTAGGAGCCAGAAGCAGACATTTACCCCAAAGGTTTTTGGGAGTCTGATTTCCCTGGAAAAAGACACACACACGTTTTTTTAGGTATTGTGGGTCAGTGTTTGACCATTTCCTTCTCTTATTTTCTCATTCTAGTTTTCAAATGTAAAATAGAAGCAATATGAAATCTCTCTAAAAGGTTCAAGCAGAATAAAATTAAGCCAAAGTTCTTCATTTCCTTTAGTCACCCACAGTAGCTCATGTTCTCATTAGAGATGGCTAATATTTTAACGGTGTGACATATACCCTTCCAGACATCTCCCATAAATGTACACATATCTATTTATATATACATATAAACACATACACACATGCTTTGTTTTAAATATAGCACTGGAATCATATTTATAGACACTATTATACAACTTTTAATTCACTTAAAATATCTACCATAGAGTATTTCTTATGCCTGTATTTTTTTTTTTTTAATAGCTGTACATCTTTGAGAAGCACTGTTAGTTTTTAGGGTATTATCCTGAAATAGTCTATGCAGAGATTGGCCTGTATATATATCAAATCCTTACCCCTTGCTTTGTCTTTACCAAGTATCTCTCACCTTGCATTCTTTACTTAGATCTCTTAGAGAGAAAAAATTGACGTTTTAAGTGGTGGCGTAGTATTTCTGTGAATGGTGTTCCTTAATGTATTTCACTTGTCCTTTTGGATGAACTGTGGGTGGATGGTCTTTGCTTCTAGAAATAGTGCCGCAAAAAAAAAAAAAAAATCCCCTAGTGCAGTGCACACCTTCTGGTTCTTTGCTCAAACACACTCGCCCCTTGCTGAAAACAATTCGTTTACTCCACACCTGTCCTCCTCCAATGCTTTAACCTGAAGGAGAATTGACTGAATTAACTTTTTTTTTTTTAAATGAAGGTTTAACCAGAGTATTATTAACCCATGAAAGATCTATTATGAACATGTGTCCCTTTCTCTAGATTTTAATTTCTCCAGCTTGAGAGTGAGAGGCTCATGAAAAAGAAAAAAAAAAGTCTTTTTCTTCCCCATCCCAGGGTCAGCCATGCTAAGAGCGCTGTGCAGCATCCCATGCCTGCTAATTACAAATGCAGGCTCCATGTTGAGTAATTCCTTCCCACTTACTCTTTTTTATCTTGAGCTCAGAGAAAGATTGCAGCTCCCTCTTATGACTTAGGTGCAGCTTTCTGCTTTTTTTGTGTGTGTGCAGGAGTGAAGGCATTGGGGATTTAGAACAAAGTGTGTCCTTGCAAAGAAGTGGGTGGGATTTTGTGTGAGCAGTAGGTTGGGGAGGAACCCCTTCCCTCCCTGGGGAGGAGTCTGATTTCATTATACAGTTGGAAACCTGGCGAAATCGTGTATACGACTGAATCTTTCGCTCAGCTAGTGAGGTCTTTTTGTTCTTTGTCTTGCAGTGTGTACGGCAAATTCCGGTTATGCCCGGGAAGAAGGAAATTTGAGTTAAGAGGAGGGCAGTGCCATATGCCTTGTAATGAGCAAGCTAATTGAAAAATTTAATTCAGGAAGAGATGCAACAAGGACAAAACGAAAGAGGAACTGGGCCTGCCAACGTTTAGAGCAGAAAAACTGAAATCACCATCCCCAAGTTGAAAATGATATGTGGCTGGAAAAATGTCTCACCTGCTGTATTTATCATTAAAATTCACAATCTCATTTGCTGTTTATCTGGAGGCCTGGGGAGCTCTCCCGCTGGTTAGGAAAAAAAGAGGGAAGATCTAGAAAGAAACGCTGGTAAACACGAAAAAGAGGGATTAGAAACCCAGAGAGAATGGGAGGTGTAAATAACGTGGGCATTTGACAATCACTACAGAGAAATGAGAGCCAAAGCTTGCCAGAAATCCTAAAAACTTAAGCGGGAAATCCAGACATGAGCAAAATGTCCCAGAGAGAAAAAAAGAATAAAATCTCAGGAGATCTTTTTCCTCTGTGATTTTGTCTAATGCAGTAAATAAAGGTTGGTTTTGCCAGGGTGCTCATGTAAGCAATGCCACATGCAAGGGGCCGGCTTCATGATATGCCTTCAAAGTCTCTCCTGGCCAGTGTGAGCTCTAGGAAAAGATGGGGTAAACCTGGGGGATAGAGTTTTTCTCTAAAATGGAGTTGAGATGGGGGCAGAGCGATTTCTCTCCCCATAGAGCCCAGATCTATTTGGGTGACCTTGTTACCTCTGCTTCTTTCTTTTTCTCTCTCTCTCTCTCAGAACCCTTCCTTGAATGGAATTACTTAGGAAAAAAGGCAAAAAGGCATTCTTTAGCCAAAAGTTAAAGACCAAGTTAAACTCCATGGAGCATGGAAGTCTCTTCCTGAGGCTGCCTGGTGCAGTTAAGTGGACCCTTCCTAACCGCATGACTGGGGCTGACTGTTTTTTCTATTGTAACAAGAGACTAATAATAAGAAATGAAATTTATGAACCCTTACATAGAACAAGTTATACACTGATCTATTTTATCCACTGAACCGAATGAGGTAGTCCAGTTATGTCTCTTTTGCAGATAAATGCAGACTCGGCCAGACCAGTAGCTAGAAAGTGGTAGAGAGAGAATGTAAGTTTAGGTGAGGGGTGGGTCGTTATAGTCCAATGATCAAACCAGGTTCAATGCCTGCTTTTTTTTTTTGGTAAATAAAGTTTTATTGGAACACAGCCATGCTCATTTTGTTATGCACTGCTTATGACTGACTGTTTTTAGCTACAAGGGCAAAGACTCTAGGGCCCACAGAGCTTAAAATATTTACTATGTATTTCTTTACAGAGAAAGTTTGCAGACCCTGCCTCAGATTATTGGAGCACCTGCTCTTAACCGTGTATGTTTTCTTCTGCTCCAAAAAATGCCTCATTTTTAAAAAATGTAATACTAAACAGGACAAACAAATCTAAAATGTCAGAAATAATAATAGTTATTGGAGAACAGAATCTGTTAGGGGTCTAAGAATATTAAAAACAAACATAAAAACAGAACAAACTTTTTTCTTTTTTTCTTTCAAAATTTCAAAGGGTTTATATTACACACTTAAAACAAACAAAAAACCCTTCGTTTCCTTATCAGCTTTACCAAAACTGCATGCAAATGATTTTCTAAAACCCCAAATTTGTGGCGTAATTTCCAAAATAATGAAGAAATGAAATACAGTTTTCAAGAAGACATAAAAACAAGGTTTTTCCCATATGTTATTTTTCAAAACTGCAAAAATAAGAAGTTGTTAAAGGAAGAAGTTACCAGATTTGAATCTGATGTTTGCCCCGTGATGGTTATATACGAATGGCATTTGGAGCTTTGTTTATAAATTGTAAAAAATTTGTAATCAAGGGAGAATCAAAACTAAGGGCAGTTGGAGTTTCCTACCCAAGAGTTACTTTCCCTTCTTTTCTACTGACAGAAGTTGAAGATCTTGACACTGGATCTGTGTTGCCTGTGAGCTAAGATTTTCGATGTCATTACAGTGGCTTGATTTTGCATAGGTCTCTAGGACTGATGACTATAGCTACATATCCAGGTTTTTACAAAATCTTAATGAACAAAATTAATAATAGTATCTTCTGTGCCTCCTACATGTCAGGCACTGAGGGCTGGGAGTTCTGAATACACGATGCTGTCTTCCTGATAACGCTACAAGGAAGGCGTTTTTATTTGCTAGGTCACACTAGGAAATCCAAGTACATACAGTACCTCAGCTGATAGATGACCTAATGACCCCCAAGTCCTGACCCCATACTCCATTTTCCTTCCTTTCTAAGAGGTCTGTCATTGATTGTCATCCTTTCATTTCAACCAATTCTTACCTACTTTGGTGGCTACCATGTGCCAAGCACTATATTCAATCCTGAGGTTTAGCAATGAACCAAACAGATAATTAAGTCAATAAGTCCACAAACAGAATATATTCAGATGGTGGAGACTGCTAGGAAGGGAAGTGACATCAGGTTCCTCGAGATGGAAGAGGACATTGCACCATTTTTAGATGGGTTCTCTGATTCCTGAAGGTCTAAGCATTTTCGATTTTACAAAATAAAAAAACTTGAGCACAGAGAAGTTATGCTATCTGTCTATAGTCACACAGCTGGTAAGTGACAAACCCAGGGCTTAAATCATTCTGCTTCTGGCTCTTGTGCTTTTAACAGCTATGGTATACAACACAAGTGGCAAACTATGGCTTGTCGGCCAAACCCCATCCACCACTTGGTTTTGTAAATATATCTTTATGGGAACACAGTTGGTTTCTGCATCGTCTGTCACTGCTTACACACCTCCTACAGCAGAGCTGAGTAACAGTGAGAGACCTCATATGGTACACAAAGCCTAAAATATTTACTGTCTAGCTCTAACAGAAAAAGTTTGCCGACCCCTACTGGTCTAAACCCATGTGGTAATCCTATCTTTCTTTATCAGTGATTGTCTAGGGTATCTATATAAACCAGTTTGGGCCAGTGAGACTTAGGCAGAATTCTGCTTCAGGGAAATTTCTGAGAAAGACATTCTTTTTATCAAAAGAGATGTGCAGGAAGGTGGCCACCCCCCTTCTCCCGGCCTCTCAATCAGGATAAGGTGATGAGCACTGTAGCAGCCATCTTAAAACCACGAAGGGAGTATACATCCATGGCGGATGGCAGAGAAGAAATATGGGAGGAGGCTAAATCTCTGATGACACTGTTAACCCTCCTATCCAATGCTGTAACTCCCCTCACTGACAGATTTCCGGTCGTAATAAATAAATAGATAATAAATAGTCGAAGTCACATTTTATAGGCTATTCCATTGCTCGCAGCTGAATTTATCCCATACGATACAAACCCTATGTCTGGAATTAATATCCTTATTTTACACTTAAGAAACCTAAAGATCGGGGACATATAAAACTTGCCCAAGGCTTTGTGCATCAAGCTAAGTCTGTCTAGGTCCACTGACCACGCCTGTTCCACCGCCTTTTAGGATAACATGTGAACTCTCAGCATTTAGAACTTTATGTGTGTGAAAGTTCTCTAACTAAAGGAGAATGAACCCCAAAGGCAATTGGGATTCCCTACACAATGGTCATTTCTTCTTCCCTACTAACAGAATCCGCACTTAATTCAAGCAGCAATGCACCCAGTTCCAAGGGATGAAGGCCATCTGGTCCCAGACAATCACGGAATTCCTTTTCCCCTTTGTGGGAAATTTTATCCCCTAGATATTCTGATTCTGGGCTGGAGGTGGGGTGAGGCCTGAGAGTCTGCATTTCTAATGAGATTCCAGCTGCTGCCTATGCTTCTGTTCTGTAGAAGACACTTTGAGTAGCACTATTCTATAATGGAAGGTGACAAATATTCTCCATAAAGGGCCAGATAATAAATATTTTAGGGTTTGTAGTCCATATAATTGCTGTGGCGACTTCTCAACTGCGCTATTGCAGCAGCTCGAAAGCAGTCGTGGACAACACATAAATGAATATGCGTGGCTGTGTTCCACTAAAACTTTATAGAAACAGGTGGCGGGCCAGATTTTGCCTCTGGGCCACAGTTGCTTGAGCCCTGGTTTAGAGCCATCATGGTTCATTTCCTGGACCTGGGTTCATCTCTGAATACATTGCCAACTAGAAGCGGAACCAATAGAAGTTCTTGTAGGAGAAAGCCATCGGTGATGGTTGTTGGAGACCAGGTAAGCTGTTGTGATCAAAGGCGATTGGGCATGGAACAATTCTTAGGTTATTTTTGGCAAAGTCAGAGTTAGCTCTTCCCCCACAGGTTATCATGCAATCTAGTCTCGATCTAAATTCTGCTTCTCTGATAGCCAAACATTCATTACCAACGCAGGCACAAAACAGTCTACACAACCTGTTTTGGAAGCTCGGTACAGTTGTAGTGCTTCATTCTTTCGGTTGCTCTGGGCCACGCCCTTAGTGAAAGGCTCACTCGAGGCAGGTATAACAACACTCCAGAGGCAGGATTCTGTGCTCTGTGGTTAGCATTACACAATTGGAACCTCCTCAACCAGTGGCTGGACACACCATCAATTAGGGAAGAAGGGGAGAAGAGCATAGGTCAAGGATGGATTGTTCTATCTTGCAGTGCATTCTGGTCAACCCACATATCTTAAATACTTTTGATTTCTCCAATGCAACTCCATTCCTAATATCATCATGCTGATTAACTAGTCACTAGCTTCACCAATGAGAAACTTATTTCTGACTTGCAAGAAGTACCCATCATAGCTGTTGCTGAAGTGTGGTCCTTTCTCCCATAGTATTCACTATCCACAAACCATGCATTCTCGATCGCCAATTAGCTAAGCATTCCAGTAGCTGAGTTTAGATTAACTGCATGGACAGCTTATCACGTGGATTATTTTGAGGTACAGTTCACCCTTAAACAACATGGGTGTGAAATGCGCAGGTCCACTTATATGTGGATTTCCCCTCCGTAAATACGTACAGTACTATAAATGTAATTTTCTCTTCCTTATGATTTTCTTAATAACATTGTCTTTTTCCCTAGCTTACTTTATTGTAAGAATACAGTATATAATACAAACAACATATAAAATGTGTGTTAATTGACTGTGCTATTGTTATGGTTACGTGTTATTGGCAAGGCTACTGGTCAACAGTAGGCTATTAGTAGTTGCATTCTGGGGGTGTCAGAAGTTATATGTGGATTTCCCACTGCATCGTTCAAGGGTCAGCTGTATTTTAAAGTACAGACTCTGTAACTGAGAAGTAACCATCTATGTCTACGACAGGGCTTGCTGCAGGAACAGAGATGATGTGTGTAAAATCCTACGGAGAATGCGTACTCAAAAAAATGCATGCTATTGTTACCGTTCAAAGAACTCAGAAGAAGCGCAGTAAGACCAGTCTTGTTCCGTGAGCTAACTCAGCCCCACGGCTTCCCGTGCCTTTTTCTAATTCTATGAGGGAGAGGTACGGATAAGGAAAACGAAGCACAAATTGGCTGAAAAAAGTGTACTGCTGTCACCGAAGCTGGGTTCAAATCTAGTCCGTCGTTTACTAGCTCTGTGCATCTGGCTAAATTCCTAACGCTTTTTATGATCGTTGTGTAGCAGAACTCAAGGTGTCCCCGTAAGTAGAATACTATGCTAGACGTTTTGCCCTGTAGAGGTGTCAAGAAGTGGCGCCATGTTTAAAAGGAGGATAATAACGATGGTGACTATTACGGAACCAGGCATGTGAAATAGCCTAGCATTCTCTGCTATTATCCTTAGCCCGATTTTCAGATAAGATCCAGCCTCAGAGAAATGAAGTAATTTTCCCAATGACAGAGGCAGAGCTTGTGACCATAACAACTGCATTATAGTGCCACCAACACTACAATAATGGACTCGGGGCGTTTGGATACATCTTTTCTCTTAGGCTTTTCTGGAAAGCTAAAGACATCTATCAGAAGTTCGAGTTTTACATTTAAATGAGAAACTTGGAAAAATATTTAAACATAGTTTTCGGCCAGTGTGGACTGAGCTAGATCCCAAAGCTGGTCATCCGAGTTCTTGCACTTCCGCATCCCAGGCTGACTCCATCACCATTCACACTTCTCTGCATCCTGCCGTCTCTTCCTTGAGCCTGGAGTCCTCTTCCTGTAGCTCTTATGCAATGGTTGGTTTCAAAGTTCTTCTCAGGGAGCCTTCCTTACCTGCGTCTGTAAAGCTGCTCCTGTCCTCCCCTAACTATCATATATTAGGCAGTCTGTTTATATTTCTTTCTCATATCTATCACGATCAGATTGGACATTTGTTTTATTACTTGATTAGTTGGCTGTCTCCTGCACCCCCAGGTGAGCCTCGAACGTGGCATAAACATCACATCACATTTCATTTCTAAAATCTGAAAATTCCAAATCAAAGCCTATTCAGCCAGCAGAGTTTGAGTAAGAGATTTGGATTTGTATTTTTCCTCGTTTTAAAGTTGAGGAATGGAGAGACGAAATAACCATGAGAGTGAGTGGCAGAACCCAGATTTGAATCCAGGAGCCTGATCCCTGAGTCACATCTGTCACCACCAGGTTATCTTAGAGCTCGTTGACTGGATGAATAAAGGGGTAAACGGGGCTGTCTGGGCCTCGTGCCCTCCCCTGGGCTGGGGTGCCTGCTGCTAGGGAGACTCCAGCCTTTCCTCTTTCCAGGCCAAGTGTCCTGGCTGTAAAAGTGCACGCAAAACATATATGTATGCACACACGCACACCCCGGAGAGGGGCTGCACACGATTATATTTCCTGGAGCTTTGTGGCTGCCTGTTGTTTTCAGCAATCTCATCTTTATGAATCAGTTGACAGAACTCACTAGTAACCAGGCAGTTGAAAGAAAACAGACACTCTTCCAGCCAGGCAGGATTGAGTTGAGCAGTTTGTCATTGTGGTTGAACCTCTGCCTTCATCAGGGCACAGCCCCTTGTAAAGAATTATTGTTATTTTCTCCCTCTGACTTTGGGAGCTGCTCTGATCCCTAACCCTCAAAGCCACAGCTAACAGGAAAAGTGTGATCTGTCTGGAATAGTGCAACGGGGTATAGTGATGCTGTTTCTGAAAACATGAAGGCGGTATTTCCTCTAGTCAGGAGGGGAAGTGAGCCTCCTCTGCTGTGCCCGAAAGCTTCCTTGAGAAGATATGAAGTTGCTTCTAGAAGGCAGTGGAAAGTCAGTGTGGCTTTAAGTGGGAAAGAATGTCTTCAGAAAGGCTCAGAGGAGTGAGATGGACTACAGATTGGCCAAGGGCCCATATAGTTAATTAAAATGTTGCAGAAATGTTGCAAAAATCGGACCGAGAGGAAACCAAGCAACGCTCAGAGAGTTGGAGAACTCAGGTTTATTACACTGGCGGTCCCAGAGGAGTTAGCACTCTGAAGATCTGGGCCTGGAGCTCAGTTGCAACTTTGCTTATATAGAGCTTATTTGGCACAGGTGGATTGGTTAATTTGTCCTCAGATGGTTACAAAGAGCGGGAGTTGCTAGGTGGTACAGGCGTTACAGTTGTTGCTTAGACAGAACAAGAAAATGAGAAGATTAGTCTTTAGTTAATTATGAGTATGGCCTATGCAGCAAGCATATCTACAGAAGCAGAGCAAAGAGCTGATTAGCCTTTTGAGTGAAAATTCCTCTTCAAAAACAGTTGTAGATGGGTGAATGCTGTATGATTTCCTCTGTTTAAAAAGAGGGATGTATCTACATGTGTGTGTGTGTGTCTGTGTAAAAATATAGAAAAAGGATGAGGAGAATACATTCACCATTTATACAGGAAGTAACTGAGAAACAGGCGGGGGTGGGGGAAGTCTCTTGTGTCAGAGAGAGAGAAAGGCAACCTTCCTATTGTCAATCATATGTGCTTCAGTATTCTTCCTCGGCTTGTGCAATCTAAAAACAAATAAAATTAACTTGCAAAAATAAACAAATAAGTAAACAATACTCTCTCCATCCCCAAGGAATCAGCTTCATGGTAAACAAAAAGCCCTTTAGCTTGTAAGAATTGGGAGGCTCTAGGCACAAAAAGACTTCCTGGTTTGGGGCATTCCTAGTTAATCTTGTTTGGAAGGAAACTTAGAATTCTATCCTGCCCCCAACAGGGTAGATTAGTACTTAAAACAGTTATTGAAACTTCCCTGTTGAACAAAAGGGAAATAGTCGATTCTCTCTCTCAATCTGTCTCCAGTTATTAACACCTATTCTTTTTTTTTTTTCTTTTAGAAATAGGAAACATCCAAATGACTGGAGGTCTTTATAATCTATCCTATCCTTTAAAATACAAATCCTACTAGATTAAAGCATCAAATCATACCTTTGAATATTAAAGAAAAAATCGTATTAAAAAAACTAGCCCTTCTCAGAGCCTAAGAGAGGGCTACATTCTTGCAGGATCCTTTAGATTACATATATTAAAAAAATTGTTTTTTGGTCAACCTACTGGAAAACAATCTGGTTACCTTCTTCCTTTCAGATTCTCTTTCGGTTGAAGTTCCCCTAGATTGTCTGTTACTTTTGTTTAATTTATTCTTTTTAATAGAAAGAACAGGAAGAGTCCAGGGAGGGCGATGATGGTGAAGCTGAGGAATAGGCTCTCACCTCCTGAATCCATCTGCATTTGCACAAACACCAGAAATTCAACAAAATGGTGGCTGCTGGCCCACCACGGACTTAGACAGTCTCCCAACTGTGAGTCTGCAACTGGCTTTTCTTTGGAGAACAGTAGGCTTAATTACCAGAGCGTTAGTTGTCTACACTGAAAGAATAAATAACCAGCCTGAGTGGGTCTCGATTAAGATGTGTGAATTCTTTTCTCAAGGCTGGGACTTTTAACTTTACAGGATACACCTCTGGTTGGCAAAGCTTTGCCAGTCTCCCCGAGGATTTTCAGACTTACAGAACTGTGTTAGAAAAAGTCTATTTGCACTCACCTTTATGTATTCCTATTAAATAAAGATCGTGCAAGAAATTTTGTGTTCATCGATCAAATGAGATGCAGAAAAGGCCCTTTGAAAGCTTGGTCCAAATGTTAGATTCATTACTGTCTTTTTCAAAGCACCATCATCATATTATTTCTTATTAGCTCCTCATAGCAACGCAGAAGCTGTCAGGGTAGGCGTCTTCATGTTCCAGAGGAGGCAAGAAAGGTTAACTCATGCATGTAAACAATCAGCCAGAGGGCAGTGAGGAGTCCTAGTCTCTTTTGCTCAGCCTCTTCCATGAATGCAGGTGTAGTTTCTATCACGTTTTATTTAGGTGGAGTTTAAGCATCTCTAGGGCTCATCTTGTACTAAAGGTTCTGGGAAAATCCCAGGAGCACAATAAAATTCAAAGAAGAGGTTTACTTAAGCGTGACTCACCCCAAATATCTAGTCCGAGACTTTGATGAAGGGATTCATCTTACCTTTGTCCTCAGGTACACACCAGGAGCATTTGCAAGCCTCGCTAAAGAGCCTGTCTATTTTTACTTTGCTTATTACTTGAGGTGACTGTACAGTTGTTGATCTTAGAGGACCACACTGAATGGCCATGAGTGGGTGGCGACACGATTCTGCAGACAGATAATAATTCTAGACAATCGCAGGCTTCCTTTTACCAGAGGGGAGTGCACTTCATTTACAGAAAGGAAGACTGAATCACAGAATGGAAAACAACTATGACACAGCAGGTCTATAACAGAGCAGAAAACAAAAGAATGGAATTGACTTCCATTTCCCTGTTTTACTCTCAACACTACATTGTCTTAATGGTTGACTTGGATCCAAACTCGAGTTCTTTTTCATTACAGCAATAACTCAGAAGGCAGTGTCTAGATGTCTAAGTGGGTGACCTACTGGTTTTTGCTTAAGCAAAGACAAGCAAAAGCAACCTGGTTCATGAGAGACCCATTCATAGGTAAAGGAAAAAGAATAAAAATTTGCAAAAAAAAAAAAAAAAAGTAACTGGTCCAAATGAAATCATGCAAATTAGGAATTCAGAGGTCATGGTGGGCCAAGTGGTAGGCTTCAGGCACGTCCAAAGTGATATAATACTAACAAAGATTATAAAATTAATAATAAATAATCACAGTTCACTTATAGCTATAGGTCAGACACTGTTATGAGTACTTTATAAGTATGAATTCGTTCAAAGGTCAGCCCTCTAAGTAAGGTGGATGCTGTTATTATCCCCACTTTTCAGTGGAGAACACTGAAGCACAGCAATGCTAAGAAACTTGGCTAAGACTGAGAAGGAAGAAAAACTTCCATCTCCATCCTGGCCCTGGTGATGATTGGGCATCGATGAAGTCAGTGTTAGCTGGCCTCCACTGACCCTGGCCCACTCCGAGCCCCTGGGGCAGGAGCTGCCTCAAAAAACTCATTTCCTTGGATGGCTGTCTCGAGGGCGCTATATTGAAAAAAAAAAAAAAAAAAAAAAACACAAGAAACAGAGTCGGTACCACCAAAGTTGGGAAACACCTTCAGAATGCCTTTCACTGAGTTTGAATGGTCTCACAGATATTACATGTAACGTCACGCATGTTAGTGTGGGGATCAGATGGCCCGTGAGTAGCTTGCAGAGCTGCCACCAGAAAGCTGTGTGACCTTGGACACATTTCTTAGCCATGCTCTGCGTTAGTTTTCTCATCTGTAAAATGAGGATATTGACAGCTCTTCTCTCATAGATCTCTGAGGTGCAGATGAAAAACAGTCATATAAAATGTGCTGCATTTTATATGGGAAGTGCTCAAAAACCTATTAACTGGTCTCGTTAATCAACAATGATTATTGAAAGGAGTGTATACTTCAGCGGACCATTGGCGGTTTCGGATTCTCTCAACTTCTCTAAGTTTAACCTCATAAGAAACTACACTCAGTAAATCCATGTTAAATAATGATCTGTGTTGTCTCTCCTGTCTTCTTAGAGGACACAGCATTTTATTTTTCAACCAGTGGATGAGTGTAAAATCTAGTCCCAGACGTGCACGTGAGTTTCTGTCAATGGGAAGAAACACAAAAGCAGAGGATTAGTTTCATCTCTGATTGCTTAATTACCGGGTGGAAGGTTCTTGGCAGCTCAAAAGTCAAGGATGAATGCTTCTTGTTTCTCTTAACATTTTGGCCATGACCTTCCTTCCTTCTTCCCGGATGTATCAAAGGCCAAGGTCGAGTTTGGACTTGGAAGGTTGATGGAAGCCAGTGCAAGGATTTTCCTCTCCATGTTTATTTGGTAAGTTAATCAAGGCATAAAGGACGCAATTCCACTATATACTTCTGTATATCAAGATGGAGATTTCCCCTGAGCTCTGCTGAGCTAACTGGATTAGGTAAGGTCACTTCGAGCTTTTCTCCTATGAAACATCCAGGCTCCTTTATGTAGCAGATACTACTGGTTGCCTAACAACAAGTTGCCTTGGCTGCAGACAGCAAGGACATACTCCATGATGGGTTAACCAGTAAGATTTTTTTTCCCTTCACATAAGAAGAAGTCTTAGATTCCAGGGCTGCTGAATCATTCCAAGAAAGTCACCCAAGACTCAAACTCCTTTTGCCTTTTCTGCTCCACCGTTCTTTGCACTTGGCCCTTAACTGCAGGATTCCGTGATGGCTGCCTGATTGCAGGAATGGGAGCATATCTGTATGGGAAGAAGAGGAGAAGGTAACAGATGTGTGTTCTGGAAGAATCTTCATTAAGAAAAAAATTCTGCAAGGGAGTGGGGAAATCACGTGGGTTTTTTTTGTTGTTTGTTTGTTTTTTAAGCTGGGCTTAATGGCAGCCTGAATAATTCTAGGATTCTGTTAATAAGAAAGAAAAGAAAGGATATTTGATGAGCAGTTGGCAGTGTCTACCAACTACCACATGGCTATTCTCTTCTCCCTAACGGATATCTATGTTCCTCAGGGTGGCATATGCTTCAGAGAATATTTGTGTCAGTTCCAGGAAGTGAACTCTGATTAGTTTAAGCTATTCAAGGTGACCCATTTCTTCTTATCAATGATTAACTTATGTATGACATCATTTTGGGTAGTGAGATCCGAGGGAAAAAGTGTGAAAAGGACTTAGGAATAAATTTCTTTCTTCCTAAAGAAAGACTCGAGAAATTAAAGAGTGATTTTTCTGTCTCTGGATGTCGTGTGAAGATGTGATGGCTGGAGCTATGCGGTGATGTTGTAAACATGAGGGGAGCTAGCCTGGTTGGACAAGGCTAATATGCTGGGGTGGGCAAAACAGAAAGATGCAAATGGACCCATGTTATTCAACAGGTCACTGAGCTGCCGAATTAGTTGGAGCTACTTTTCTTCCAGACATTTTTTTTTTTTTTCATGTGAGATGATAACATTTCTTCTTATCGTTTGGCTATTTTGAGTTGGGTTTCTATTTCTTGTACCCAAAGGAATTCTAACTGAGACTTTTGTATGATGAGATCAGTAGAATGGGTCAATTTTTAAATAACTATCCCTATAAATAATAGAAATAACTATTTTTCTAACTTCATCTCCTCCCACTTCCCCCCAGTTTGCTGCTGTTCTTCTACCAAGCCAGGGGTGCCCCTGCCTCAAGGCCGTCATACCAGAATTGCTTCCTCTGCCCAGAATGCTTTCTCCCAGATGGACATTTAGCTTCATCCATCACTTTGTTCTGTCACTACTCAAAACCACCTTATCGGAAAGGCTTCCCTAACTGCCCTGTCTAAAATACAGCTCACTCTCAGGTCCTCGACTAGTGCCTGGTGTGTAGTGATCACGCAATACATACTTGATGAATAAACAAAAAAAGTGTGTTCCAAGCTTCCCTTCTAAAACTTTCATTTCGTAGGGATGAAGAATGCAGGATTCAGAATCAAACACCCCTCACCCTGAACTCTGGCTCTGGCACTTGCCGGCTACATGGTCCAAGGTACCGAGTCTCCATCTCTTCAGCGATGAAATAGTTTTTAAAAACATACGTCATCCACTGGTCGTTAGAGACGAACGAGATGACAACTCTGAAGCACTGAGGCTGTCGTGCAAGGAAAGCGTGTGAGAGTCAGGGAGCATCTCTGTGCAGTAGAGACGCTTCCTCTGGACCCCGGAGCCAGCGTCTTGTCTTTACGCAGGTGAGGGCTTTGGACTGACTGGAGCTGTTTCATCGGGCAAGAACGTGGGAGACTTGTGAAAAATGTAACACTAGACAAATATCTCGAAACTGCTGTCTGCCCAGGTCAGTGGTAAGAAATGAGAACATTCTGTCTAAACAGATGTTATTAAAGATGATGTTTGCCAGAGCGTCAGATCGTGAGCCATCTGCCACCGCAAAGCCTCCCGCATTCCTTTGAAGCAAAGCTCTCTTGCCTCTTCCTGCCCTCCGAAGGCTGACCAGTATAAATACTGCTAATAGCCATATAGTGGAAGGATAATCCCACTTAGCTATTTTTAGTTTCCCCTTGAAGTCTTATATTTCACATTTCAAGTTTTTTTTTAAAGTTTGCTTCCAACCCAAATAAACCCAGGCTGAGAAATAAAAAGACTTAGGTTATTACTTTCTGATTCTCCAGAGAGTAAGCAACGAGGCCAACTTCTGCGGGACGCTGGGTCATTCAGGGAGGGCATCTGTCTCAAAGAGGATCCTGCCAGCAGTCAGCCCTGAGTCCTCATGCTGACCTTCTTGAGGGCAGGGGCCTCCGCCTGATGGAGACACCCAGCTTTCTCTGACCTTTCCCGATAGCTCACTGAAATATTATCGTTCAGCATTTTCTATTCAAATTCTGTAAAACGTCTGTTTGGATTCCTCTGTCTCTTGTTGTGGATATTTTTATACCACACTTGATAAAAGGAATGAGAACATTCCATCCATCCATCCATCCATCCATCCATCCATCCATCCATTCATCCATCCATCCATCCATCCATTCACTGAGTCATTGATTCATTCAACAAATAACAGGTGCCTACTGCATGCCAGGTACTGTGTTCTACTGGGTTCTCAGGGCACTTTTTCTAATAAGGCAGTTAATTAAGCACGAATAAGTAAAAATTCAATCAATTTATAAATCAATACAGAATTGAATAGACTACTGGCCATATGTATTATAATTACAATTAATAAAATAATTGTATTTATTCATACATGACAAGCTCGATATAGTATTTATTACATGGTGAGTGGTATCCTAAGTGCTTTATATATTAAGTCGTTTAAGGCTTCCTTATTTTACAAATGGGGAAAGTAAGAAACCAGAAGGTTAAGTACCTTTTAAAAGTTTCACAATGGTTAAGTGACCAGTGGGATTTGAAGGTCAGCCCTATGGATTCTCGGGTCCCTCACGTAACCACATGACAGTACTCTGTATGGCCTGTGAACAAGTGGACAAGATAGGATCAGGAACCAACACGTGCCAGGAAGGAAGGTAAGCTGGACGATGATGAAGAGTGTCTTTGGTGGGTGGGTAGGGAGCTACTCTCATGGGCGTAGGCCAGGCAGAGGTCTGAGGAAGGACAAAGGGTCAGCAGTCTAGGAAAAAAACCCTGGGTTGAGAGAGGAGAAAGTGCAAAAGCCTGAAGCGAGAAAGAGGGTGGCATATTTCAGAGACAGAGTAAAGACCCATGTGACCAGGGTGTGTGACCAGGTCAAACTACAACAAGAGAGAGCCCAATTGGAAAGGTAGATAGGAGGGCGAATCCTAGTGGGTATTAATTCAAATACCATTCAAAAACAGAAAATTGCTCAATGAATCATCATGCTCAGGGTTTTGTAGGGGCTTGTAGGGGCTGGCATTTGTCACAGAGCTCAAAGAGATGCAGACAAACGACTTCATATCATCCTTCGTGCCTGAAAACCCTGAAGCATTGTCGAATCTTTGCTTCCTTAGTAAGTCTCTGATCATAATCGAATTACTCAGGAATGAGTGGTGGTCTGACCTGGTGACAACTCCGGACCCAGTGGCCTATGATGAGCTCCAGTGCACACGTAACAACTTGAGTGGAACTTCCACTAACCTCAAGACTTCCCCGAAGTGGTGTTATCTGGGTTGTGAATTAAAAATATATTCTGAATATTAGATTATTTTCCTGTGATTTATATGATTTCTGAAAATAGGGTACAGGGGTCAAAAATAGGAAAAAAAAAAGAAGGTGGACGTGATGCAATCGGTTTCTAGTGAATCGAGATTTTACTGTCATTTGTGTGTGTCTTCACAGTGGGAACTCTTGATGGATTTACAGCTTTGGCAGGTAAGCAAAAGACTTGAGTTAAGAGGAAATAAATAGCCTGGCCAATGATTTAATGTTTTGCAACAGAAACTATGCACCGGCACTTCTCGGAATTAATGCAATTGGATAATAATCTGAGTAGAACAATCAGAACACGTAGGCAGTTGTGATGGTTAAAGCATATTGGACCCAAATCAATCACTATAAGGAGCAAAGAGAAGCCCATTTTGATTGTTTTTCAGGGGTACTACATGGGGGATTCTCACAGAATGTTCATCAGGAGAAAAGGAAGAGGTCAGGCAGCCTGAGTTCGAATCCCCAAATTCTCAATTTCTTGCTGTGTGACCTTGGGAAAGTTACTTAACCTCCCGAAGCTCCAATGTCCTCATCTGCAAAACGGGCATAAAATAGTACCTGCTGAGTACTTGACACGTCAGTTCATAACTGATTCAATTGATGAGAAGAAGTTAGCTCAGAGCCTGGTGTGAGTAAGGCTTCGATAAACACATGTATTTGTGTCTTTTTTTCTGTCATACCCTTTCTAGTCCTTAGTTTGTGGCCTCAGTGCTGCTGTCCCAAAGCGCATCTCCACATGACCTCGGGCGGGAGTAGAGAGGGCATGTCAAGGTTCATAGTGCAGCAGGGAAAGAGATCATCACAGGGTGCCTCGCTGAGAACCTGCCTCTCACAGAGGAGGCTTTGCTCTATGGCAGGCTTTCTAGCGACACTCTGGGACACATAATCCTCTGTGGTGGGGACTGTCCCATGTGCTGTAGGACGCTTAGCAGCATCTCTGGACCCTACATACTGGATGCTGGTAGCGTCCATCCTCCCCTCCCCCCTCAAAAAAAGCTGTGACAACCAAAAAGTCTCCAGAGATTGTCAGATGTCCCCTGGGGACCTACCACATGGACATTTAAAATTTACTGTTTAAACAATTATTTGTTAATTTATATACCCTTATTGGTGGCGGAGAGGGGAGAGAGAGAGAGAGAGAGAGAGAGAGAGAGAGAGGAGAAGAGAGAGGAAGGAAGGAAGGAAGGAAGGAAGGAAGGAAGGAAGGAAGGAAGGAAGGAAGGAAGGAAGGAAGGAAGGAAGGAAGGAAGGAATCATATACAAATGAACAGAACAAACCAAAACAAATTAGAACAAAACACTCCTATCTATCCCCACAAAAGTTTTATAAAATATCTTTGAAAACCCGTTTTTTTATGTGTGAATTTATAGTTCAAAATATCTTTGGACCCA
Organism: Eidolon dupreanum; assembly: GCA_028627145.1. Taxonomy (NCBI): domain Eukaryota; kingdom Metazoa; phylum Chordata; class Mammalia; order Chiroptera; family Pteropodidae; genus Eidolon; species Eidolon dupreanum. The sequence continues at coordinate 3,650,067 of CM053504.1, read as the reverse complement.
ACCATAACACACATAATGTAATCACAACTAGCAAAGGATATTAGCTCAGAAGTGATGGCCTTGGATCCCTCGGCTCCAGCTCTCACAAGCCATGTGACAGTGACTAAGCTGCTTCATGCCCCCAAGCCTCAGTGTCTTCATCTGCAAATGGGAATTATCACGCACTTAACTCAGCACAGTGCCTGAAGCATTCTCTTATCACGGGCTCTTAACATTTGCAAAAATATGTATAGCTTATACTAAGTGCCAAGCACAGCACTAAATGTTTTCCACAAGTCAATACATATGATGATAAAATAACCAAATGAAATAGGTGTTATTTTGTTTCCATTTTATAGGTGAGGAACCTGACTCTTACAGAGTAACTTGAGTCTTACAGAGTATATACTCTAACAGAGTATAGCTATATACTAATAGAGTATAGCTATATACTCTATTAGTATATATTAGTATATACTAACAGAGTATAGCTATTAGCTTGCTCAATTATTCTGCTATCCTGCTTCCTTGATATTGATATTATTTCGACTTATAAAACTGTCCCTAACCAGAGCAAAAGACAAGTCAGTCCATCTCCAGGATCCTCTTGCCTTGGAATAATTCAGGAATTTTCGGACACTTCCTCCATGGATAGGGTCAATTATTTTCTGTTGTTATCTGCTAAAGATAAGCCATTCAGGAAATCTGAGGAAATAATCCCAATTCAAAAAGGTGGCAGAAACTTTATAGATGCTTGTGCTCTATGCCTTGCTGCAATGTCCTTGATAGCCTAATCTCGGAAGTGACATCCTAGCTTTCCTGCGCATTCTATTGGTCACACAGACCAATGGTATGACAGGGAGGGGACTCACGAGGGCTGGCATACCAGCAGGTTGGGGTTTTCCTCAGAAGCTGGCTACCTCACCAACTACATGTTGTAGAAAACTGTTAAAAAAATATATAAGTTGACTGGAAAATCAGTTTTATGAAACATTTAGCCTCACATTGTAGATGGTTAGGTCCCTTGGACAGATGCTCACAGGAGACAGCACAAACTCATTTCATGTAAGAGGTAAGAAACACAACGCATTAGATCAGTTGCTATTTTAATTTAGATCTTGAGAAACAAATTAGCTAGAAACCTAGACTTCAATGAACAGATATCAAGGCTAATTTTTATGGTGCTAGAATTAATATATGTATGAGAATGTAGCATATTAACAAGTATTAGTATGCCTATATCCTTTAAAAATGTGTATTTGGTCAACCTCTGAGATTCTTTAGTATATCCAGGGATAGAGATTCGATATGTACCTCTCCTGATAGAAAGACAATAATTTTTAAAATGTTACACTTAATTTTTCACAAAGCGTTATTTACTACTAGGCCGTGCATGGTCTAGCTTCCGCCTGGTGGTGAAGCATGATCTCATCCACCACAGCCCAGCTACACTGGGCAGCTTCCTGATTCTCAAACACAAGTCCCTTCCTCCCTCAGGACCTTTGCATGTCCGGTCCTTTCTCCTGCCAGTCCTACAGACTCTCCATCACCTGGACTGGCTTCCTGGCATTTCTGTATGTAAATAACTTCTTCAGAGAGGCCTTTCTTTACCTTCCTCAGTTATTCTCATTTTCATTAACTGGCTTTGTTCTTCCTGGTGCTCACCACGAGCTGATTTATCTGTGCTTTAAAAATTGTTTATTGCCCATCTGCTCCTAAAAGTATCAACTCCTCGTCAGACATATTCAGTTGTCTATCCCCAGTAAATCAGCGCAAAATCTTCCATACAGGTGCTAAATGAATATTTTTTGAACTTGGTTTTGACTATGGATTTGCAAACAGGTGACTAACATTTGATGGCACTCACCTTTGATTTGTAGGCGACGGAATTTCGCTTATTTTCGGTTACCAAGGGTTGCCTTCGTTTGGGATGACGGCACCAAAACATTTGCTGTTCTTGTGAGTGTGAAACTGAAATGTCAGGTGGCATCTGAGAAAGAATCAGTCACGGCAGCTCTTTAAATGCAAACATATTAAACTGTCAACGCACCAGTACCTGGCTCAGAGAATTCCATCCTTAACACGTGACGAGTTGGAGTTTACAGCTGAAGTCCACTTAGCAAATGTTTATTCTACCACGAGCCTTCCTTTTGTTTCCTGTAAGTACAGCTTCCTGCCCTGCCAGGATTTGAGGTCATAGAAACACGGGGTGTCTATTAACATATCAATGGAGGGATTGCCTTGGAATCCAGAATTTGGAATAATATTTGCATCTCAAGCTCAGATGCTGCACAGGCAAGCCTGCTTATTGATTGCCTTTAATTTCCCCTTAAAACAGTGTCCATTTCTGAATAAAAGATTAATAGAGGTGGGCTCAGCTCGTCGCATAATTTATACTTGAGTTGTGCCTCTTTTCCATTCAGAAACGCCTTGCACACACATCCCCACCCCGAGATGTTTGAATTCCGTTTTTCAAGAAAAATTGCTGCTGATCACCAAAGCTTGCAGTTTAATTGAATTTGTCTTTGTCCACTTAATCTTTCTGCTTACAAAACTGAGGTGGGTGGGATTTACACGGAAAACAAAAAAACAAAAAAACAAAAAACCAGACCTGAAAAATACAGATGATCACTAGGAGAACAGGCTGAGGAAAGAGATCTAAAACGCACTTTTAAAAAGGAAAATGGAGTGTGCCATTTAGCATGTCTCCGCTGTACTTCTCTTTGCTCTCGACATTGACAGAGACACCAGTATCGCCCCAGTATAAACATGGCAACCTGAAAAGTAAACTGTTGTACCAGCTTAGAGCAGCTCTGTCCTTTTTGTCTGGCCTGTGAATTTCTGTTTCCTTTTGGGGAAGAAAAAAACATGAGAGGAAAGTGAAGATTTTTGTTTTGTGTCAAGTTTGGAAACCTTTTTCTATAAATGAATGGTTGTTAATAATAACAGCGTTCATAATAGCAATCATTTATCAAGTACTTTTTTTTTTTTAACCATTGTGCCAAAGGCTTTCTACTCTTGATCTCATCTAGTCCTGGCTCCAACATCTTAAGGAGATCTAGTTAATATTCTCATGCAGACAAGGCTTGGAGAAATGCAGGAACCTGCCCAAGTTTGTCAAGTGGAAGAGCCAGATTTTGAAGTATTTGATTAGAAAATCCAAGAACACTACCCCAGCAAGAGAAGTACATTCATATAGATTTGCCCCCATCTGCGTTTATTTTTTCAACATGGCGGATGGAAGAAATACGAGCTTTTCAGTTAGGTAGTCAGGGCTGGAAGCCTGAGCTTCAAATTCTAGATCTGTCTCCTACTACCCAGACTTGACCAGTAGGCAATATCATCTCCCATAGCCAAAGAAGCTTCTTGAAGACAGCTTTCTTCCAATGTATTGACTTGGGTTATTCTACATGGTCACTCTCAGTATAAGTGACTTATGCTGTAGAGAAGCAAGGAGCAGAGAGTAAAGCTGCATCAATAAGAATCAAAATATGACAGCGACCCATGACAGAATGCCCTCTTACTCCAGCCAACAAGAATTATATCCCAAGTACTGATAAAAGGAATGACATCCCCGAGATGTCATTCATCGAGAAGTTCACGATTTTGCTCTTATCCTAAATCAACTGAATGATGGCCAAGGTTGCAGCTGCGTGTGTGACAGGTGATCACGTGGGCGTGTTCTAGTTTCCCTCTTTGGTGGGGGACATATAGAATTATTTCTGATCTGGTGATCACAGTTGAGCTAGAACTAAGGTTTTAACAGAAAGAATGAGATCTGATTTTGGAAGGCAAAAAGCGAATGTGCCTGCTTTCTCGTTTGGGATAATGGTTCCTAATTCCCTAATTCTGTGACTCTCCATGCTTGCCATTCACCATTCCAATCACTGCTTCATTGCCTTAAACCAAGAAAGCAAAAAGCAAAACAAAATATATCGATGGAGCATTTGTGGAGTGTGTGCAGACTCCGTTATAGGTACCAGGCCTAAGACAATAAGTAAGACGAAGGTCGTACAAATAATTGGATACACTGAACAAATAATTCCACTAACAATAACTGAACTACCATTTTGGCACTTGCTATGAGAAGAAACGAACATAGGATGCAAAGAGACTATATATGAATCGCATCTAAACTTCTAAGCTCCCTCTTGTCTACCCATGATTCCCATTCCATTTGCTTCAATGCAGGGTATTGGCTATGCCTGGAGACTCTACAGTCTGACCTTAGGGCTTCAAATCCTGTATTACTACTTAGTGGCTGTGTGACCCTGGAAAAGTTACTGAACCTATCTGAGTCTTAAGTCCCTTAGCTGTAGAATGAAAATAAGAGAAGCACTTGCTCATGGAGTTATCGTTAGAATCAAGTGAGATCATTTAAGTAAAGCACTTAGCCTCAGAGACGGGCTTGAAGCAGTGCTCAGTTAAGTCTAGTTCTTATTATTAGTCTCTCCAAATGAGTGACTTACCAGAGTCAGAAGCCTAGATGCTGCTCCATAGCTGTGTCCCTGGACAAGTCAAGTGACCTCTCTGGACTCCATTTCTTTCTTCTGCAATGAGAAGATGATAAATCCACCCAAGAATTAGAGTTAATGCCCAGGAAATACTTAGCTCAGTAAACAGCAGCTGCTATTATTATTACCTTATGATTATTTTTAGACTCTGTACAAACCATAATAATGCCTAACTACGCCTTTTAATCCCACAGTTTAAGTCGTGTTGACACATCAGTTTCTAAATGAGATTCTAAGAGTCTTTCTCCGAGCGTGAATTGTCTTCATTCCCCAACCTTTCTCCTGAAAGCTCTTATTTGGTGAGTAAACTTACAAGAGGGGTGGTAGATAAGGGATTTTGTCCTTAAAACACTTCTTTAATCTCCACGGTTTCCATGAAAGTTGTGTCATTTTTGCTTGGGCGGGCAGATTACGTTTCATAAGCAATATCCACTATGTTTAAAAATCTTCAGGCAGCCTCTCGTAAGTAGCTTGACTCAGCTAATGCCTCGTTTGACTTGGATCTTTTATTGTTCGCTAGGCTGAAGATCAGCTGTTTACATCACCATCAGATTCCTGAATAAAGACCCATACTTTCCTGAATATTTTTTTCTTATTTGAAACAATTCCTTACTTTTCTGATGTCCTCCTGTAGAAGAGCTTCTCCAAATTGGAATTATTGCCGCATTTTAACATTTCTTATTTTTCCCCGGTGTTCACCTTCCATTTTCTTCGCCCAGGACTTTCGAAGTCCAAATTGCCGGCTCACCACCCTGGGCAATTGGGAAGAACTGGCTATTTTCAATTGCACTTGCAAATTGGGTTGTAACTAAATTTTAATTTTCAAATTGAAGGATTAATACTCCTATTATTTATTGGTCATCCTGTTTTAGGGGTTGCTTCTGTATGCGACTCACTTGGCCTGTGTTTTCCAATTAATTTTCTTCTTAACAGAGTTCTAGAAGGTTCTACCTCCAAAAATACATCTCGATTCATTTCACTAGTGTCACCCCTTCTCCTCTCCCCACCTGTCCTCTCATCCTGATGGCACCTCTAACTACTCTCCTTATTTCATTCTTGCCCTCCTTCAAATCCATTGTTCACAGAGCAGCCAAAATGGCTTTTTAAGAGAGCCTTCCCGAATGCCCCCTCCCCCTTCCTCAGCTAAAACAGCCCTCCAGGTCACTCTGTCCCATTCTCTGCTATATTGGCTTTGGAACACCGAGCAGTATCTTGAGTTTGCCTTTTATTTGTTTATTCTAACTTTGGTCTCTTCCCCTCTCTAGAACAAGGTGGAGCACAAGCTCTCAGCCTGGGCCCTGCAGACATTTTGGGTGGATAACTCGTTGCCCTGAGGGCGGTCCTGTGCATCCCAGGGTGTTTAGCTGCATCCCCGGTCTATTCTGGAGTGCCGGAAAATTAAGATATGCAGATGAGATTTTTAGGAGACACACAATTGGTGTGTTAGGGTCGAGATTCACAGTGGTCTCCATAGCATCAAATGAAGGATTGGAAGAAATAAGAGAATATTTACCAGGGACTCATGTGGATTCTGGCACCAGTTATGTAAGTCTGGGAATAGGAAGACTTGGCCAGACGGCAGTTCCTGAGAAGTAGATCTGGGGCTTCTTGTTGGCCACAGGCTCAATTTGAGCCAGATGTGAACAGCTGCCACGGAAACGGTCTTAGGCTACATGAGCAGAGTTAAGTATATATGCCTTATGGGTCCAAGAAAGGTAAAGCGAGACAACAATTTAAATGAGCTAGACAGCCCACATTTGGGGAAGGGAGGTTAGTTATGGAGACAAATTACGAATCCGAATGGGGATCTTGCCAAAGTCATGTGCGCGGGATGGGGGTGGGAGGAGGCAGGTCGACGAGTCATCGGGAACAGTCGTAATGAGTAATGACGGAGCATCTAGGGATGTTTCTCAGAGAACAGATGACCACGGGAAGAGGGAGCGTTCCCAGAACTCTGAGGTTCCTCTGTGTGGAGGAAGCCGCCTTGCTGTCTCTCTTGTTTTTGGGGCAAACCTTGGGGAAATCAACGTGAGGGACTCACCTTTTGAAGTATCAGCTCAGGCCACATTTCCTCCACCCCTCTCCTGTGTACCTCGATTTCACGGTGTCAAGTGAGGTGAGTCCCTGGAAGCCATGTTTGTTCTCGACAACTCCACCTTCCTGTTGATAGCTGACCGGACAGGGAGTGAGGGGGTACGTGCTGGAAGCCAGAACGACGGGGAACATGGAACATCCAGCCTTCCTCTCCATACGACCGAATCTGTAATGTGCAATTTTGGGGCCCATGGGCAGCCATTCGCCACTGTGACTATGAAGTAGCTGTGAAAATCAATTGCAAAGAGAAAGGAGTGAGGCAGAGGTTCAGAGAAGCAGAGATGGAAGACAGAGGGTCTTTCCAGCTTCCCATTCCTTGGTTTCAGTTCTTCCTGAAGCCTGATTGCCTTCTTGGACAAGGACTTCATGAGATATCTTTGTGTCCTTGTTATAAATAGCTCACTATGTAATGGTGAGTCCTGCTCAGCCATTGGAAGAGTAGCCCCAGGGAGTAAGAATATTTCTGTTTCTGGGATGATTCAAGTAGAAGCTGAATGACCCCAGGTAACTGGGACGCAGACAGTGAGAGCTTGCATGGACTTGGGCTTCAGAAAGACTTGGACTTGACTCCAGGCTCTGCTGCTCTCCAGACGTGGGAGCTTGGGCAACGTTCTTATGCTTAACTGAGGCTGTTTCCATCTGCCGAATGAGGAGCAGAGGTGTACCTCAACGACTGTGGTGAGGATGAAATAAGCTCATGTGTTAGTTTCCCATGTCTGCCATAAGAAATTGCCACAAACGTAGTGACTGAAAACAGAGCAAATGCATTATGTGATGGATGCGGAGATCAAGAATTCAAAACGAGTTTCACTCGGGCTAGGTTGAGGTCTCGGCCGGGCTGGGTCCCTCTGGAGGCTCTAGGGGAGCACCCCCTTCCTTGCCTTTCCCGGCTTCTCAAGGCCATGTGCATTCCTTGATCTGTGGTCCCTTCGTCTTCAGAGCACGTCACTTCCGCCGCTGCTCTCATCGTCCGATGTCCCCCGACACTCACCCTGTGAGGACGCTGTGGTTACATTGGACTCATCCGGATAATGACCAAAGATATCTCCATTTAAAAGTCCTTGACGCAATCACACCTGCCAAGTCCCTATTGCCACGGACGGTTTCTCATTCAGAGGTGCCAGCGATGACGATGCGGACACGTGTCGCGCGCTGTGATTCCGCCTGCCACACTTCGCGATGAACCTTTATTGAAAGCCACCTGTGCACAAGGCACCGTGCTGCGTGCTTCTGTGCACATTACTTTATTTAAGCATCACCACAGTTCCAGGAGCTGTAGAAAGATGAGATGATTTGCCCGAGGCCACTCAGCTAGGAAGCAGGGCGGTGCCGAGAATTGAGACTTGTCATTTCACTCCAGAGTCCTCTCTCTCCCTCTCTCTCTTAATCACTAGTGAGAAATGGCGAAGACGCAGGCCTTATTTATGTCAGGCAAGGGTCTATGAACCAGAGAGGCGTCACGCCATCTGACAAGGTAGTGACTCCATATCTCCATCCCATGGGTACCAGTTTTCCAGCAGCTGCCACACATCTACATTATTCGTGTGAAATGACCCAATTTTGAAATGTCAGAAACTGATTCAAATATTTCAAAAACTTTCTGCAGGCACATAACATAGACTGATGGGTACACTTCACCCCTATACTCCCAATTTAAGATACCTTCAATAGTCTGCTTTTATTTGTCTTCGTATTTGATAATAACTGGCCCATATCGAATCATTATTTAGTCTTTATTTTATGGCCGGCATGATGCTCCATGCTTTACTGTTCTATCTCGTTTGTTAGTCTGTGTTCGTAATTAAGAATTTAATTCCTTAGTTGTGAAGTTGTTTTTATCTTTAAGAGAATTCTTCTGGGCGAGTGTAAATCTTCCACGATAGGCCTTCAAGAGCAAAGGTTCAGTCCATCTTGGTTCCCAAACCTGGCTCCATCGCCTGATGAGACGTGTGACCGTGGGCAAGTTAACGCATCCCACTAAAGGTATTTCTTCGTATAGGAAGTTTGTTCATAGACTTCCGGTAGGGTTTTTGCAGGTGGACGCCCTTTTCGTAGCACCATATAAATAAATATTATTTGTAATTCATAGCTAACTTATTACTGAACTTAATCAGCAGAAAAACAGCCCAGAAATGGTGGCTTCTGTTGTGAATAACAGGTTGGGATTAGATGTGAAGTTTTCCACTAGAAGCGGTCTCAGGGCTGGAGGGGAGGCCCCATTGCATAATTTCAACGGTACTGAGGCAACGACGGACATCTGTTGCTGGGAACAGCTGTAGCTCCTTCTCACAGTCACAGGCATTGCCTTCTTGAGTTTCTCACTCATCGTGAAGGTCTGCTTACTACATGTCTGAAGCGGCTGCCAGGACTGGGTGGGTCTCAGGGGATCTGGGTACTGGTTGTTAGATCGGTCACTAATCAAATGGCCTTAGGGCTTTTTCCTTTTCTCGACTCAGTTTTTTCCACCCAGCAAATGGGTCAGATGGGATGAGATCACATAATCTGTGGTCTATCCAGTTATTTTAAAAACTATGCTTTGAGGAGACAAGGGAATTCCTTGCCAATGTGTCTTAGAACTTTTCATGTTTTCTTAAGTGGTTTCTGTGTTGAAGACATCTGGACACCAGAAAAAAATGTAAATGAAACTCTTTTTATAATATTTATGTTTTAAAAGTTAAAAGTTTAAACAGGTGAAAATAAAGTTTCTCTTCCTCTTTTGATCATGGTCTCCTCATTTCCACCTTCAGAGGAAACCACAGTGATAGGTTTCTAGTATGTTCTTTCAGAGATGTTCTGTGCTGGTGGTTTTCAACTGAGGCCAGGGGTGTTGACCCTAAGGGACATTTGACAATATCTGAAAACAATTTTGGTTGTCACAGCTGAAGGAGGGATATTACTGGCATCTATGGGTGGAGACCAGGAATCTCACCACACACAGGACAGCCTCCTCCTCTCCCCCAGCCCCCCACAAAGCAAAGAATTATCTGGTCCCAAATGTTAATAGCATTGAGGCTAAAAAACCTTGCTGTATGCATCTATTAGCAAATACAAGAGTGCGTGCACGCACAAAACACACACACACACACACACACACACACACACACACACCCTTTTTATGTACAAATGGTAGATACATCACACGCTTCACTTCATCTTGTTCTTTTCACTTCACCATGGAGATTGTTCTGTATCTGCCCAAATAGATCCTTTCATGCTGCAGAATATCCTGCTGGACCATTTATTTACTTAGTCCCCTGTTGAGAGACACTTAGATTGTTTCCAGCCTCTACAAACAATATTGCTATGATTATTCTTCTTCACGAATGCCCATATGCTAGCGTATCTGTCTGATAATGCCGCTAAGTGGCCTCACCAGGCCGAAGAGTATGTGGCTTTAAAATGCTGATGGGTGTGAGCAAAGTCTTCCAAAGACAGCCAATTTACGTTCTCACCAACGACATAACGCTGAATCTTGCTGACACCCTTACCAACGAAATATGACCCTTCCACCTTCCAGTTGACTTAGCTTCAAATAATTACACACTTTAAACCAATTGTTTCCAACCGTTCATTTTTCAGCAAATATTTATTCTTTGTGTCAGGCACTGGGATGAGGTGGGGAGGGGAAGAATTAATCTTAGTGTCTACGCTCAAAGGTGCGCCCTGTAGACTAGAGGGACTTTTGTGCTACTGTGTGATCAATTCTATGAATTAGACCAGGATGCAAGGGTATAGTCCAGTTCTTTGTTCTCATGTGTGCTCCTAATTTTTCCCAAAATTAGGTTTTGATGTGACAGCTCCTCTTTTTGAAATACTGGCAAAAAACTCAAATAATGTAAATGGATAATAATGTAATAACGTCAACATTTTGAGTGCCAAAGAAATCAGGTCTGAAGGGTAGACCCAGCCTGTGGACTGACAGCTGTCTACCTCTGATGTTCAATGTTTTTATTACTTCTGGAGGAGACTAATGGATGCAAAGCCTCTCTGTATAGGGACCAGGGCTATGGAATCTATATTTGCATGCTGACTTTTTTTTTTTTTAAGCTTAAATTCTCACAATTAGAATTGCTCAATAAAATAAAAGAAAAATTTCAAGGCATTTGATATATATTGTCAAGCTGGGTCCCAGAAAATGATGCTAATTTACATTTCTACCACCAGTATTATAGTAGTAATTTCCTCTGCCCTCGCCAACATGGGGCACTAACAATGAAAAATTCTTCTGCCGGTTTTACGGTTAAAAATATTCTCATTGTTCTATGACTTTATTATTTATGATATTCCCAGCTAAAATTAAAATACTGACCTTACCAAAGGTGGGTAAAAATGTAGAAGCATTGGAACACTCACACACCACTGTTAAGAGTGCAAATGGTATGACGACTTTAGAAAATAGTTCTCCAGTCTCTTAAAATGTTAATCTTATACGTAACCTGCCATCTAGCCATTTCACACCTCTGTGTTTATCCAAGAGAAGAGGAAATACACATCCATGAGAAGGTGGGCACAAATGTTTGTGGTGGCTGTAATTGCAATAGCCCCAAACTGTAAACAATGCACATGTCCATCAACAGATGCATGGATAAACAAATTATGGTGTATTCATACAATGGTATACAACTTGACAACCAAAAGAAATGAACTATCGATACCTGACTATATGGATGAATCTCAAACTCACTATGCCGAATGGTGCCAGGCAAGGGTATGTACTGTATGATTACATTTATATAAAACTCAGAAGCTATACAGCACTCTATAATGGCAAAAAGCAGATTTGGTTGCCTGGTGATAGGGTAGAGGAAAGAGCAGAAGAAAGGGATTATGAAAAAAAATATTAAGAATAAAAGATATGCTCACTAAATTGATCCGTGGCGATAGTTTTATAGGTACATACGTAGGACAGAAAGTAGCAAATCGTACCCCTTACATATGCACAGTTTATTGTATGTCAATTATATGTCAATAAAGCTGTTTTTTAAATCCCCCCAAATATTATACTATTCTTGTTGTTTCAATGACTCTTTCTGTTGTTTTTGTTTACTCAGCAGGGACTCGTAGTATGACCAGGCTGGCTGAGAACTGCACAGTTCTGGGAGTGCAGTTAAATGGCTAGGATGGGAATCCCAGCCCTGGAGGTGTGAGAGATGCAGCAGCCTTCCTCACGAGCTGAACATCATTGCATTCATTTATCAGCCTTTCCTATTTCTTTCTTTTTTGGGGGGGCGCGGGGGGAGTAAGGAATTTATGAAATATTTGTTGTCATAAGAAAATGCTTTAAAGATACATATCCACTCACTAGTGATGAAACATTGGGTAAGTTTCTTATCTTGCTGTACTATACATCTTTCTTTTTTAAAATAATTTTTTATTTTTCAATTACAGTTGATCTGCCATCTTGCCCGGAAGCCTTTAGTATCTCTATGTCTTCTTATGAGCGTTGCCTTTTAAAAATCATCTATAAGCTCTCTTTATATATTAAGACTATGAAGTAGGTGTCTGCCACATAGGTCTCAAAGATGTTTTCTGGCTTTGCATTTTGAAGCTGGGTTTTGATGCTGGTGAGCCGGCGACATTTACCTCTGATCTGATGTCTTATTTCTTGGCAAAGTACCGCCCGTTGAATTCTTTTCCTGGCACCTCGGATTGCTGCTTAGCACTTGTTATTCTACAAAACAGGTTTGTCCAGCAATTTATATTTGTAATCTCCCCTGTGATCTGTTTGATTAAGTCTATTGTCTTTTAAAGCAAGGTGCTGCTGGCCTGCAGGTCAAATGCATGAGGCTTTGATAGGTCTTCTGAAGGAATCACCAAAACACCCAATATATAATGATGGTCAAAATAATGGTGCTTCTCCTCTTCTTCTTCTCCTACTTTCATTTTAGGTGTAGTGATTGCTGTTCTTCTCCAGGAGGGCTCACCGTATCTCACTGTACACCAGTCCCTGGCTTAAGGGTTTTACATAAAAATCTTTCACATTAAATTCTTCTAACCCTGTGATTGAAGTAGTGTTAGCTTCCTTTGTTCATGTAAAGAAATAACTTTTGGAGAAGTAAAAAAAAATCTTATCCAAGACACAGGGAGTAGGCGAGGAGGCTGTTTTGAACTCGAATTGGCCAGACTCCAAACCTCCCTGGGTTTCAGTGAATGGCATTTGAGTTTTATCTTTCTTTCTCTTAAAAGACACAGGTGGACAGACACAGGCTTCATGTTTTCACCCTGATATAAGCCTGAGATTTTGTTCACAGTAGGACTTGCCATCATCTATTGGATGGAGGGAGAGAAATAACAGTCCATATGAGGTGAGGTGAGGGGGCAGGCCGAGAGGTGTTTCTAAAACGCTTTCACTTCAGTCTCACACAAACAAAGTGGGTCACAAAGTCGTAAGACAATGGGCTCGCTTTGTCACGTGCTCCTCCAGCGGTCACATGGTACATGACAGCTTCATGAGCAGGGGCTCTCAGACTCAGCACCTGTGGCATTTGGGGTAGGTCGTTCTCTGTGGTGGGGGCCGTCCCGTGCACTGGCTCAGGTTTAGCAGCATCCCTGGCCTCTACCCACTAGATGCACTGTTGTGACCATCAAAGATGTCTCTAGACATTGCCAAATGTCCTCTGGGGGAAAGAATCGCCCCTGGTAAAGAACTACAGGTCTATAATTAATAAAGACTTAATTAACAATGACTTTCAGGGCTCTAAAGAAATAGCCTTAGATTATTAGAAGGTCAGTAAAACACACACTGGGACATTAATTTCTCTCTCTTTTTTTTTCCCCACTGGCAGAACTTCCTAGTGGAAGCTAAGTGTTGGATCAGCACATTTAGAAGCCTGAGAAAAGTTTACTTAAACATGTGGTTAATTAAAAGAAAACGTTTTTTATCATCCTTTTGTTGTTACGGATGAGACTTATGGAACTCACATGATTTTCCAGCCTCAGTGGTTATCTCATTTCATACTCACAGCTTTTAAAAATAGGTATCGGCAATATCCCCATTTTATTAATGAGGAAACATAGGTTTTGAGAAATTAGGTAACTTCTTGGAAGTCTCTCAGCATAATTGGTACAGCTGCGATCTTCACTCAAATTTGTTTTGTGCTGGAGTTCATTTACCACGCTGGTTTCCAAATGAATATTCATTCACAGAGGGCATTGAAAACAATCTAAAAACCAAAAGAAGAAAATAAAACCAGTACTAATCTCATCATCTAAGGATTATGAGTTGACATTTGGTTATGAATCCATCTAGTCTTTTTTCTTCTCTGCATTAAAAATACATGGACTTTAGAAAAGATGGAACATGTTTAATCTCCTCCTCCTTCTTCTTCTTCTTCTTCTTCTTCTTCTTCTTCTTCTTCTTCTTCTTCTTCTTCTTCTTCTTCTTCTTCTTCTTTGACATTTGGGATCACTGTTCCATCATGAGGCAGACTATGCCTCACTAGCATCCTTCGAAAGAGCTATATCATATTCCAGTGCAGAACATTTATACAATCTCCCATTGTCAGATGCTTTGGTTGCCTTTTTTCCTCCCCTCCTTCCCTCTTCTTCTATGTTATTTCATCAGGGTACATTTCTGTTAGTTAAATGCTGGCATAGTGGTTACCATGTTTTTAAGGCTCATGATGCATGCACATGTCGAACTGGTTTTATATATTACCTACAGCGTATGGAAGATACATTTTTCCCCCCAAGAAACTCTTAGCTTATAACTTCACACACACACACACACGAGCAACATATGCATATAATAAAAAATAGTGGGGCAATAGTGGTGAAAGACAGATTCTCTGAAGTATGAGGAGTATTCAGACCCACTGTAAACAACAACACCAAAAATCTTGTAGATTCACTGTTAACAGCTATGTTTAGTATACAAAATAAGTGCAGGGCAACATAAGAGAAAGCTCAATCTCCTTACACTTAAGAGTTCTTAAAGAACCCAGAGATCAAAGCAAACAAAACTCTGAAAATTGTTAAACCCAAAATAGCAGCAACAATTTAATATGGTGGCTGAAACGAAGGCACAGAAGTGAAATTTAGAAACCTCGCAGGCAGCACAGAGGCCCGGTCCCCCGGCTGCACCGCAGAGCTCAGCCCGCCCACCACTTTTCTCTTTCAGAACCAGAGAGAAACAAAGCCTTCCTGGGGGCACAAATGCATCCTTTAGATGTTCAGCCTGCCTCTTTTCTTCCCATCACCTCGCAGATAAAACAATAGAACCCCAGGCCAGTCATGGTACACCCAAGTACAGGAGCTGGCGGGATGCACAGATTGAGTATGGAAAGATTATTCCTAGATTATTTTCCAAAGGGAACATTAAATGCAAACTATTTTTTTTTTATAGGCAGTTAAAACCTCACTTGGCGAAACTTTGAAAGCAGAGAGCGAGATGAGGCTATGAGCAAGGAGGAGCCACAACATTCTCATCTGTAAAATGGAGGACATAATAAGGGCTGGAGAAGTCTGAGTATGAGTAGTGCAGATACGCTGCTCAGTGCATTCAAATTATTATTAAGACATGTTCTCAGTTCCTCAATTAGTTTCTCAGGCGTTTTAAAATTGCTTAGGTTATGCTGTCTTTACAGGAAAATGTTGCATTTCCCTGCACCCCCTAAAAGAGCCCTCAAGCATGAGATCCATGTTTCCTGATCCCCACACTGCCCCACTCAGGCCTGGAGTAGCCTTAAGTTCCACACCAAGATCTCTGTTCACTTTCATTGGCACAATTGATTTGAGCTCAGATTGCTCTGACTCTTCTTGATCAAGCAGCTGGAGGTATTCTGAGTGGTTTTCTGAGCAAGGAATCGTTGGCCTCTGGGAAATACCAGGAACCGGATTCACGAGTTTCTGTGAGGGATCTGCCTTCTACAGAAAGCTCCCCACGGATCTGACTCCAGGAAGGCGGAGTCTTAAGCTTCCTCCTGGCAGCAAAGTCCTGGGAAAATCAAGCTGGCCTCGCTAAAGGCCAACCCCCCTTAACCCCAGCTAGCTGGAATGAATTTACACGCACATTTTGTTGACGGTTTCCTCTCGAAAATGTGAATGAGTTACTGTCCTCGGTGTAGTAGCAGGATCAGGTGAGGACACATTTAATGCTTGCAGGTTCCCAAATGGCCCCCAGGTGCCCCAATGCTGTGACTCATGGAGCCTATCGCTCCCAGGCAAACTGCGGGGTCCTGTAAACCTTTCTAAGAAAGCCCGTGGAAGCCTAACTTTATTATGATAACTGGGGTCCAATTTGCATAAAATAAATAATAAAGATTTTCAGTACAGTTTTATGAGTTTCGAAAAAAGCCTAAACACCCTTATAACCACCACCCTAACGGATAGAGAACCTGGCTGGCCCCAGTGTTCTGCCTTGTGCTTCTTCCCAGAAATAACTCACCCTCCTCCGTGCCTCTGATTTCTATCAGGAATGCTCAGACTTGCCAGTTCTAGAGCTTTATACAAATGGAACCAGACAAAATGTATACTGCTGTGTCTGGCTTCCTTCAATACTATAATGTTTTTGAGATTCGCTCACGCCGTTGTGTGTATCCTTAGTTCTTTTTTCAATTACTCCTGCGTCATGGTTTATTGTATAGATATGAGGCACTTTGTTTAACCATTCATCTGATGATGGACATTTTTTATTTCTTTGCCAGTTTTTGGCTACCATGAATAAAGCTGCAATTGGATGTATCTGTATAGCTCTTTTTTGGGGGGACCTGTATGTTTATTTCTCTTGGATAAATACCTAGGGATGAAATTGCTGGGTCATAGGGTAGGAGTATGATTAATGTATGTGGAAGAAATTGGTAAACTTCTTCCAAGTGGAGAATTGACTTGGCTTTGAGGCTTCTGATTAAATTTTATGCCTCGTTTCCTGTACTTTAAAAACACAATAGCTTGTATTTTGCTCTGTTTGGGTAGATTGATTGCACAAAATGGCTGTATCTCTTCACCCCGCCCTTATATCATCATACCCTTCCATCAAGAGGTGGAGTCTATTTGTCGCTTCTTGAATATCGGTTAGGTTTGTGTCTTGCTTTGACCAATAAAATGCAGGGGAAAGAAAAATGAGCCAGGTCCCAGCCCACACCTCAACCGGCCTCATCTGTTCTGTGCGTGGTTTGGAACCGTGCTATTGCCCTGTGCACAAGCCTGGCACGTCTGCTGGAGGATGAGAGACCACGTGCCACGGCTGTGGGCTCAGCTGTCTCCGCTGAAGCCACCACGGGCCAGACTACAGCCGACCAACCTTCTAACACACAGCTGACTACAGAAGCACAAGTGTGAGGTCAAGTTTGAAGAGAAGAACCCCTTGGCTGGACCCAAAGTCTCATGTACAGTAATAAATGCCTATTGTTTTAAGTTATTGAGTTTTGGGGTGATGTACACAGCTATACCTCACAGACACATTTCTGTTAGGACCAGTCTTCGCCTTTTCCTCTACCATGAACTGCTGTGCAAACATGGTCAATTTAATTAGCGTCTCTGAACCTTAAGACACCTCATCTGTAAAATGGGAATTATCACGCTTACTTCACAAAATTGCTTTGAAGATTAGACGAATAAATGAAGTGAAACACGAATAACTGAAATATAACAGTGCCTGGCTGATTGTGAGTCCTCAATATAGGTTTGCTATAGTAACAGTAATGATTAAAAAAAAAAAAAATCACTGCTTGCTTTTTTTGACTTACACATTTTTCTTGCAAGAGAATCTTATTCTGTGATTTTAGAATTAAAAGGGTCTGGAGATTCCCAGCATTTTTCTCTCTAGTTTGGAGGATGAGTGCATTTTTTTTTTTCACCAGACATTTCACAGTCACGTGGTGTAGTTAAGCCACTCGTTTTCGTTGATCGAGAAAAGCATAATGGCAAATGTACAACTGTGAATTCTCAAGCTCTTTTGCAGTAGATTTGTATTTTGAGCAAAGACAATAGCATCGCCAACACACGTAAAAGCCAGTGGCACATTAAAAACATGCACATATTTAGTGGACAGATGCTATTTTGTGTATATGCCAAATCACAGGACCTTTATAGTAATTTCCTGTCTTTCCAAATTCATCCCCACGATCCAAAGGTTGGGGACCACCGTTCAAAGTAAATGATGCCCTGTAATGCATGGCCTTGCGTGGACCAAACCTCCCTCAAGCTTGCTTCCTTCTGGCCCATCTTGTGCCTCTAAATCCATCTACTGCTTTGCTGCTCTCCCGCTTACTCATTTTGCTCCATCCACACTAGCCTTCTGACTGTTTCTTAACCACACAAAATTTCTTTGCTCTTTTGCCGTCCTTCTGCCTGGGAAACGTGTCTCCCCACTTATTGTTCCGTTCAGTCTGACTCATCCTTCTTATCTCCTCCGGTTATGTTTCCTTCGTGCACGTCTCCAATATGATTTGGATGGCTTACTTCTTTCTTTACTCTTTGTTTCTCCCTGGTACACCATAAGCCTCACAAGAGAAGTCAAGTGCCGTGCAAAGCCTGACACGTAGTGAGCCTTAGTCAATTTTGTGAATGAATCTTGTTTTGCAGATGACAATCCTGAGGTTCAGACTCTCAGGAGTCACATAGCTGGTTAGGGATTAAAATCCAGGTTTCTAAATTCCCAGTAATGCTTCTTGTTCATGCCATCCATCACTCAGCCTCATCCAAAAGGAACTAGCGCAGGAAAAACAACGATTTTAATGATTTAAATGTGATAGAACATTATTATTATTATTTTTTTCATGTAGAAACTTAACGGCAAGCAGTTGTTCTGGATAGTCTTTACTAAGGAAGAAACGACAGTCAAAATTTAGCGGCTTAAAACAATAATTTATTTCTTTCACAATTCTGAAGATTGGCTTTCTCCTCTCCCCTCTCCGCCTGGAATCTTTATTCTTTCTGTCGCTACAAATAATTTGCCTGTCCTAGGTGCCTCATCAAAGTAGAGTCGCCCGTTACTTGTCATTTTGTGTCAGGCTCATCGCATTTAGCACATCCTCTGTTTTAAGTGAAGAATCGGCTCTCGCTCTTGCGGGCACCCTTCAGCACCCTGCAGCCCTGGCACCAGCAGTCCAGCGAGAACGTGCGCATCGGCATCCCGGCCTCGGTGACTCCGTATCGGACACTGGGACAGGGCACAGGCACCCCAGCCCCTCCTTTTGAAACGTGGCTGAATCGTCGCCGGCCACACCGATGGCGGGCGGGGCTTCCGTAGAGAGGTCAACAATTACTTGACTCATTTCAAGTCAAACACCTACTAAATCTGACCCTCGTCAAAGCCATGCTATCTTTTCCAGGCAAGAAAGAGGAGAGACTAACCCGCTTTTGAGATAGTCCTGTCATGTCAATTCTTTTTATCACTTGGACATTAAAGTCTGGGGAGGAAATCCTGTTCTCCCAGCACGCATTAACCCGAACCTGAGCACCCTAGGGTGTAGATGCTTCAATATACACAGACCATGCATCTACCCGAATTCCATAAAGCTGCGAGTGGAAGATGAGGACACGGCTTATGCACTATAGTTTAGCTTTTTCCCCCTTGTTTTGTTTACGCGGATGCATCAGCTTTCTTCATAGGAACACGAGCTAACAGTGAAGTTACTGAATTCGGCAATGAGAATTGGAGGGTTGGACAGCTGGCAAGACAGTAAATGACGGAG
>CM053504.1:3614914-3630345 GCA_028627145.1 Eidolon dupreanum | reverse complement strand
GAGAGTGAGAGGTGTGAGAAGCTGTTTTCGGTGGTATGACCAGGGAAGGCCTCTGTTAGAGATCATTTTGTGCAGAAGCTGGTATGATGAGGATGTCTGGGGGAAGTGTATCCCTCACAGAAGTTACAGCAAGCTCAAAGGTCCAGAGGAGGAATAAGCTTTGTATGGAGAGGACAGCGAGAAGGCCAGTGCCTGCAGCAAAGGGAACAAGAGATATAGAGGATTAAGTTGCTGAGCCCAAGGCTAGCTGGTGTAGGACATCGCAAGCCACAATAAGAACTTTGGTTTTATTTTAAGTGGCTGGAAGTCATTGGGGGGCGATTAGACAGTACTTTGCTTAATCCTTGTAATTAAATATGATCTTGCTTAATCCTCATAATAATACTATGGAAGTAATTGTTGTGATCTTCACTGGGACATTAGGAAAACGAGGCTCAGAGAGAAAAAAATAACTCGTCCGGAGTTACGCAGATGGTAGACAGTAGAGTCAGGATTTGATTCCAGACAGCATGACCAGCTGCCCTGATTTGCCTGGGACTGGTCCAATGTTAGCACTGAAAACCCTACATCCTGGGAA
The DNA here is from genome assembly GCA_028627145.1 of Eidolon dupreanum. Classification (NCBI taxonomy): domain Eukaryota; kingdom Metazoa; phylum Chordata; class Mammalia; order Chiroptera; family Pteropodidae; genus Eidolon; species Eidolon dupreanum. The sequence goes on along the minus strand of CM053504.1, from coordinate 3,629,768 downwards.
ATCTCTAGTCCCAGCAAAGTGGGGTGGTTGGCCGCTCCGCTTCCAGGCTTTTTTTTTTTCCTGCCTCTAAAGCCCACCTGCAATTTTTATTTCAGAATCCTGGAAGAGAAGGACCAGAATTCAGGGGAATCTCAGCTTCTTTTCTGAATTGGGCCAGAGGAAAAAAAAAGGGTGTCACATTAACTACCAATGAGCCTCTGCTCTGTCTCCATAGTGCAGTCTTAAGGCTTCAATAGTCACAGGAATAAGAGTTCCTCCTTCGATGGTCAGCGCCTCAGTCTGATTCTGTTAAAAGTCCTAGCACTTCCCAGGTCAAGAAGAACTGGCATATGTCACGTAGAAATTGTCGCTGCTGTTTTCTGAGCATCAATTCCATGCCAGCTATGGTTCTATGTCATTTAATTCCTTGGAGGTGGCTGCCATCAGTCCCTTTTACAGATGGTGACACTCAAGCTCACGGTAGTTAAGGAACTTGTCCAAGTTCACACAGGCTATAAGAAGCAGGCATTAGAAGTTAAATCTGGAATGTCTGACAGCAAATGACAGCTCTTGATCTGTATAGGCTCTTTCTTGTGTAGAGATCGCTGATCTGTATGTTTTTGAACTCTTGGGCTGGTTGACCGCTCTGCAGGAATCCTTAAGCTGGGGTCCGTGGGTCCCTCCAAGTGATCCTTAGACAGAATTTATGATAAATAGATCAACACACACACGTACATATATACACGCACACACACCCACACACACCTGAACTTGGTCATTTTTCTCACTTTAAAAGTAGGCAAACCACAACAGTATTAGCTGTACCAGAAACCAGATGTTTCCCAATCAGATCAGAGTTACAGATAATTCGAAAGATCATTTATAGTTGTTACCGTTTCAGAATTACTGTTGTCGTAAGGCTTCCCGCTGGATCTTGTCATTTAGTGCGTTAATAAAAAAGTACATATGTTACCGTATTTTACATTGGTTTAAAAATTTTTTGTTGATAACTGTTTTAATATCATTGGTTTTCTTTCCAAGCTTACGCATTTTTTTATACATTTAAAAACAATCCTGAGAAGGGCATGGCAGGCTTCCCCAGACCCCAAAAGTGTCCACGGCACGAAAAAAGATTGAGCTCCTACAAAGAGCTGGGAAGTCGTTCTTTAATTTAATAAATGATTCATTTTGGGGGCACAGAGTCTAACATAATTTCTTTACATTATCACCAAAACTTGTACATCTATGAGGCAGGCAAAGCCTTAACAGAAATATCTCATTCACTTATGCATTCCTGAAGCAAACATTAATTGGGCACCTACTGTGTGCTAGGCCCTGTGAGTGTCACTAGAGATAGGACAGACCAGAAAGAACTCAGCTCTCACAGAGCTGAACTTAAAAAAGGTCAAGACAACAATAAAACAATAATCGCACATCTAATTAGCTTATGCAAGTGCGATGGGGCCTGCGGCAGGAGAATTCCCTGACCAGACCTTGCTTGGCTGAGATCTGAAGGATGCGTAGGTGCTAAAATGTGGGTGAGCTGGAGGCCGGGAGTTGGCTCGCCCAGGCTGGCGGAAGCTGATTGTTCAATTTTCAGAAATTTTGTGAGCCAGTGGTTAAACACGGGCATTATTAAAAATTAAGTTACATAAACTTGCGATTAACGAAATTATCTTAAAAAAAAAACAAAAAAACTGAACACCTTAAGCTCTGCTCCAGAAGGCATAGCAGGTGGGCCCTGCTGCGTTCTTGCACCATGCCACGATGGCGGTGTCTATACGGTCTTCCTGACCAGCTGAGTCTTGAACGCTGCTCATGGCAAGTGCCACCTTGCCCCGGAGAACTTTCCTGAAGCCCCTGTCTGTCTCCATCGCATCTTGCCTTCACGTCCTAGTTCCCTCTCCTGCCTGCTTTTCTCTCCACCCTCCACAGTTTGTATCACCTTCTAACAGACTACGTAATTTGATTATTCATTTTGCGCCTTGACCTCTATAAGGTTAAACTTCACAGAGGCAAGAGTTTTTTCCCTCCCTATTTTATTTCCTGCCCTGTCTCTGGTTCTAGAACCATGTCTGGCACAGAGAAGGCCTCGTAAATATTCGGTGAACGAATGAAAGCTGGGATCTGAGCACTTTTTAGGTGTTGACTGATGATTTTAAAGTCTGTTTTCTTAACCTCTGTCCCTTACTGGTGGTGGCAGGGCCACCCTGCTCTGCTTTACAGCAGACTCGCAGGTCCCAGCACCATTCGCCTCTGCTGGAAGGTCGTGAGCAATCTCACAGAGTTCATTTTTCTAAGAGCAGAGACGTTCTTGAAGTCCATACTCTGTAATCTCTGACTTGAACTTGAATCCCAACTCAACGTGGCCAATAAACTAAAGATACAGATCTAAAATTGCTTTACGGAATTTCGAGCAAAAAAAAAAAAAAGGAGAGAGAAATCAGAAATATAAGAAAGTGGATCTTAAATATCCGGTGTCTATATTCGGAGTACGGTGTCTATATTAGAAGGTCAAGTGTGCAGTCCTAGAGCAGCCTTCCTGGGTTCAAATCTTCAGTGCGCTGTTGGCTTTGTGACCTGGGGGAGTTAGTTAATTAATCTTGGTGCCCTTCAGTCTGCTTATCTGTCGAATCGGGTTAACAATATCACATTTCAGATAATCTAAGAAGCTACTGAAATACAACATTATTTTACGAACCACTACTAAGAAAGAAAAAAGTTACTAATTATAAATAGCCCATTGATTCTCAGACTTATATGGACTTTAGAGATGTTATAAGTAGAGTTGCCAGATAAAATATGGGATGTCCTGTTACATTTGAATTTCAGAGAAAAAATTGAATAATGCTTTAGGATAAGTTTATCTCATTTGGGCATAGCTATGCTAAATAATTATTCATCGTTTGTCTGGATTTCAAAGTTCATCAGAGTTCTGGGTTCTATTTGCTAACTCCAGTCATTTTAGTTACAAGGCCAGAAATGTGCATCCTGACTCAGGGAACTACAGCAGCGTCTGTCTCACTGGGAGGTGTGGTGAATGAATTAATGCAAGACAAGACTTAGCTCAGCACTTGGACCTAGTAGGTGCTCAGTCAATGTTAGAGAATAGCTTGTGGCTTCTTGAGGGCTCGGCTTTCCATTCCCAGGGCTTGGCACAGGTCTTGTTACCCTAAAAGAACCCAATAATTTTTATTCGATGATACTGAATCAGCAAACAAACAAACAAATCCAATTTTGGTTTTTAAACTCAAAAGGAGAAACCCCTTCCTTTAAAAAATTTGGTGAACAGAGAGCTCTCTGTTTCTCGCCCCTTTTCCACGCTGATTCATACATGGTCACCATCCTTCGAAGGCACACAGTGGAGCAAGTTTGTTCTAAATCTTCTCTGAAGTCTGGGAGGAGAATGCATTTGGGTACCGCCCTGCAGTGAGCCCCCACCTCGGTCCTGCCTCCGCCTTCCAGGTCTACCTTCAGAGCTCAGGTGTCAATGCCAATTATACTTCCATCCAACCTGTGAACAGAGTGCTTCATTAGCCTAATTGCAGGATCTCAGGGTGACAGCAGGCTGCCCAGGAGGGCTGTTAACCCTGTATGGTCCGACCACATGGCAGGCTCCCAGGGGCTCAGTGGCCACTCCTGCCCCATTCTCTTGAAGTGCCCAGAACATTCTGCAGTTTGTTCGGAGTCTGTTTCAAAACAACAATGACAATAATGTAATCACAATAGCTATACGTACCCATGGCCAAAAATTTTAAACAGGACAGAAGTGTACAGTGAGACCAAAAAAGTTGTCTGAACCCCAGATGTAAAAATTGCTAACAGTTTCTAATGTACACAGAAAAGTTCTGCACAATCGATACATGTATAAAGTCTGTAAATATATGTGCATATTTGGGATATATTTAAATTTTTGATATAGGGCGCCAAATTGGAAGATATGGTTCATATTCTGCAATACCTAGTTTTTCTAAATAATAATAAATTATGTAAGTTGGATGTTATGTACAGTCATTCTAAGTGAATCGCATGTTTTATATAGGTACATTCGCCAAAATGTCTGTTCGCTTTCTTTTGCACAAGTGGAGTTATACGGTGTTTACACGTCAGGGACCAGCCTTGGCCGCCCGAAAGGCGCATCCTCACTGTCTGTACTTTCTATACATTTGGGCCAACTCACTCTTCTTTATAAGGCTGCATGCTATTCTAAAAGAAGGACATGTCACCACTTATTTAATAAGTCTCCTATTATGAAGCTTCCAGATTTGTGCCATAAAAAAAAAAGCAAAGAAACAAATGAAACACATTTGAGTGTGTGTGTGTGTATAGCTTTAAATTGCGTAGTTGTGTCTGGCCCAGGTGCTGACCAATCAGAAGGCAGCAGGCTGTGGATGGGAGGAGGGTCCTGGGGGTCCCCTGTGGATCCTGTGTCGACCCTTTAGTTGCTGGAGAGTTCAAGGCAGCTGGGTGGTAGAGAAGCCTCGGCCAGCTTGGGGAAGCAGCTGTTGACCAGCCCGTGCGGAAACCTTCCTATATTTTAACCCCTGGTCCAGTCTTCCTGTTCATCTTTGTTGCATATTGTCCCTGTTTGAGTATAATATCCACAGATTTCTAACCCAGGAAGTCCTGGGTCAAACATTATGAACTCTTCATTTCAATTAGCCTATTATCAAACTCGTCCTTGGAGTCCTTTTATTGCGGGGAATAAAAAAAATAATAATACCAGATGACATTTATGAGAACGAAGTATCAGCTACGCGCTTTATACATCTCACGGCCTGCCTGGTATTTTCATTTACCACCCCCATTTTGCAGATGAGGAAACTCAGACTCAGCAGCTTGTCCAGGGTCACAGAGCAAGTAAGTCAGAGGCAGTGCTGGGGTTCGGATCCATTTCCTTGGAGCTCTGTCCCTCTCTTGACTTTCTCGATCCAGATGAGCTGTGAAGAGAATGAGATGGAGGCCTACAGTGCACCCTCCCCATAGGCATTCACAAAGACGGACACATTCAGAAGCAGATGGGGACAGAAGGGGCGAGGAAGCCTAAGGTGACAAAAAGACCAAAGAAGAGAGACATTCCAGGGATCTGTGGCATCATGGCCACGTGGATTTGACTTCTCTGAGCTGCGGGTTCTTCAGAGCTGTGGAAGGGAATCGTAAAACCCCGTGGGGAACTTCTGCGGCGGGCAGGACGACCTGTAGTCATCCCTAGGTCTGCGTGCAAGTCCAAGGGCCTTTTAAACCTCTGAGAACGTAACTCTAAAACGTTAACCAAGGAGGAGGATTGCCTTTCCCAGGCCTGTCATCCATCCATCACCACGCCCTATACCTGCTCCCAACCACGCTAAAAAGAGTCCAGTTTCCCAATTTTATAAATAGTTCTTGTTTCCTATGAAAAATCAGAAAATATGGTTAAATTTAAAAAAGAGAAAAATGCAAATCGACCGCAGTGCAATCTACCGTTAACATTTGGCATTTCCGTTGACGCATATTTATGTTCACGTCCTTTCCATCCCAGGGAACATCGCGTTCCAGCTGGTCCTGCCTCCCTCCGGGCCCTTCTCCACACGGTAGCCTGAGTGGCCTCCATGGGACACAGCAGGGACCACCTGGTGCCTCCGATGAAAGCCTTTCAGTGGTTCTTACCAGCCTCACTGTCCCCTCCGCTGAAGGACAAAGCCCGCCTGTTCTGGAAGGCTCTTTTCCCGCTGTATCCATTGGTCAGATACTCGCCTAGCCTACTGCCCTTGGTGAACCTCAGTGACTGATATCACGGAATCCAGTTTAACTTCCTCTGGGAATCCTCCCCAGCCCCCTTCCTGGGGGTTCTGTCCCTCCCTGCCCCTCATCTCTGAAGTCACCTGGATCACACTTCATTGTTCTGCCTGATTATCTATCCCCACCGCAGTCTCTGAACCGGACGAAGGCGGCCAGCCACGCTTTGTGAGCCAGGCCACGTCCCAATGTCAGCACGAGGGCCTGGCACGGATGCGATCGCTCTGCGCTTACCGAGGTCAGGAGCGACCCAGTGTGACTTTCTCGCAGTGCAGCACCCCGGGCAGCCTGGGTGTGTCTTCAGGCTCCGTGAGGAGGGCCGGGGAGGGCGAGTTAAGGATTGAATTGTGAAGGGCTCCTTCACTGGCCTGTATTTATACTCACTCCCAGGAGCCACACAAATGCCCAACGATGCTGTTACTCACTCAGCACCAGTATCTCAGCTCTGCCACTGGAGTTTGTGCCAAAAAAGATCTGGGGAAACGGGTCCGATATTGCTGGCGAATAGTCTACTTGGTCCGCCCGTTCGGTACCCGGATCCCACAAGCGTTTCACACAGTGGCTTGTGCACAGAATCCACAGTTTCAACCACGATGCTGTGCACGCCGATTGCTTCTCATCACCACTTTTATTTGACAAGATGTGAAGACAGGTGCCTTGTTTTACTTCTCAAATGTTCGATGTGCCGTAGGGGAGTGAAGTGGGTACCGACAGCCTCAGGAGCTGGGGGCCATCGTGGACGTGGAGGAGGGCTCACGTGAGCACCTGTGGTGCGTGTGAGACAAGACCAGCGAAGGCATAGAGGTGGTCGGGCGGGTGTGTGCTCGGGGGTAAGGGAGAGGCCTATTTCAGAGCTGAGTCCTGGGGAAAAAAAAATACTGTCCTCATCACCCAGAGATAATCACTAATAATGTGGTGGTGCATTTTCTTCAGCATCGTTCTCTCTGTGTGTGTATATGGCATCATATTGTACACGCCATTTTCCCTACATTTTAGTCAAATACATTATGAGCATCTTTCATGCCATTAAATATACTTATACTACCCTAGTTCTTAGGGCTACCTGGTATTCTATTTTACGGTGGGGTTTTTATTATTTCTCCATTGTGAAATATTTAGGTTGTTTTCCACTTGTTTCATAGTTTAGTTGGGCATTTAAAGACACATCTTTACCAAGTGGAATATAGTGTTTGGGGACAAGCTTTGTGGAAATTCAAGTTTTTCATTTTTTGTTATTTTCATCATCGTCACGGGCTCATTCGAGTGTCCTCCTCTCTTGGCCCTGATCCCATGGGAAGTACGTTGAGGACAAAGACGGTTCCTGATTCACGCCTTGAGGTCCCCTGACCCCAGCACAACCTGAGCGTGTGGTAGATGCTCCACGGGAGAGATGAGATTCAGCTGGTTCAGTGACAAGTACTAGCTGATTGTTACCGCCTCTTGAAAACATCAATCATAGTCTACAGTCTTTTTAAATTAAGAAGTAGATTATTGAGACAACTATTTTTATATTATTTTAACTTTTATTATGCGTAAATATATTTGGAAATGTGTGTAAATCACAAACATACAGTTCAATGGATTTTCATATACTGAACAAGCCTGCATGACACACCATGAGATGTAGACATAAAATAGTCCAGTATCCCAGAAACTACTCTAGTACTTCCTTATAGTCCTCACACAAGTTTCTGTTTTTATTTTGTTTTGTGGTTATTATAGGTGCCCTCCTTTCCTTCCTTCCTTCCTTCCTTCCTTCCTTCCTTCCTTCCTCCCTCTCTCCCTCCCTCACCCCTCCCCCTTTTTTATTTTTCAGATTGAAATTTAACAAATGGAACCTCACCTATAGCCTTGGGACAAGAGCCCACTTAGTTGTCAGTTTCAGGAAAAAGGAGCTCTGGGCAGATAAAGAAGCCTGTTGAAGCAGATGTAGAAAGGCAACATTCTAACAACAACAAGACATTCAAACATTTAGAAAAGCTGATGAGATGCATTTGGAGGCTAAAAACGTTTACGAGAACATCATCCTTCTAACTTTTCTTAGCACAGACCTCCGGGAGAAAATTTATACTTGGCATTATCTTGGTCTCTATTTTGTAATCGGCCACACACTCATTCCATTGCCATTCTTCATTCGTTCCGTTCAACAAATATTTTGATTGATGACCTACTACAAGTCGCAGACTGTTGTGGGTGTTGGAGAGTTAGCAGGAATCAGAGTCAATAAAGCCCCTGCCTTCCGGGGCAGACGAACAAATGAGTAAGAAAAGCATATTGCCTGTCAAATGGGTGTGGTGCTCCCTAAAGCAAAGACAGCCCCACGTGCAGGGGGAGGCCAAGGAAGGGGGACTTTCGGGGACAGTGGGTAGCCACAGGTAGGAACAGATTCCTAGGAAGAGGCTGCCTGCATGGGCAAAGGCCCTGAGGCTAGAGCCCGGGGCCATATTTAAAAATGAGGATGAGACCTACGGTGGGGCCGGAGGGCACAGGGGTGTGGAGATGAGGTTAGGTGGCTGTAGCGGACAAGTGGGCAGATCATGGAGGTCCTTGTCAGTTGTCCTCGGGGTTTTGTATATTCTTTAAGGGAAATGGGGAGCCACGAGAGGGTTGGGGGGATGAGATTTACATGACCTGGTTTAGATTACAAGTCACTCTGAGTACTTTTCAGACATTCATGGGGAGGGGTAAGAATAGAATCAGGAAAACGAGTTTAGAGGCTAGTACAACAGTCCAGGTGAGAAAAGATGCTCTCCCTCCCTTATTATTTGTTGTTGTTTAACAAACCACCCCCAAACTTGTGGTTTAAAACATCAATGGTTTATTATTCCTTAGAACCCCGTGGGCTGCCTGGGTGATCTTCTGCCTCACAGGTCTTGGCTGAGTTTGACTTCCCTCCGTCTTTGCGTGCCTTCTAGTTTGTTTGTTTATCAGTCATGCGTTTTACGTTTCTGGGTGCGGGATGTTTTTATGTTTCCATGAATATTCTCAGGCTTTGTACTGGGATGAAACAGTTCGATCCTTTCGGGTCTTGCTTTTAAGGTTTGTTAGGCGGGACGAGAGCAACGTTTGGCATGTGCAAGGCTAATTATCCTCTACAATCAGGGCAAGAGCCTCCAGGTGCTGTGCCCAGTGCCCCGGGAGTTGTGACATTGTGCATTCTGGGCTCTGTGAGCTCTTGTGGCGTTCGCTCGAATCCAGTGCGGTTGTTTCTCGGGAAGTTCCTTCTGCTGTGTGTGTGCCGGTGAGCACTCACTCACGTGGGCTCTTTGCAGATCTCCCGAGTTCTCTCTGCATCACCCTTCTGAACTCCAGCTGCCTCAGAGAGTTTGTCCTGCATCTCCTGGGTTCCCTCTCCCTACACCTGCTGAGTTTGAGATGCCTCTTAACCAACCCAGTGGCAATTCCTTGAAATACGGCCTGAAAGAGGTCCCTTCTAACAGGCAGACTGCTAATAGTTAAGACGGGTCTTCTCTGGAAGGGGACGTTACCTATTAAGTGAATGCCTTGATGTTTGGGATCTGCCATTGGGATCAAAGTGGCCTCTGTAACTCCTTAAGTTATTTCAAGTACTAGGTTTTTGACTTGGTCCATGAGCCTCAAAACCTTAGCTTTGTCTCTTCCTTGTTCTGCTCAAGGAAAACCCAAAAATTGAGGATTCCGGCAATCCCTTATTATAAAATACATGAAAGAGACTACTTTTGACTAACAGGCTACTGTACTATTTGTTCCTAAGAGTAGCCAAAACACCGGCACTTGTGAATAATTTGCTTTAAAAAAATATTAGTGAGAAAGTATTTAAGGTATTCTTGTAATAATATAACTCTCACTTACCAGCTTCTGTCCTAGCCAAGAACTCTTGCTTGCAGATTGTGGAAGTCCAACTCAAACTAGCTTAAAACAAACCCCTGAAACAACCCCCCCCCCCATAAATGGACTTCATAGGCTCACATAGCTCAAAGCTTAAGAGGTAAGAAGGCAGGACCTGATTCAAACAGTGATGTCTTCAGAGCTCTCTCTCTGTCTCTGTCTCTCTGTTTCTCTCTCTGTCTCTGTCTCTGTCTCTCTCTCTCCTCCTTACACAGCTTGGCTCTCCCTGTCTTCATTCTCAACCTGGCCGGACCAAGTTTTTGTTGGCCTTAACGTTTCGATCTGAAAGAGACGTGGAGAACACGTCCCCAGCCTCTCTGGCAAAGTGCTGTGGGTTGGAGAATCCACCCGGCCAGGCTGGGGCCCTGGGCTCATCTTCAGTGTGGATTGGGAGAAGATTGGGCCCCCAGGGCCCTGTGACTTGAGCAGGATTCTGATGTTTTGGGGTTCTCATCCTCGGCAGCACTAATACTCTGAGCCATATCATTCTTTGCGGTGGGAGGGGTCCTGTGCATTGTGATGTATTTAGCAGTATCCCTGGTCTGTCCCCATGAGGTTCTACTACAAACAACCCCCCTCCGCCCATTGTGACAACCGTAAATGTCTCCAGATGTTGTGGAATGTCCCCTGGCAGACACAGTTGCCTCCACCGAAAACTGCTCCTATGGAGTCAGGGTATCTTTCTACGGGAAGGGAGGCTGGGTGGGCAAGCAGGGCTCCCACCCGCCCCCATGTTTTCTGAGCAGGACAGAAAAAGGCAGATGGATCTGCAGTTGGGAGCCGTTGCTGTATAATGATCTACTGTTATGGCTAGGATTTGGTGCGTCGCTTTAATTCTCACAAACTGATTTTGTGACTGGGTCATAAAAATTGGGGGATCTCTGTGAAAATGTGAGATCTATTTGAATGTCATAGCAGAACCAGAGAGATGAAAATCTCTGGTGTCGTGATGAAAATTTGAAATACCAAGGTGTGTTTGGGCTCAATCTTGTACCAGGTGTGCAATCTTTCTTAAATGACTCAATCTCTGGAACCCTCAGTTTCCTCCCAAGTAAAAGGTGATAAATGGTATCAGACAAACCCGTTAATAATGTTTGTGAAAGTCCTGAGTAAACTGTAAATGTCATGTAAGCCAGAGGCGTTGTTTAAACGCATTCTTCAATTAATTGAACATGAAAGTTATTTGGGTGACTTCTGCCTTTTTAGAATAAACCACCGGGCGATTGTCTCTGGGTTACTCATTCTGTAAGTCTGTGGAACATCTTACTGGTTTTCCTCTTGTCCTCTCCCTCCCTTCTTCTCTCTCTCTTTCTTTTCTTTTTGGTTTGTTGTTTATTGTAAGAGATGTCAATGTTTTAGGAAAGAGGATGGTTATTTTTATTTTCCAGTATGTTCCAAGAGGCAAAGGCATTGCTCACCTGGTTAATCACCAATCTCTTTTGTTCCTGTTGGTTAAAAAAAAAAAAAAAAAAAGAGAAAGAGAAACATTTCCAGTTCACTGAGCTAACTGGAGGGTGAGAGTTCTAGAAATGGCACTCTCCTTATGAAGGCAGACATTATGTCCCAGCACCACATAGTGTGTATGCTCTCAGCTTGCTGGCTCTGTTCCACCTTGGTAATGACCCAACCGGTTAATTCAGTGGGATTTGAGCTTCTGGTCTTTGTCTGAACAAATCAGATATTGCCAGAAAAACGTTTGAACACATTGTGGAGCCTGGTTGTAGTCAAGGGTAGACTATATCCCAGAAACAAACAAATGACCTAATCCTTGTCAGATGCAGGGGCTAAATGATTCATCTCTTAAAAGAGATTTATAGTTGATGTTTACTTAACAAGTGAAAGAGAGAAAATTTGTTTCTTGATCTAAACCAGTTGGAGGAAAATTTCAGAGTGTCACCTTTTGGAGCAAACATTGTTTGACTTTGGAATAGATTCATGACTTATTACGCAAGACCCTCTTCGGAGTTTTCGCTTGAGAATGCTGTGCTTGTTGCTTCTCTGTTTGCCAAAACAGGCTTTTCCTGGGTGACATTTCTTGTGATCACTATCAGTGGATTGCTTTTCATATTCTTGTTGCAAATCTAACAGTTGCTGAAATGAGCACACAACATTTTCCCAAGCAGCAGAACATCTCCTAAAAGATGCTTTCTTCTTAGGGAAAAGCGTTTTGGATACTTCCAGAAAAACTCAAGCATTCTTTAAGTCGGAGACTGCACTAACAGGCATCACGATTTACATGTGAATAGTGGAAACTGCAGAGGGTGGGGTGAGGGAGAGAAAGAGAGAGAGAGAGAGAGAGAGAGAGAGAGAGAGAGAGAGAGAGAGAGAGAGGAAAATTTTATTGTGTGCTTGGCACGGAGGTTCTGAATGTTTATAGCCTGGGAACGAATACTGTACAAATCTTTCTGTTGTCGTTAGGCAGGGCTCACATTCCCGTCCCACCCCACACCCCCACCTACAGCCTCGGCTCTGCAGTCAAAATAGCTCTCTTCCTACACTTAACTAAGAGGACTAGGGGAGATGCTTTTTCTCCTTGGCGTGTTTCTGCAGCTGGGAATTAAGGAAGTAAGGATGCTGATTAATCGCTTTCTATCTCAGCACATTAATATCTCCCTCTGCGTCTTCCAACAGTTTCTGTTTTGTTTGTCATAAGGACCTATTTCCTTTCCAATGACATTTCATTACGACCTTCTGGTTCGAATGTTTGTTCCTGGGCCTTCTGGGGTTTCCTTTCCTGGTGTTGTTATTTTGTTTGGAATGCTGATCTTCTATCTGTGGACTTCTGCAGACAGACGAAATCATAGGTGAGTTAAGAGATGAGATCTTTGCAAGTGTGTGGTGTGAGAGAAGGAAGGAGTCACTTCCGCTTTTCCAAATATGTCCTCAGACACACAGAGCTGTCCCCACCGCGGGTTATTCCAACTGCTGTTCAGTTTCGAAGTGCCAACAAACAGAAATAATAACTCAACTCATTCTTCTTACTCAAGGATATCTGAAAACTCTGGCCCACAACCTCATATTTAAAAAAAAGCATAACATGTTAGTGACTAGAACAAAATTCTTTCCCAGGTCGTGCCTCCCCAAATAACGTCGCATAAGCATGAGTCAGTCTCAGGAGCTGACTGTGAAGCCACCGGCCACGCTGCTATTTTTAAAAATCACTAGGAAAAACTGGAAATCATTTCAGAAAACAAAGGAAATAACTCTTTGTCCTTTATTTTTCTTTGTGTTTTCTTTTCTTTGCGGGGATGAGAAGAGACAGTCTTTGATTTATGTGCAGCCAAGATCTAGAAATCAAACAAACACAGTAGAACTGTGTTCTAAGTGGCAGGCGCAGTCCTACTTCCCACAGTTGAGGGGTCTGGTCTACATCAGGGTTTTGGCGGATCTGGTGTCCGTGACACAATACGGTCTGCAGTGTACCTAGGGTTCCCTAACTATGAAAGCAAAAACATCGAGATGGTTTATTTGATTGGATTCGAATCCAATAGCCGCAGCCCTCGAGTCATGTACAAAATCTCATTGTTCCACTATCAGACCAACTGTTGCGTCCATTGTCAAGTTTAATTAAAAGGCAGGGAACTCTTGGCAACTGTGCATGATGGAATTCATCAGCTAATAAACAACTCTTTCTGATTGTGCTCACCTGACGTTTTAAGGGCTTCCTGACGATCAAAGTTCAACCCCATTTTATAGTCTCAGCAGTTCTACGCCTGGATTTTTGTTTACTTTCATTTCCCCTGAGCAGAACGCTCTCGTCTGGGCCCATTTTAACACTGTACTATGGAGAGGTGCTCAAATTACAGCGATACTCTTAATAGAGGGGATTTTAAAGGTGTCTCTGCCCGCTTTAAACAGAATTTCCACCCCTCTGCATTTATTCTATAGGTACAGGAAACAATTCTTGTTTGGAATCGAACTAGACCCTTGAGGGATGTGAAGCTATGATTGTTGTTTTTGGGTTTTTTTTTTTCCTCCACCATCCGACATGGGTTTTGTTTTATCAGAATTGAGTAAAAATGGATGACGTGGTTGCAAATCACAGGGAAGGGAAAATCTGTTTGTAAGATCTCTATGACTTGAGCTTAAATAAGATTGTTCTCAGATCTTTGTTGACTGTTTATGAGAGAAAATCATTATTCCTGGCTCGTAAGTTTAGAAATCTATCATAGACAAAGGCACACAAGATTTCAGCCATTTTTATTCCCTTGGTTTCTCTATGAGTATTCATTCAATATTTTGGCTGATAATACAGTGAAAGAACAGGCTCTAAGCAGTTTTTCTAAAAATCGAAAATTGATTTACTTCATTAGATAATCAAATATTACTTTCTCAGAAAGTTCTTCCCTGAGCAAACTCTACAAAATACTACCAGGGCTCCCACTTCCCATCTTGCTCCATTTACTTGCCCGACACATTTTTTTCTTCAAAGCATTCATCAATATAAGGTATTATATTAATATACATATTTATTTACCAGCTTATAAACCTCCAGAACAGTGCTGCCCAATAGAAGTATAATGAAAACAACGTACGAAATTAAAACTTTTCTAAGAACCCTATTAAAAAGGTAAAAAGAAACAGGTGAGATTAATAATAAATAACGTTTTATTAAACTCAGTAGCTCCACGGCATTCTCATTTCGAGATCGAATCCACAGAAAAGGACTATGAATGAGATAATTTTATATTCATTTCTTGAATGACGTCTTCAAAGTCTGGCGTGTCTTGTACACTCACAGCCACCTTTCAAGGACTCAGTGGCCACCTGTGGCTCGTGGCTGTCGTATTGGACTGCGTGACTCTAGGGTCTAAGCTCTAGGCGGTTAGTGACTCTGTTTTGTTCATAAGAGCAAATAAATACTAAGCGCATACCAAGTACGCAGTAAAGAGTCCGTGAAAGGCAAAGATTTTTAAAATCATAAGAGCCACAACTATTTAGCCGAAGGTCGGTTCCAGATATTCTTCCAGCATTCTGCAATGCCTCTGTGTTCTCTTTCCTTATACTTCTCTCTTGCCTATGACTCTGAGAGCATCAGAACGCAAGAAATGCCGCTTTGATCATTTATGCCGCCACTGAACAATTTGGCTGGGAGGACGAGTGGTGACTGTCTCTACCCACACACCCCCCCAGAACGGACTCGTGAAAGTCCCATTCCTACTTGTTTTTCCCCTCTTGGTTGAATGCTCCCTCCCTGCCATCAGTTCTTGAGCTGCCTAACCAGCAGTGGTTC
>CM053504.1:3578942-3614414 GCA_028627145.1 Eidolon dupreanum | reverse complement strand
AAAAAAAAAAAAAAGCAATCAAAAGAAGAACAATATTTTGTGAAATGGAGAAATTATATGAAATTCGAATTTCATTATCGGCACAGGGCCTGTCCTGGTGTTTGCAGATTATCTCCGGGTGCTTTTGCACTACAAAGGCAAAGTGTAGCCTGTAAAGTCGAAAATATTCACTATCTGGCCCTATCTGTTTGTACATAAAGAGAAGACTTGCTGAATCCTGCAGGAGACCCTGAGCTTAGGAGCAATCGTCCTGGTATCTCTCCAGTAATGGCCTTGGAATTCCTTGGTCTATTCTCCTACGCTAACTCCAGATACAAAAATAGATCAGAGAACTAAATATAACAGCTAGAACTAGACATCTTCTTGAAGAAAACATTAAAGAATATTTTTGTAAACTTGGGCTACGCAAAGATTTCTTAGGACATGAAAAGCACTAATCATAAAATAAATACATTGGGTGACAATAAAATATTAAATTTCTGCTCACCCAAAGATGGGATTAAGAAAATGAACAAGCCACAGATTGGGAGAAAATTTTTGTTATATATAGAGAAAATTTTTGTGATATATATATATATATATATATATATATATATATATAATAAAGAAACTTGTGTCTAGATATCCAGAGACCTGCTACAAATAACAATAAAAAGACAAACACACACATATGAAAAATGGACAAAAGACTCAGATGCTTCACAAATATAGGAATGGCCAGTAAATACATGAAACAGTCTTTAACATCATTAGTCATCAGGGAAATGCAATTTCAAACCACCGGGAGATCCAGTTTCATATACATCAGAATTGCAAACAAATAAACAAACAAATACCCCCCCAAAACAAAACAAACAAACAAAAAAACACAGTACTGTTGGAGAAGGGAGGAGCAGCCCAAACGTTTACTTCACTTCTGTCATTTACTGGCTGAAGGAAGTACAATGGCTTTAGAGGACGGTTTGGCAGATTTATATAAATTCTACTCCTAGGTATCATCCAAGAGAAATGAAAACAAATGTCGCCACAAGGACTCATACGTGAATGTTCGTGGCAGGTGTATTCATAAACCAGAAAACAACCCCACCATGAAACAGCCTTTTAAAGGTAAAGTCCATCCACATGGCAGAATACCACTCAATAACGAAATGGAATCAACCACCGATGTACACGACGGTGTGGAGGAATCTCAAAATTGCACAGAGCGACAGAAAACAGACACAAAGGAGCACATGGCAAATGCTGCCATTTATATGAAATTCTAGAAAAGACAAATCTTATCTATTGCGACAGAAAAGCAGATCAGTAGTGGCCTCTGGTGGGGGCGGGGGGTGGTGGTCCGTGTGGCTGAAAAAAGCATGGGAAACTTTCTGGAGGTAACCAACTCATTCTGTAATTCGTTTTGGGGGGACATTAATTACGGGGTTGTGTATAATGATCAAAACTGAGAACTAAGCCCTTAGGGCCTGTTCATGGTACTGTAGATAAATTAGACCGCCGTTTAAATCATGGGAGTGAGGTGGCTGACCCCGAAAGGCGAGGCGCCATCCCTTAATGGATGGACTAGACTCCCGCGTCAGCCTCTCCTTCTGCCCTTCATAAACCCAGTCAGATTTGCAAAGGAAAAGGAGAAACCACGGTGCCCTGATGTCTGTCAGCTGCAAATAGCCCGAAAACTCATTTCCTGTTTTAACTAGAGCCCTCCTGTGAAGGAAATAACAGCAATCACTCCTCTGAGCCCTGGAACTTGGAGACTAGAAAGCCACTTCCTGGCCTCACAGAACGACAACACCCTCCACTCAGCTGGATCGGCTTCCACCTGTGTCCTCGTGGAAGATGCTGGTGGCTGGGGCCCACCTGAGGGTGATCATCATTGCTCTGTCTCTGGCTAGCCAGACACCCACTCCGCCTAGCAGGCTGCATAGACCCCCGAGTGAGCACACCAGTCCGGCACGCAGGGGAGAAGCAGTGAGTGCCTCTAGTTTTATTTTTCAGAGGGCGAGTAAAACAAAACTCCCTCCGTGAGGCAAATAGTCAAGACCTCTGATTTCCTTACACATCTGAGGCCAGAGTCTGAATCTTTCCTTGCGGTATGAGTTTCTGATGGCTGCTGTAACAAATCACCCCGCACTGAGTGGCTGCAAATAATATAATAAACGTATTCGCTTACAGTTCTGGAGGGCAGACATCCAACACAGGCCTCATCGGGCTAAAATCAAGATGTCGGCAAAGATGGTTCCTTCTGGGTCTTCTTGGGGAGAATCCATTTCCTTGCCTTTTCCAGCTTCAGAAACCCCCTGTATTCCTTAGCTTGTGGTCCCTTCTTCCAGCTCAAAGCCAGCAACGTTGGGTCTCTGTGCTTTTCTCCTACAGGCCCGTTTCCCCTGACTTCTCTCCTGTCTCTCTCTTCCACTTGTGAGTACACTGGGCCGACCTGGATAATCCAGGATCATCTCCCTAATTTAAGTCAGCTGGTGAGTGATCTTGGCTCTATCTACATCCCTCATTCCCCCCTTGCCATTCAAGGCAACGTATTCACAAGTTCTGGAGGTAGGATATAGACCTCTTTGGGGAGCCATTATTCTGTCAACTACCCTCCCCGATGTTTAAGTCTAATGTCAGCTCACAACCTCCTCACACACTTAGAATGGACTTGGATTGATTGTTTGGTTCTGAGATTTACAAGTTGTATGGATAATGACAGCTACAATAGCAACAGCAACAATTATAATCATCGCATGTTGAGTACACGAGATAAGGCAGGCAGAGGGGACACATGGTCTCCTTCGATCCTTCTAGGACCCCTCTGGAGTAGATATCATCATCCCCATTACAAGTGGGGAAACTGAGGCCCAGGCAGTATAAATAACAGCCCAAGGTTGCCCAGCTCTTAAATGACAGATGCAAGATTGGAATTTCGTTTGTCTGACTTTGAAGTCTTTAGTCTTTATGACAAATGTCTTTTTTTTTTTTAATTTATATTTTTAACTTGTCAATTACACTTCATGTGCAATATTATATTAGTTTTAGCTGTATGACATAGTGACTAGACATTTCTATAACTTACGAAGTGATCACCCTAAGTCTAGTGCCCATCAGACACCCTACAGAGTTATTACAATATTATTGATTGCATTCCCCATGTCAACAGCAAACGTCTTAATAACAAACCTCTGCTACATCACTCGTTGCCCTTTCCCTGAGCAGAGACTTGACATGCAGATGAAAGTTAATGTCTAATGCTTAGCACGTAGGAGACATGAAACTTTTACAGGTGGTTCGAAGATAATCTTGTTGCTTTTTTATGCCTCTCTCGTTCCTCTCTCCCTCCCTCCCTCCTTCCCTTCCTTCCCTCCCTCCCTTTACTTATGACGTCTTTTAAAGTGGGTGCAACGTGGTATAACAGTTAAGATCTCGGCTCAAAGTTCAGGCTACCTGGGTTCGACTTCTAGTTTGACCTGCTTTCACTCAGGCCCATGTTATCTCTGCAAGCCTCAAACTCTTCCCCGTTTGTCTACTCGGCCCGTGATTGCATTCACCTTGCCAAGCTGTAGGAAGGATTAGAAACACTCAGGCATGCACATGACACACGGCAAACTGTCGCGATTTAGCTGCTTCCATGGGTGCACACCTGGAGCAGGTAGTGTGAGTGAAGAGAGACGGTACGACCTTTGTTCATAAGAATCTCTCTCTTTCACACACACACCCACACAAACACGCATGCCAGTTAATGACGTAAAATGGGAAATTTGGGAAGGACTGAAAATGGGGGACTGGGAGAGTGGATAGCATGGTTCTAATTTGCAGTTAGGAAATCCATTTAGGATGAGGTAAATGCGTACTCACAGAAAGGAAGGGTTCACCAATAAAGAACATCGGGTGAATCACACACACCGTCACTGTCTGCAGGCCCCTTGACCACCCTGCCGGGCTATTTTAATCACCAGATGTGGTCAGCCACAGCGACTCCACACATAGACATTTACACGTGGACTTCACAATCTTCGCCATCTCTGTCACTCCCTTGTCTAGTATTTCCTTAATACTTTTCTTTAAATAGACTCACTCCTTCCACTTAACTGCATTTATAGAAAAGAAAACTTTAGGTCACTATGGTAAATGGGAGACTGATTTGCTTGCCACAGATAGAAACTGTAGAACTAAATACACGACTATTAAAAGTACTGAATAATTTTGTCCATACACTGCCTAATGTCATTCTGTCCCCCAGTGGTGGTCAGCATTTTGTGGAAGACTGTCTCTCTGTGCTGGCCACTTCGTGGGGGCTGAGAGCAATCAAATTAGCTAGTGCTTAAAATGAACTGGAAGAAAATAGGAAAGGATATTTCATGGGGGCTCCGTCTGGGCCAAACACTCTTTAAAGCACTTTTTCTGTATTAACTCATCTCATCCGCATAGAAGCCTGTGATGGAGGTCTTATTATTTAATATGATTCTCACTTTACAAATAAGGATGTTTGAGACACAGAACCTTTCATTAACTCGCAACTAGTAAAGGGCGAACCTGGATTGGACCCCAAGGGGTCTGCCTCTAGAGCTATGTCCCCACAGCCCACAAAGGCCTTGGATACGGATGGCCCCACTGTCTACGTCATTGCCTGTGGCAGTTTCGACGCCGCAGCTAAACATTTATCAGTCAGCCCCAGGTCTTATCTAGCCCCCGCCAAGCCTTACCATGCTTTATTTCCCGTTTAAGATGGAATTCAGATGACCTTGGCCTTCTTGGAAATGAACCCGATGCCAGGAAGGTGCGCATCCATTCATTCATCGAACTGGCGTGGTGGACGTCCACTCTACACCAGGCACTGTGCTCCGTGTCGCAGAAACAAGAAAGCGGTTCTGTGTGATGGCTCCGCTGGGTCCACTGCTGTCCTGTAGGTCGGGGACCCCCACCCCCCCGGTACCGACGTTTGCCAGCTGTGTGACTTTGGGTTCAAAACCCTCTGAGCATCTGCTTCCTTGTCTGTAAAATAAGATGACTACAACCGCCCATAACTTGTACTTTTTTTTCCCCCATAATTTACTTTTCGGAGAGAATTTTTGGGGGTGTTAACTTAATAATTCGACCTTAATTCCTTTCAGTCTGTCGAGTAGAGCAGTTTCGCGATGCTGTTCATGGGTTTTTGTTTGTCTCGTTTGCTGATTGTAAGTAATGTAGGTCCACAGCCCTCTGTCCCCAAAACCTCGGGGCCAGATGTGTTTTGTAAGCCAGACATTTTCAGATCTGAGATGCGTTCGGTTTACACTGAATATCGAATAACATGTTCATATTTTTTTCAGAGAAATATATAAATATTCACACCACTGCGATCATGAAAACACTCACGTAAACACAGAGGAGTCCAGATTTGCCATCAGGTGAATTTTGTGGATTTTGGAATTATGGGTGAAGAATTATAGATAGGACCTGCACATGGCTATGGTGGAAAATTTGGAAAAATACAGTGAATATTAAAAACAAATCATATTAACCAGGGATGACATTTCCATGTATCTTTTCTAATTTATTAAATTATTTAACAAGATTATCAAACATCTCATATACATCCTAGATCAGTGTTTCTCAACCAGGGGCAATTTTGTACCCTAAGGGACATTTGGTAATATCTGGAGCCATTTTGGTTGTCACGACTGCGTGGGGGGAGGGGCGCTACTGGTACCTAGTGAGCAGGGGCCAGGGATGCTACCAAACATCTTAGGATGCACAGGACAGCCCCGCCACAAAGAATGATCCGGTCCCAAATGTCAACGATGCCACGACTGAGAAACCCAGGTGTAGGTTCCGGCGTACAGCAATGAACAAATCAATAAAAAATCAATTTGCTTCCTACACATTTATAAAATATGTGTTATATAAACACAAATATACATGTTTTACAAATTTGATATTATTCAGTATTTAATTTTTTTACTTAACATTGCTTCATGAACGTTTTACAATATTATCAAAAATTCTTCAAACACATAATTTTTATGCTTATAAAATCTTTCTTCAGGAAGATGTGAATTATTTTTAGCAGTGCCTTTCTATTAATTTCCCCCCATTTTTCCTGCAATGAATATCCTTGCATCTACCTCATGAGTGACATCTGATTATTTCATTAGAGTCTAAGGCTTGGGGATCATTCTAGAAGTGAGATGATTGAGCCAAAGAGAACAAACTTAAAAAAATCCTTGAGGTACTAGATGAAAGGTTGTGTTGTGCAAAAAATCTGTTCCAAGTTTTACTTGGTGTAGGGGTTGACATTTAAAAACCAGGAATCTTCTGGTATTAACAAACATGGCTAGTTCAAGCTACCAATAACACGTCTAGAAAATTCTGGTGACTGGAAGAAGGCTTCGGAAGAGGAGAGGGGTATGTGGGTGCAAATTCAAGTTCCCGTCTGAACCTGAATGGATTGGGCACGTTTCCTTCATTCAGTCCCATGGCCCTCATTGTGTTTTAATTATCCCAGCATGCAAACGGATTGAATACAGTTCAAAGACTGGGCAACAAAACATAATTAAGAAGTGACCTAAAAAAAAAAAAAAAAAAAGAAGTGACTGACTCATGAAAAAAGATAAAAGGAGCCTACAGTCTGAAAGCTGTGAGACAGAAAACCCTGGAAAGAGGTAATGGCCTCTCCAAGCATTGCAATTCCATAAATAAAAGGCTGGAGGAGGAACTTCTTGGGGCCTGAGGCGGGTGGCGGTTCAAAAGTTAACGGGATATCATTGAACAATGAGAATTCCAGAGCGAAATCTCAAGAGGAAGCTTCTGTGTGGCTCTCCATAAGAATAATCTGTTGAGGAAATGGTTAGAATTGCTTTTTAGAGAGTTAGTAGGTGAAACAGCAAAGGGAAAGGCAGGCCAATCAGATAATGGGGTTTTATTCCCCAGCAGGTGTTGCAGGAGAAGGTAACAGAATGGGTAAGATTCTCCCTTCCCCAGAGGCCGGGTGTGAGCTGTCTCTGCTCTCCAGGGTGCTTGAGTTGAGAAGCTTAACGTGAAGGGAAAGGAATTCACACGTTCTCCTTGTCTGAGGCCAAAGGACAATAACGACAAAAAGCTCATCATTTGGAGTAGCAGTGGGCATACTTTTTCTATAAAGCGAGGGATCGGAAATGTTTTGGCTGTGTAGGTCTTCCGGCTCTTTGTCAACTGCTCAACTCTGCCTTTGTAGGCTGAAAGCAGTCCTAGGCCGTACGTCAATGATGCACATGGCTGTGTTTTAATAAAACTTTATTTACAAAATCAGACAGTGCCCACGGAGTGTTGTTTGCTCACCTTTGGGCTAGAGAACTAGGGAAGAGGCCATGTAAAAGCATGAGGAGGTTCTGAGAGGTCTGGGTTCAAATCCCATCTTTACCACTTGCTGGCAGTGGAGCCCCAGGCAGGTTAGTTAAACTTTTGAAAATCATTTTTCTTGACTTTAAAAAAGGGGTGAATTGGAGTACTTACCTTATGAATTTGTTCTCAAATAGAACAGTGCCTGAATAACGTTTAGCATAGTCCTGGGCACGTAGACATACTGTCGTAAGAGAAGGGTAAAAAAAGAATGCAGGTTTGGTCTGGTTCTTCTCCCATCGTATGTGCTTTTGGGTCACTGTTTCCTCCACTAGCACAAACTCATGAAGTTCAAGGACCATATCATAGTGAACACATGTGGAGGTGCCTACGCCTCAGCTCTAGTGGGTGATGGTCTCGTAGGGTCTTTAAAAGCAGAAGTAGGGTGGCTGTGGTTTAGCCAGGGAAGGCAGCCAGGGAAGGTGAGTGAGGGAAGCAGGAGAGGGCGGGGAGGGAGCTAAGCAGAGATTCTTCTCCATTGGAGCCTCCAGGCCGATCCTAGCGGGTGTCTGGAGCATACAGCAGAGCACAGAATCAGTCTCACCCGGAAGGAAGTGCAGTGGCTGGCCTTTCACACCCTGGGACAATCAGTTAAGGGTGCTGAACAATCTCCCAGGTGAATTAGCACCTGTTGTGCTGATAGCAACTCTGAGAATGAGCAGCTGGGAACATCCACGACACAGCAGCCCAGGTGGGTGCCCTGCCTGTCAGGGAGATACGGGGGCCACCACAGCCTTCCATACAGTGCCCAGTGATGGCTGGTTACATAAAAGCCTATGTGTCTGAGGTTACGCTCTAAGCCACCGTGAAACACAGCTGGCTCAGAGCAGAAGGGAGGAGGGCAGATCCAGGGTGACTAAGTCATCATCTGTCACTCTGAAGATAAATCGTTGAGCGTAGAGGCTGCACTCAGGAATGGTGAGGATCTTGGTGGTGATGCTGTCGTTCCGTGGGGACAGGAAGTGGTTTCTTTCCCAATCGCCTGAGGCATTTCCTTTGCACAGGGGAGCGAGTGGCTTCATCCAGCTGATCCAACACTGTGCTTGGCACAAGTGGCAAGAAGGTCACAGTTAACACCTGGCTGGGGTTCTGACATCTAGTGGGAATGGGGTCGAATCCTAGCTCTGCATTAAAGCCATGTGACCCTGAGCCAATGACTCAGCATTACTAAGCCTCAGTTTCCTCATCTGTAAAATGGAAATAGCGATATTTCCTAATTCACAGTTTTTGCACGTGTGTGCGAGGATTAGAGTTAATGCTTCTAAAATGTTTAGTACAGTGCCTGGCACCTAATTAAGGTTTAAAATGTGGCGATTTTTTTCTTTTTTCCTTTTTTTGTTTTGGTAGTGTTTTTTTATTTTATTTTATTTTATTTTATTTTATTTTATTTTATTTTATTTTATTTTATTTTATTTTATTTTATTTTATTATTTTGAGAAACGGTATTGTCTAGTGCACTGTATCTCAATTGTCATTTGTATATGACTTTGGATTTTTTCCACATATGGTAGTACCTGTACTGTTATTTGCTTAATATATATTAATTTTGACCCTCCTCCCCCCAAAAAAGAACCTGAAACACTATAAACTTGCACATAAGACCAGCCCAATCACAGTGCCTGGCACATGGTAAGTTTGCTATTAATGGAAACCACACTCCCCGTCAGCACTGATACTGAACGACCGTCAGTTTTGCATTCATTCTACCTGAGAACCCACACTGACCCTGCTTCGATTCCTTTCTTTTAGAATCAAGTCTCTTGCATCTCCTCCACGAAATGAGGTCACCTCCTTGCTCCCGCATGAGCTCATTGATGTATTCTTG
Source organism: Eidolon dupreanum (assembly GCA_028627145.1). NCBI lineage: Eukaryota > Metazoa > Chordata > Mammalia > Chiroptera > Pteropodidae > Eidolon > Eidolon dupreanum. The sequence continues at coordinate 3,605,242 of CM053504.1, read as the reverse complement.
CTTGGCTAGGAATTTTATGCATAATATCAAGGGATTTTTTTTTTTTTTTCTTTCTGTTAACTAACTCGGGCTCTGACAGATTACAAGGAAGTGGTTACTCAGAGCGGAGTGCTGCAGCTGATGGTGGGGAGCCGTGGAAATCCCCTCCCCTGCCTAAAATAACTGGGACCGGAGCATGACAATATGATCTTTGTCCAGGCTTGAAATAATATCCTTTCCAAGTGAATTTTGTACGGAAATACTTACCAGTAAATGGTGCTAGTTCTCATTGACAGTCTAGAAACGGGTTAGTCATTCTGCACTCGGTAGCTGAAAGGGGCATTGTTAGTAACGGTGCATCCCTGGGTGGTGGGGAGGGGGGACTTTTAAGTAAGAGGGCATGGTAATGTGGGGGGTCACCTGACTCCTCCCTGCCCTTTACCTCATTTGGCTTCTTTGCTGTCACAAAGATCTAATTCTGGAAATTGACATGCTTTCCATGTATTTTATTTGATGATTGTTATTGCCAGTCTGTTTGTGACAACCTTCTCCCGGACACATCCGAGCAGATTTTGATGAAATGAGAGCAGGGGATGCTCAGATCCTTATTGTGGAGTGAAGTTTTGTGTGGCCGCCTCGGGACAAATGTCTGTGAGTTCAAATTCCACAGCGGTTTTTAACCCCATGCCTTAAGCTGGGCCAGAAAGTCTATAATTAGAACGAGGGCAGGTGTCCAGCCTGTGTCCGACTCACGATGAAAAGATCAGGGGAGAGGGGGGTGGGGGAGGGTAAAGGGAGTCAAATAGATGGTGACGGAAGATTTGACTTTGGGCGGTGAACGCACAATGCAATATACAGACGATGCGTTATCGAATTGTACACTTGAAATCTACATACTTTTATTAACCAATGTCGCCCCAATAAATTTAATTCAAAAAATACTGAAAAGAAAAAAGAGAAAACATCTGAGATTTAGTTTGGATCAATATGCTAACACTAAAATGTCATTCTCATAAATTAAAAAAAAAAAAAAAAAGAAGACTGGACAAGATCTCCAGACATGCTTCACTCTCTGCTTTCTAAAATTTTTATTAACATTTATAAAAACTTATTCAAAGCTAAGAGGAAAAGGAGGTGGGGTGGGGGAGGAATAAAAATGAAAAGCCATAATTTTTTTTTTTTTTTTTAGGCTCTAAGAAATTTTACTATTGCTGGTCACATCAGCCAGTGTTAAGATTTTTCTCAAGAACTGCAATTTACTGCTTATGATGTGCTCAGATGAAGCGCGCAGGTCAGGGAAAATTTCCCTCTAAAGGGAGAAGGCAGAATGTACAGGCCATTTTGACTTACCTTTCCAGGTAGAGGGCCTGCCCCTTCCACAGGTTTGGGGGGGAAGTGCTCAGGGCAGGGTTTTGTTCCATTTACTCACAGAGGCCTGAGGATTCTGGCATTCCCTGGAGTTGTAAGAGAGACTTCAGAGCTCACGCTAGCCTTTCCCCTTTTTTTCTCTCCTCTTACCGATTCAGAGGAATCGCATCATTTTGCCCATTGAATGCATATCCCTCCAACTCTGCAAGCTTGGCCAGAGGTAAGAACAGGGGAGAGATCAAAATAATAATGTTTGTGATGCTGGCGATGGTGTCTGCCAATTCTCAAGGGGGCCTGAGCTGGGAGGACTTGCCTACTTCGCCCTTAGGAAGGGGGAGCCCGTTGCTCCTTAGTGTGTAAATATGGCTTACCAATTCATGTTTTTTTCTTAGACCAGGGTAGCTAAATGTAAGCCAACTATTGCATCCTGGTATTCAAAGAAATGGTCACTTCTGTGTTATGGAGTACACGTACATGAATTCCCAAGTAAATTGGAAAAAGAGTAGCCAGGGCAGGCTGGTTTGTAATGATAAACAATTGGATACACACGGAATGGCCAACGAAGAGAGAATGCATTCTGAACTGGGTTTATGCCCCAGGTATAGTCAGTGAGAATCTTACTCGGGACTTTTGTTAGAGTTACTGGGAAAAGGTGTGTGAAAGGTGTGTACGTGTGTGTGTGTGTGTGTGTGTGTGTGTGTGTGTGTGTGTCTCCTTAGGACTTAAAATCCATGAAGATCATCTAGGCTCCAAACTATAGATGATTGCTTTTCGGTCACATGGAAAGGGTCTACCTGAAAATAATGCCAACAAAGAGAAAAAGAGAGCCAAGGAATTAGAAAATGACATGCCCCTGCTGATTGTATTTGACACCTGGATCCATCGATGCCTGAAGTCAGCCGTAAATTTGGATGCTTCCGTTATGTAAGATGACAAATTCCTTTTTGTTCTTAAACCAGATTGAGTGACGTTGCTGTCACTTGTAACTAAAGCAATCTTGGCTATCTCATCCTCCTCCTTCTGATGTGTACTCTAAATGTATAGGAAAATATTTATCTTGGTTAAGGAGTAAACTTTGCAAGAGAGAAAAATCCACTAATCCAAGAATCAAGTGCTTAGGATCATCTATGCTCAAGGTTGGACATTCATTTTAAGGATATGGCCTGTTTCAATGGCAGACAGTTTGTCCAAGGGGAAACAAACAGGTATTCTGATTTCTACCAAATAATCGTTTATGCATAATTGGGATCAGTCAACTCTATGGAATGTTGATACCTGCAATGGGTGTAAACGATTTCTTTTTCCATAGCAGAAGTGTAAACTCACCCCCCGAGTGACTGGTTGGCTGATAGTTCTTTCCTCCCCTTCATAATGGATATTCACCCATATTTTGAGTTCATGACAAACACACACTCTCAAATATTCGTTTTTAATGAGCCTCTCTGTAATGCTCTGGCGTGTGAGTTGTTGCCCCGTAATCCTGCGGCTTGGCTGTAACTAAGAATCCGTTTCCCGTAGCTGCCCACTGAGCGAGAAGTGATTTTTCCATCAGGGGCCTAAGCCTTGGCCTTGTTTTTTTTCTGGCAGAGATAGTTTTTCATGCCCAATTATGCATAGAATAGCCTGTGACCTGTGACTGAGCTGAGTTGTCTAGAGATGCAAAAGGAAAATTTGGTAAGCCGGTTGCATAACCATCAGCTCCTGTTAGAACTTGTGTCTAAGAAGACTGTCTTCCTCTCTCAGCCTTCCTGAGAGCTGTGTGCCCCCAGGGAGTGCATGTGATGGGGATCTGTCTTGAAGAATGTGGACACTAAACAAGTCCAGGGCCCAGGAGCACACAGAGGCAGGGAAAGGCCCAAGCTTTGCATAGTCGATGAGGCTGCTGGCATCTCAAGAAGTAAAAATGAAGAATTGCCAAAACCAGAGTTACCAAAAATTATGTAGTATTTTCAGCGTTCAGACTGAACAAAATAAGAGCTTGAATACACACACAAGCTACTGTTGACTGTAAAGCATTGTGCTGTATACAAGATTATCTTAGAATGAACTGTAGGTGGCGGGATCTCTGGATCTTTGGGACACAAGTGTAAAGTTGTCCTATTATTGCTTCCCCCGAAAGCCTGTGATCTTTTTGAAGATGACCTCGTGAGGTTAATATGAGGCCTAGGACAAATGCCCCCAGATTCCTCACTGCCAGCCCCACTATCTGACAATAAAATTAATTTAAAAAAAATTAAGATTTAAAAAATGATTAAGTTATGTCTTGTGGCTCCTGCTTTCTTAGACCCGGAAATGAAGGGCAATGTGACATAGCAGAACCTCATTTGGTGGAGACTCACAGGGATCCATGCTTGTTCTCTGCCCTAACCAGCTGTGTGATCTTGGGGAAGTCACCTAACCGCTCTGGATTTTCCCATCTGTAAAAATGCAGGTGTTGGATAATGGTCTTGTAAGTTCCTTTTGAAACTTTATGATTTTATCAGTTCCATGTGAATGGTCTAGGTGGTGGGAAAAAACAACAACACACAACAACACAATACAACACTCCATGCAGATCTAGTCCTTGCCTAGAGGGAGTTTACCTTCTACCTGAGGATGGGGTGAGGACGGGGATAGGGACGTTTGTGTGTGTTGACGGTCAGCAAAAATGATAACTATACAACGTCAGAGAGAGTGAATGCCTTGAAGAACAATAGAGGGTGGTCAGGGAGGGCCTCTCCGGAGAAATGACCATTAATGTTTCCCCACTGATTGGACACTGTTTTAGCAAGACGCTGATACAGGATGTGCCATAGAGGCGGGTGGAAGACTCAGTGGACAGAAGGGCCGTCGAAGGATCTGTGGATAGAAGAAGTGACTCCCCGGTGAGTCAAAAATGGTAGAGGGGCAAGAAGAGAAAGGAGGGAGCAGTGATGATCAGAACTGGATTTCTGCAGCGCTTCTGAGTGTGCATGAGTCGGGCAGGTCTGGATTTGAATCTTGACTCTAAACACTTAACCAGCTGTGTGACCTTCCATTCCCCACCGGTCTGATCTTGATCATCCTTCTCTGTAAGAGGGGATTAAGAAGCCCCGCCTCGTGAGGGGGAGATGGAAGAATGTTTCCAAAGACAAAGCACAGGGCTGGGCAGATTCATGAACATCCAACCTGTAATTAGAGTCTGCTTGCTGGTGTCTTCTGAGCATCACCTGTATGACTTCCTCTCGCCCTCCCCGGAACCAGTCCAGGAGGCGGGTGCTATTATAATCTCATTTCACAAAGGCGTGGCTGAGGTAAGTGATGGGATCACGGCATGAACGTTAGTCATCATGATTATTTGTCCCCTGGCAACACCAGAGGCGGTCACGGTGACCTGACAGCTTAAGCAGAATGCCATCATAGACAGGTAACAGTTGGTGAGGCGATGCTTTTCTGGAGCAGGAAAGTGAAGAAATACCGTCTTTGACGGAAATGCGTTTTTTTAATCGAACAACATGCATGTATTTTATTGAGGTATAATTTACATACAAGAGCATTCACCCATGTTGTCTTGTTTTGAGTTCTGATAAATAGGTATAAACAGACACGTAACCATCGCTACACCTGTAGCCATTGCTGGTTTGCTTTCTGTCTCTATGCTTTCGCCTTTTCTAGAATTTCATATTAATGTAATTGTACACTTCTTTCACTTAATGTGTTTTTGAGATTCACCCATGTTCTTGAGTATATTAATAATTTCTTCCTCTATATAGTTGAGTAACAGCCCATCATAGGCATGTACCACAATTTCTTTATTCATTCACCAGGTGATGGACATTTGGATTATTTCTGGTTTTTGGTTTTTATGAATAGAGCTGTCGGAAATGAGCGAGTACAAGGTATCGTGTAGACATATGCTTTCATTTCTCCCAGCAATGCCTTGGCGTGGGATTGCTGGATTGTGTGCTAAGGGTATTTTTCACTTCACAAGAGACTCCAGACTGTTTGACAAGATGGCTGCTCACTTTTGCATCCCCATCAGCATCGTATGGGAGTTCCAGTTGTTCCACCTCCTTGCCAACAGCTGGCATTATCAATCTTTTAGATTTTAGCCATTCTAGTGGGTATTTGGTAATATCTCATTGTGGCTTTGATGTACCCTCTCCAAACATCTGATGCTACTGAGCACCTGTATTTATGCTTACTTGAAATTATATCTTTTTCCTTGAAGTATCTGTTTAAATATTTTGCCCATTAAAAAATTATTTGTCTTCTTATTGAGTTGTAAGGAGTTCTTTACATATTTTGGACTTTCATCTGATACTTATAGTTCAGTAAATATTTGGCCAGTTTGTGACTTGCTTTTTCGTTTTCTTAATAGTGTCTTTTGAAGATCAGAAGTTTAAAATCATTATGTGGACTAATTTATTCATTTTTTCTTTTATAGATGATCTTATATCCTAAGAAATATTTGTCTAACCCAAGGTCACAAAGATTTTTCTCCTATATTCTTCTAGGAGTTTTGTAAGTTTATCTTTCTCATTTAGGTCTATTGGCTCTATAGTCCATTTCAAATTAGTATTTTATGTATACCGTGAGGAAAGGGTCAAGTTTCATTATTTTTGCATATGGATATCAAATTCTTCCAGCATCGTTGTGGAAAAGACTACTATTTTCTCATTAAATAAACTTGGCACCTTTTAATAAAATCAGCTCACCGTATTTGTGTGGGTGTATTTCTGGATGTTCCATTGACCTATATATCTACCCTTACATCAGTTTAACACACTGTCTTGGTCTCAGTAACTTTATGATAAGTCTTGAACACAGGTCACTGAAGTTTTCTAGTTTTGTTCTTCTTCCTATGAACGGTCCTGTTCATTGTTCACTGATTCATTCAACAGACATTTCAAGAGCATCTGTTAGGTGCCAGGCTTAGCTTTAGGTGCTGGAGTAGTGATAACAATTTACAAATTCCTTGCCCTCATGGAGTTTACAACTATTGGGGGTTGGGGGTGGGGAGCTGAAACGATAATCAGGAACATGTACTCTATTACATTTGTCAGATAAAGGCCGTGTGTGTGTGTGTGTGTGTGTGTGTGTGTGGTTGGATAGTAAGTGCTGTGAAGAAAAATCAAGCAACAGAAGGAGGAGCATGATGCGAGAAGGTCAAGGACAACCCAAAGAGCGAGCAGGTGAGCCCCGCCATATCGCCTCTTCAGGGCGGAAGGGAAAAGCTATGCTCAGAGCCTGTGCAGAATGCGGAATGGTCGGCTGGGCTTTCTGCATGATATTTGCATGGAGGAAACCATCTGAGATTGAAAAAATTCCACTCAGTGGTCATTTCTGTGAACACAATAAAGAGAGTTGGACAACATTTGAGGTGAGACCTAAAGGAGGAGATAAAGGCACTTATGGAAAGCACTTATCGAGAGCGTTCAGGGGAGGGGACAGCAGGTGCAAAGGCCCTGAGGAACGAAAGGGCTTGGAGGGTTCAAGAACTGAAAAAGCAGGCTGATATGGGAGAGTCTTTGAGATGAAGTCCCATGGGGTTTTGTGAGCCTGGGCAGAAGTTTGGATTTTATTCTAAGAGCCAACAGGCAGCACCAAGAAGCTTTAAGGAACAGTGGCAAGATTGTTTTCTGTTCTGCAAAGGCTGTATGCGCTGCAGTGTGACTTGGTGGTCTGTATTTCAGAAACTTCTAGAGTCCTGAGCAATCGCTGGCGTGCGGCGGCGCCATCTGGCTACTTCCTGTAAACCTCCTCATTTGGGAAAATTTACAAAAATGGTCAGGGATAGATGTACCGCACATTTTGATGGTTGGATTGATTGTCTTGGGTGCAAACAGGAATCATTTGTTTTATTAGAATGAGGAGTGAGTTTTGATATAGGGGGTGTGCGTGTGTGTGTGTTTGAAATTCTTCATCTTGAAGTGTATTTCCACATCTCAACTAAGCGAACATTCTGTTTATTGTTTATAGTCTTTCTCCGACCCCAGCTTTAAAAAACATTTTACACTTGAAAATAATTTTAAATTTACCAAAAAAACTTGCAAATCTAGAAATAATATAAAAGTAACTATATATACCTTTTATCAGTTTACCTATTAGTAATTTATTCCATTTACATGATTGTTTGGGTTCTCTCTCTCTCTCATGCATGAATGATTTTTTTCTGAACTATCTATGGTTGTTATATTCATCAAGGCCCTTTCTTCCTAAATTCTCCAAGTTTATATTCGCTAAGAATAAAAATAATCTCTTACATAACCTTAGTAGAGTTAAAAACTTCATGCATTTACACTAATGCAACCATTCGATCTAATTTTCCACCTATATTCCGGTTTCACCAATTAACCTTATACTGTACTTTATGGCATGCTCCTCTAGGACAGGGTCCGGCCTGCAGGAAGGATTTGCATTTAATTCTTAGGCCTTTTTAGCTTCCTTTAACCTGGGACACTTCCACCGCTTTTTCTTCTTCGTCTTTTGTGATATTAGCATTTTTGAAGAATGCAGTTCCTCCCTGCCCCCTGTCCCATATCATAGAATGTTTCTCACTTCCTGTTTTTCTGATGGCTCCTCATCATTGGCTATAGGTTTTGCATTCTTGGCTGGAATGTAGGGCATAGAAGATGATGCATCCTTCTCAGGATATCACTTTCTGTCTGTCCTCGGTGATGTTAAGGGCTCCCAACCTCTTATCCAATGTTTGTGGATGACATGAGGTGGGGGAGGGAGGAAGAAAGTTGAAAAAAAAAACCCAGGATGCATATGACTCAGCATTAGTTAAGTTCCCGAGTCATCTGTGCTGCTGCTTTAATCACCCAAAGCAAGTTATTGTATAATCATAAAGATGTGGGAGAACACACACACACATGCACGCACACACACATGCACAGACATGAGCTCAGTTCCACTTCGCATGTTTTTAAAGCTACCACCTAAGTCCTGTTTTAGTGCACTGAGCACTGGAAGAAATAATTTGGAGAGATTTTCAAGTACTGCATTAAGGCTTCAATATCATTATTCCTTCCTGATAATTCCTTGAGTCGCAAAGAATTTGGTGCTATGACTAGGGGGTTTGTAGGCAGCAGCCAAGTGAATGAATTAGCATAAAGCGGTGGTTTTCAGCCCTTGTAGTACGTTAAATGTGGCTGGATGCCTTTAACACGTGGTGCTGTGCAGACCCCATCCCAGATCAACTGAATCAGAATCTCTGAGGGTGGGGCTTGGGGATGGAAGAACTTTAAAAGCTCGGCAGGAATTTCTAGTGTCCTGCCGGGGTAAAGAACTGCCAGCTTAAAGGTATCATTCAGCGATTTTTTCGGCCAAGTGCTCCCTTTAACAGCTAACATGTATCGAGCACTTACGGTGTGTCATAGACAAAAACGAAATTCATAGATTTCGTTTGCACAGCATCCACTTTGTCATCGATGGGTAAAAAGCTCCCTGGAGTTCCTTTAGCTAATTAACTATCACCCTGCCCGCAGCTCCCGTGGTTTTGGGGGGCTAAGCCAGAGTCCTGACATCAGGGATGGGCATCGATCCTAGGCTTGGCAAATTGATCAGTTCACGAATGCTCTAGGTTGTTCAGACGAGACTTAAGCCAAGACTTTTGCTGGAATTATTGACAGAGAGGTGTTTTATTTCTGCTGGGGCTTAAAACTGAGAGAACGTAAATGTGAATGAGGTTAGCAGGGGCTACTACAAAAAGAGGACCTACCCAAGCGTGAAGTCAACCAAGAGGGAAGCAGAAAAGATGAACGTGGTGGCTACGGTTTGTGCCCAGCCCTGGAACCAGCCGTGCCTGAAGGCATCCACTTCTAGATCTTTACACCAGCCACTAAATTCCTGTTTTGCATAAGTCAGTTTGAAGTGAGGTTTAAGAATCAAGTAAGACCAATCTTACCCAAAGGCCTGATCATTTGACCTCAGGTGGGATGTTATCAGGGACAGGAAAACCTTACAGAAGGAGGAGAGTTCAGACACTGGTTCTCTGGCCTGTGGCTGTGGGACATCATGGTCATTTAGTCTCACTGGGCTCCAGCTTCTTGTCTGGTGCGGGCTAGGGGTCAGGATTCAATTGTACAGCCTGGTATGGCCCTTTGCAGTGGGTGGCTGCTGATGCCACTTTTAGGAGCCTGCGTAAAATGCAGGAAGGTGTTGGGAAGTCGATGGAGCGGGAGACATGGATGTTTCTAAAAAACTGCCTCCTTCAGCCATTGCTCTGTTTGCTGCATCTGCTCTGTTTGGGGTGTACATGAGCAGGACACGGGCAGGAGGTCTGGGCTCTTATTCGCAAGGCTCTGTCCCCCCTACCCCGTTCCTGGCCCCCACCTCTGCCTCTGCGGAGTGGCGTTCCCTCTCTGCCCAGCCCTTGCCTTCCTGGCCTGCTGCGTAGTTGTCATTTTAGGTGATGTATAATCTAATAGTTGATGGCAGGTTGAGTCCTAACCTCTTGCAAGGCCATCTCAGAGGACTTAGCGAGGACCTGATGGGGTGCTCTCTCAAGCCCCCAATGAGGTTCAAAAGAAAAAAAGGATTAAAGCGTAAAATCAAATTACGTTTTTTGGAACAGCACACAACATTTTACGCTGCAACGAAGTCATTTTCCTTCTGAGACGTTCTCTTTCTTTCTCGGGCAGCAGAACCCCTTCTTTGCCAGTGCTGGGCCCCTGCCGTGTGACCCGTTAGTAGCCCGTTGAGGAGCCCTGTGGCGAATCTGCTCCTAGCACCTGCCATCCGGTCAGCTCCACAGCCCCGGAAGTAGGTACTACTATCTGATACCTGTTTTCCAGATGAAGAAGTAGAGAGGCAGAGAACTGGGGTGACTTGTCCATGGTCACATGGCTGCTCAGCTCTAGAGGCAGGATTTGGTGCCAGGTCTTAATCTCCTGCCTCCCCGCCCCCCATCTATCTACCTACCTACCTACCTATCAATCAATTGTCTATCAATCATCTGTCTACTCATTTGTCAATCTATCTACCTATCAATCATCTATGAATTATCTATCTCTCAGTCTATCATCTATCTATCTATCTATCTATCTATCTATCTATCTATCTATCTATCTATCTGTTTGTCCATCCATCCATCCATCCATCCATCCATCCATCTATCTATCTCTACCATCTATCTATCATCAGTCTCTGTATCTTTGTCTCTTACTTCTGACTTTGAACTTACCCAGGTCTAGTGTTATGTTTTCTATTTATCATCCAATCTAGGACACTTTGAGGAGTGAAAGGAGACACTGTTCGTACCGCAAACCCTGGCTACCACAGGCATCCTGGGATGTGTGTGGAGAGTGGCCAGGTATTTATTTCTCCCCAGTCTTTAGCTCATCACAAGAGCTCCATAAAGTTGTGTCGAGTGTGTTTTTTGGGCAGTCTCAGAAGAGATGGTCGGCGAAGACAACTATATCACACAGCCATGACTTATGAAATCACAGACAGGAAGTCGCAGGGGAGGTGGGGCCATACTCTCCCACCAGGTGCAGGTGGAAAAGCTTCCTCCATCAAGCATTTTTGCACAGAAGCTAATCTCTAGGACTCCTGGAAAAGAAATAATAACATAGTAATCGCTGGTGTTCACTGAACCCACAGCACGTGACTTCGCTAAGCCCTTAGCGTGCATTGTCTCATTTATTCCTTAAGGAAGGAGTGATTATTACAGAAAAGGGAAATGGGGGTACAGCAGACAGATCGCCCACTGCTACACGGCTGCCAGAGCCCAAGAGACCAGCCACAGGCTGTCCTCTTCCAGGAAGGACAGTGCAGACTAACACTGGGCGTTTGGCATGCAGAAGCCCCTCCAAGGGGTTTCTGGGAATCTTCAAAAGAGCAGCGAACATACATTTAGAAGGAGCTTTTAAATCTCATCAATATATTCAATGCACCAAAACAGGCAAACAAAGTAACCCAAACTCATAGGTTGGTTGCCTTAACACCTTCGATACATAAAAACAAGTCACAAACTGTGCTCAGTAATGAATTAGCCACGTGGAGGAGCTGAGCGCAGAAATCAAATCAGCTGGGACTTCAGCCCTCTTCTGTGGAGGGAGGGGAAGAGAGAGGGAGAGGGAGTGGAGGGGTGGAGAGAGAGAATGAAACAGAGAGAGAGAGATGGAGAAGTGGGGAGAGTGGGCGAGACAGATAGAGGAACAGAAAGAAATGGAGAGAGAGGGAGGGAGAGAGATCAAGATTGAAAACGACAGAGTGGGGGAGGAAGGGAAACAGAGAGAGAGGCTAGATAGATGATAGATAGATGGATAGCTGATAGATGATTGATAGATAGATGATAGATAGATAGCTGATAGCTGATCGATAGATAGATGATAGATAGATAGATAGATGATAGATAAATATAGCTAGCTAGATAGAGATAGATAGATATAGATAGTAGATGATAGATAATAGATGATGATATATAGATAGATGATATATAGATGATAGATAGATGACAAATAGATAATAGATAGATATAGCTAGCTTGCTATATAGATATAGATAGATATACCTAGCTAGCTAGCTAGATAGCTAGATAGTAGATGATAGATAAAAGATGATGATGGTATATATAGATAATCTATAGATGATAGATGATAGATGATGGATAGATAGGTAGAGTAGATAGGAAGATAGAGTAGGTAGATAGATAGATAGATAGATAGATAGAGTAGATAGGAAGAAAGAGTAGATAGATAGATAGATAGATAGATAGATAGATAGATAGATAGATAATAGATGACAGACAGTGGATATACAGATAGACAGTGAATGCCGACTGATGGCATGGAGCCGGGCAGTCAGAAGTTGAACAGAAGTCCGTGTCTGGTCCCTGAAGCCACCCCTTTCCGTTCACCATCATTTTGTTTCCTGGCTGTTTCCCGAGCCCCCACGGGCTCAGGGCCACTGTCGCGGGGTCCTCCTTTGGGGCAGCTCCTAGCACTCCAGGCCAGCCTCGCCGGGCAGCACGGATTGTATCCAATGCGGTTGAGACCTCATTTCCTCAGTTCTGCAAAATGGCGTCTGCTGGAGTTTACACTGAGGCCGCCTCCCCAGGCCTAGCAGGAGCCAGTTTGCCGGGGCCCGTTCCCCAAATAGCTGGCTGCTGGCCTGAACGGCTCTTATCAACAAGTTTTGACGACACGTTCTTAAGGTGCCCTATATTATCTGGTACCTCGGACTGCTGCTTTCCAAAAAAAAAGTATCACTGGAAGAAAAAAAAAATCCCTAATGATTGTGTAAATGTTCTTTACCAAGAATATTAAACTCAGATGCCCTCTGCTGGGCAAGACAGGTAGCAGCAAAGGCCGGAAAGGGACAGGGCTGGTGGCCGGGGGGGCCTGAGCTAAGGTGTCCTGGATTAGAGGCTGTGCCTGTGAGCACAAAGGCAAGTGGGCATGTCCCCTTCTACCACCCACGGGCATCAACCAGGGAAAAGGGGCCCATCTGAGCTCTTTCAGGCAAGGGGAAATAAAAACAAAACTGAAACTGCTTCTATGTAAATAACACATTTTGGGAGAAGTGACAATTTCTTCACCTGGATTTCTTTTTTTCCTGTTACGGATGTGGGAGAGGACGGGGGTGGGGGAGGGGGCGGAAGGCAGGGAGATTGCTGACACTGGTGGCTTCTTCCTCAAGCTGAAGGGTGTCGGGCCTCAGGGAAGTCCCAGCCAAGACTGAGGCTCAGGGGGCCACATGGAGATGGTGGTCAAGTTCATTTTCATTATTAAATTGTAATTCCCAACAGGGACATTTTGAGAGTGGAAGAGGCCACTCTCTTTAATGATTACACCAGGTCAGCAGGTGGAACCCAGGAGTGTCCCAAAGAAGTGTGACTCTCTAGGGCAGCAATCTCAAGAGAACCTTCTACAATGCTAAAGATATTCTAAATCTGTGCTGTCCAACAGGGTAGCTACTAGCCACAGCGAGCATCTGAGATATGGCCGATGAGACCAAGAGAGCAAACTCGTAGCTTCCGTTAATTTTTGTTAATCTAAATTTAAATTTTAAGAGTTGCATGTGTCTAGTGCCTCGTGTATTGGACAGTAGAACTCTTTGCTTATATTATTCACAAAAAAGGACTAGAACCCTGGATGACAGCAGCTTAGGCCCCAGGCATAGGCTTTGCTGAGAGAGGCCCCCAATAAGAATTTGTTGGATAAATAACTCAATAATCGAAAGTCACTGATCTGTCTCCGCAGTGGCAGAAATTCAGGCCACTTCTCAGTGGCTTCCAGGAATTCTGAGAAATACAGCCTCGCTTGTAGAGAGCCAGGAGCCCGGTGACATGTCCTAGCTAATATCTCAGCCTAATTCGAGGTCTTGAGTGTTAACCCTGGCACGTGGCTCTGGGACCAGCAGTTGGAAGGATTATTTGCCACAGCTTCCAGTACTTTCCTGGTCGTGTCCTGAAAGCCAGGAGGGTATTTGCCTGGTCAGGAAAGACCTCTTTCATTTGGGGTTTCACCGGCAACTTTCAAAATTTCTGCAGTTATTTCTTGGTGCTATGAATTTAGAAAGAGACATTTTTGTTTCTAATTATAAGGTCCTCGGTGATGTCATTCTGTCCCCAAACACCCAGTGGGGCTATCCCGAATAGGGAGAGACGATATGCTAACAAGTTATCTTGAGGTGTCAGAAAGAAATGATGAAAAACAGTACATTTTGGGAAAATGTTTTCCAGCCTGCATTCTGATGTTAGCAACTGCACTGGGAGAGATAAGATACACATGGCTTTTATGGAGGCAGCGGATCTCCAGGGGACATGAGGTAGGAGAAAAGAATCAGGCTGAAAACATGCAGTCATCACATATTCACTGAGAAACAGATTACCATAGGGGAAAGGAAGCTCTTTAAAAAAAGGGCTTGCACGGGGAACTTTGGGGCAGAGAGTCAGTGGGCTCTGGGACAGCTTGACTTCAATTCGATGGTATTTGAATAATCTGCCAGAGAGAAAACAGATATAGCACACACTCACATTTAGCGCTGAAATTCTCAGTTTGATTATGAGTAATGTTCGGCCATGCCCAGAGGTCAGGCCTACACTCACTCAGTAACAAGTGGGGAATTGAAACAATTATTCAGATATCCTCAGACATAGCTACTGGCCAGGGTTGCATCCACAATGTAGCTCAGAAACAGTAACACTATTATAAGCTGTTTGCCATTTGTGGAGCTATCTTGAATTTATTAAGGGAAGGAGATTACAGAGAAGTGCAAAATGTCAATGGGAGTATATTCGGGTTGAGTCATACGAACACAGTAAAGTGAGAAATTGAGGGCTTTTCACCACCAAAAGGAATGTCTTGCTTCTGGCCAAAATGGAAATAGAGATTTGGCTTCAAATGATTCAGATGGTTCAGGTCTCCACATCACTGTTTATTAAATGCACAGTTGATAAATTTCACATCGGATTGCGCTTGGGCCCAAAGACAGAAAATGTTCAAATGGCACATTTGTGACTGATGGGAAGGAACCCATGTGGACTCAGATGAAAAAGTGGAATGATGACGTGGAAGTTGGCAGAGGAGGTGAGGATGCAAAAAACAATTTTTTTTTTTGGAAATGCTCTGAATAAAGTAATAGTATTTATAGCTGTCCCTTAATTAGTCTTCCCCCGTTGAGATTTTTAGTGGGGAACTGTGTCCCCCCAACCCAATTGTTTAAAGTAGCTTTGAATAGAATAGAATTTGAGAGAAAACCCAAATTCCAGCAGCTTAAATAAGGTCTAGTTTTCCCATTCAGTAAGAGATCCAGAGGCAGGTGGCTGTCAGTGTTGATGTTGTATGGACTTTTAAGACCAGATTTTTTGGCCTTTTTCTCACAGTCTCATAGCCTTTCAGGTAGCAGAAAAGGAGAAGGGGAAAAGACATCACCTGAGTGTTTATTCCCTGCCCACCCCACCCCCAACTGCTTTTAAAGAGATTTGTGGAAAGGCCACTCAATGACTTCTGATAGCTTGTTGGGCAGAGCCAGGGTAAATGGCTACCTCTGCTTGCAAAGGAGCCTGGGAAATGTAGTTTTAAAAGGGGGTGGTTTCAAAGCCACCTCCCTACCCGCCACTGAAGCTGATACTCTGTTAGTAAGAAAGAAGGTAGACTAAGGGTGGGGGTGGCATCGAGTAGATGTGACCCCTCCAAAGGATCTTAAATCTAAAAAACAAACAAATTAAGAACATTTTAAAATCTAGTTTTGCAAACATAATTCTAACTCAATTGCCTTCATGAATGACTTCTATTTGTAACTACCATGTAATAAAACAATGATCATCATATTCTTTTTTTCTTTGAGAGTTTGAAATTTTAGGTTTATTTCTTTTCACCACCGATAAACCAGAAATTTATTTATTTATTTAATTTTTAATTTTTCTTTTTTCTTTTTTCTCCCCGTCTACCTTCCCCCTCCCCCTTACCCTCTGGTAACCACTAGTCTATTGTCCATGTCCATGAGTCTCTGTTTGTTTATCCTGTTCATTTGTTGTTTTTAGGTTTATATCCTACCTATAAGTGATATCATGTGATTTTCAACTTTTCCTGTCTGGCTTATTTCGCCTAGTATGATTATCTCAAGGTCCATCCATGTTGTCACAAATGACAGTATTTCGTCTCTTCTTATGGCTGAGTAATATTCCATTGTGTATATATGTACCACAGCTTCTTTATCCAATCATCTATCGTAGGACACTTCGGTTGCTTCCATGTCCTGGCCACTGTGAATAATGCTGCTATGAACATCAGGGTGCATATATCTTTTCGGATGATCATCATACATATTCTTAATGATCATAATACATATTCTTAAATATGTATTAAGTTAAGAGGAGTGTGTGTGTGTGTGTGTGTGTGTGTGTGTGTGTGTGTGTGTGTGTTCTCCATTAAGGAGAGCAGCAAGCATTCTTCCTGGATGATCCTCAGTAGTTTCTCCTGGGGTTTTGAGTGAATTAGGTGTGCCGTTGTCTATCAGCAGCTCGGTCTCCCTCTATTAGCATCTGAGTGGAGTAGGAGACTCCTGAGAACTAAATAAAGAGCTTTAGCAGGAGCTTCTTAAACCTGAAACACACTGTCTAGAGTGAGTTCAACTTCATTCGCGATTTGAAGAGAGATTTATTGAGCCAAAGGAAAGTCCTCTGTGAACGAAGTGTGTCTACCTTGATTTAAGTTAACTAAAACAGTCTCGGCGTTTGAGCGGTGGTTAGGTTCGGGCCTGAAACAATTTATTTGTGAGTCAGCCATTATTAGTGGTGGAAAAAAGGAAGGGCGTGAAGGGAAGGGCTGGAGTGAAAGGGAGGGAAGGCCCCATCATGCAAGGTCTCACGCATACATTAACAAGTCGGATTTTACCCTATGCTTCAGAGGTTGCAAACTCCTTCCGGGCCAGGCAGGAACAGGGGTGCTTGAGGCCGGCCGGGGCAAGGAAATAGAGAAGGAAGCAAAGTGCCTAGCTCCCCAAGGTCACGGCCTATGGCAGGAAAGCCAGTTAGGATGCTCTAGAGTCACAGCCAGGGCGGGACTTGGTGAGTGTTGGAATGAAGACATGGCACTGAGAGCCAAATTCTGAAACAATTTCTCAGATGGAATCAGAGGATTAGTGACTGATTGGCTAAGGGACACGCCCAATTTAGGCAAAGGGACACTTGAGGAAGGGAGTGATTTCATTTGGGGTAGAATTTACCATCTGACATTTTATCAGCTGACTCCGTCTCATACGTGTGTTTTATGGATCGCATGGGATTAATGTTCCTTTTAAATTTATTTCTTCCTCTTAAAAAATGTGAGCATTACCATACAAATCTAGATTTCCAGCTCCTTTTGGAAATAAAAATATCTGAGAGTATCAGACATAGGTTCCCACAAAGCGACAACAGCTGGAGGTCATATGCCGGACAGAGAGTGGCGTGTGGATTCGCAGTATTTTTTTTTTTTTTTTTTTTTACCCTTCCAGCTTAAGTCTCTGAGTCTGTGACCCTTGAGGGAGCCCGTTGTGCAAGCCGGGGAAATATACGAGATCACACATCCAGAGCAAGACGTGAAGAACTGAGGCTACACCCACATTTCAGAAGAGAGCAGGGGAACATTGCGAAGGGGATTCGGGAAGGAGAGGCTGGAAGAATGAACAAGCCCCAGGAAGGAGAAGTGGGCTGGGAAGTAGCAGCGGAGCCTGCAGCCTGATGCTCCCGAGGAGCTCAGTGGGAGGTTGGAACAGGCTGTTCATGTCATCGTGTGCTGCCCCCGCGGAGGCTGATTTGCCGGTGCCTACGAAGGATAAAAGGAAAAGGCACACACTCCGTGGCCTGGAGGCCCAGCTAGGGAAGTGAAATTCCCACGGGAGCAGCTGGAGGGTCAGGGGAGGGTGCTCCCCGTTGCACCCTTGTCTGTCATAGTGACGAACTAGAAACACTCCAAGTGTCCGTCATCAGTAGTTCCAGACAAATAAACCACGTCCTTAGTCTATCTGTACTGTGGGAACCCGAGGGTCAGTTAAAAAGATAAGATGCACAGAGACACTTGCAAACAAAACCAGCAATACAGAGCAGTAGTCTCATTCCACCTCCCACCCCCCACATCGAACTTGAGGAACCCCCACCACACTTACGACACCAGATGTCCCTGTTAAAAGTTTCCAAGACGAGGGAGAAGTGGGTACAGGGACTCTGCCTTTAGATGTAAGTCGTTACTTATTTAACTGCAAAAAATGCATTTCGGTATCATTCGTGCAGTTAAAAATTCGCTGAAAGCACAGGTCGCTGCATTTGGCATTCTGCAGGAGTGTCTCAGCAGAGCATGGGAGTGGAACACGGATTCCTACGTCCTGAGGGGTAATCGGGAGGTGATGACGAGTGGGAAACCCAGGATAAGGGAAAGAGGAGCATAGAGAGCCCGGGGAAAGTTCTTTGTTGGTTTGCTTTTAACTGAGTGACAGGAAAGCTCCATATAAGGGCATTTTGGCTTCTTTTTGGATGTTACTTTCACAGTAGAGCGTGGGGTTTGCTTCTGGGCCGAGATCACATCTATATCTCACATCTTGACTCTTCTGATGTAGAAAAATCTAGAAGGATCTGGATGTGAAGTTAAAACGGTTTAATTGGTGGGATAGGAGCATAATACCTGCATAAAGGTGAACCGTTCCTACGGGGAAAATGTTACTTGAAGCAGGGTAAACAGAATGTCCACCAGTGGCAAAATGATCAAATATGTTATCATGACCGCTGGGGCAGATTATTAGGTAGTTATCAAAGATCATATTTTCCAAGATTTTTTTTCTCCCAAGTTTAAATATTTAAAACATAGGGAAATGCGGGTAATAAAATGTTTGATTGAAAAATGCATGCCACAAGAATTTTTATGAAGTTAAGTCCAATTGCACTTACAAAAATAAGCATTTATGCATCAGGAAGAAAAGGAGAAGCACTCAATTATTAGCAGTGTTTCTCCGGGTGATGGGGAAATTGGTGACTTGATTTTTTTTGTGCATTTCTGTTGACACAACAATTTTTGATTGAAAACATTATTGCATCTATAATTCCACAAAAGAACTGTTTTTAAAACTGTAAGTTTGAAAATCATTTCTAAGGGAAGAGAGACAGGAAGGATTTCTGTTTGGCCGTGAATCAGGCAGGCAGCCCCACGCAGCACTTTTAGAGACTTTTTTTTATTTTTTAATTTTTTTGCCTTTTACCCAAATGTCAAATGTCAGGCTTCCACACAGTTAAAAGGACCTAGAGCTATGATCAACTTCCCCAACGCCGGGTGACAAATGTTAACTTCTTCCTCCTCCCAGCTCAAGGGCTATTGCATGTTCTTAAATTTACAAGAGAAAACACAGAACTCAAGTGGGCTGGAGCACAAGCCTGCAACAGTTTTGGCCCCGTTCCCTTAGGCTGACCCCGAAAGTTATGTAACGTGTAGAGAGAAGACCGCTGTTTCTCTACCCCATGCCGAACCCCCCCCTTCTTTACGGCAATATGGCAGGAAGCTATGCAGCCTCATGGTTAAGTCTGCAAACTTTAGAATCAAACACACCCGTATGGAATCCTTGCTCTTTTACTTAACGGCTCTGTGGCTTCCGGAAAATTCTGTAACTTCTTTGTACTTCAGTTTTCTCGTGTGTATAAAGGGGATGAAGATCCCCACCTCATTGCGGTCCCTTTGAAGATGAAATGGAATAAAATACCTAGAGTGGACATGTGACAGTCGTTGAATCGATGGCTTTATTCTTAGGTTACCTAATTTTATTTGCTTCTCATCCTATGTAAGGGCCATGATTCATGGATGAAATAAGAAAGGACAGTTTGTAGAGAGAGATACTCTTGTTAGCCTGCAGATTTTTCTGTGAAAAGCAAAGCCACCCAATTCCACGTTGGCGTCCCCTGGGGCCAATGACTCAATGTGTTGAGCAAAGTGGTTTTCAGGCAGTGTGCTTAAGCCCCCTACAGGTAGATGACTAAGTTTCACATAGATTATATTTTCTGTCATGTTTTATTCAAATTAGTCCTGAAAACAGGCACTTCGTGCCACCTCTTAAACAACCATGCTGCTCTAAGCTCCCATCTCTCAAGAAGTGACGGTGACAGCCTTCTCCTGGGCTATTCTTCCCAGGGAACATTGGATTCAACAACAGTGGAAGAACCTATCTGGAGGGAGTGGCAGTAGGTGTGGAAACCTGGGGACTCTGGAGGCGAGGGGACTTGGGCCTGAACCCTGCCTGCGGTCACAAGGTAGCCCGTGGCAAGGCCGCTTCTAATGGCCGCAGGTGCCTGGCTCCAGAGACCAGACTCTGGTCCAGCAGGCTTCAGCCCCCCATCACTGCTATGAGGCTGGGCAGTGACGGGCGGCTGCCGTCCCCACGTTACAGATAGGTGCTTCTTGCTCATCTACACTGTCGTGAAACCCTTCCTTCCCACTCCCCCAGCACCACGAAGAAGCAGTGTATCCACCCAACACCTCACGAGACTTTTGGGGTGCCGCTTCAGGACATGGGGAACGTAATGCTGAAGATCTTTCTCTGCAGCTTTTGAAAGCTAATTTTCGAATTAACCAGAGATCCGGTGAGATCTTTCCTTGGGTTTATACATCTACTCAGGGTAAATTTGTTGTTTTTGTTCACGAACGTATCAAAATAGTCCTATCTTTTATTGATCTGTGTTGGGAGAGTTGTGGGTTTTAATAGTTTTTTTTTTTTTTTTTTGAAAGGGTGAAAAACAATCTTTCAAACGCGAACAGGGTCACTCCATGATTCCATCCTCTTATGGGGTTCGTTTGATCACAAGCTGATCTTAAGGAAGGAATCCTACTTCGGTGTCACCTTTCTGAGGTCCCTTCCCAGCTAACTTAAAGGGTTAACCTGGAATGTTTAATTTTATATTCTATAGTTGTCTTAAGAGATTTTGCAAAAAAGGCAAAATGCTGTGCATGGAACTGTTCGCTATGGGGGTGTCTGACGTGGTGGTATCTGTAGTCATTCTATGTATAACAGTGCAGCGAGAGAGAAGTGGCTTAGCCAAGGCATGCACCTTGACACCTGAGGTATCCCCGAAGCCATATAAATTATCATCCTGTAGTTTATAAGACATATAGGGGGAATATAGATGACCTAATTATACCATAATATTATATCATGTTATATAAATTGTTTCATACTGGGAATATTTCAGAAACCGAGTTTGAATTATTACTCCATGTTTATTTGGGCACAGGTTCACTCCTCATTTGGCTCACACACATAAACACTCCTCACTACCTTCTCTCTCTCTCACACACATACACATGCTCACACCTGTCTCTCCAAAACGCTAACTGTGCAGCATGAACCAGCCACTCCTGAATTCAGAGGACTGAGTCCATCATCAACCTTGACCCTTCTTTCTCTCATCTTCACATTCAATCTGACAGCAAACCCTACCCGCACCATCTTCTACATTTGAAACATTCTCTATAGGCTAGCACATGCCAATTTTGGTAAATATTCCAAATACCCCTAAAAAAGAATATATATTCTGCAGTTTTGGGTTGCTTTGTTCTATAAAGATCGACTAAGTCAAGTGCGTAAAGAGTGTTGGCAAAATTTTTCTAGTCCTGCTAATTTATTTTTGTTGGTTTGTTGATTAAGTACTGATAGAGAAATGTTGATGCTCATCACTATGATGGTGGATGTCTTTATTTGTCCTTCAATATTTGGTAGTATCTGCTTTATATATATCGAGGCTATATTAGCAAGTGTTTGTAGATTTAGAATTGTTCTATTTTTCTGGTGGGACTGATCCTTTTTGTTATTTGTTATTATAAAATATCTCATCTATGATATTGCTTCTTACCTTACAATCTACTTCATTTGACATTAGAATAACCAATCAACTTTGTTTTGATTAGTGTGTGCACGCAATGTCTTTTCTTATCCTTTTGTTTTCATTTTTTTTGTATACTTATATTTGAGGTCTGCCTCTTGTAAGCAGAATATAATTGTTCATTTTTTGTCATATAATATGACAATCTGTCTTTTAGTTGGAGTATTTTGTCCATTTATATTTAATGTAATGACTAACCAATTACTAACACAATACTAATATATTATTAGCTATTTTCAATTAGCTTCATCTGTTGTGGGCTCTCTTTTCTCTCCTTTATGATTTTTTTAGGTCAGTCTATTGTCCTTTCTTTTAGCATATTATTTTTACATTTCTTTCCTTTTAAAATTACCTTATAGAGTATGATCTTAAATTAATAAAGTCTAATAAAATTAGTGTTTTTACCACTGCTCAGCAATGCAAGGAACTTAGGATATGGTTAACTCCCTTTTCTTCTTGCCTACATTTTGTGGTATTGCTGTCACATATTTTAATTACACATATATTTTAAACCCCACGAGATATTCTTATCTTTTAATACAGTCAATATTTATTGAGATTTCCTAACACATTTACCCTTCTGCTGCTCTTCGTTCCTTCCTAAATTTTTATTGTTCCACCTGAGATCATTTTCTTCCTCTCTAAAGAATGTTCTTTAGTGTTTTATTTAGTTAGAGCCTGTTAGTAATGCTTTCAGTTGTCTGAAGTGTATTTATTTCATCTTAAATTTTGATAGGTATTTTTTACTGAGTGTGGAATTATAGGTTGGACATGATTTTCTTTCAGCTCCACCCCTCCCCCCTTTTTTCCTGGCTTTCATCAGTTCTGCTAAAAAGTCAACTGCCACTCTCCCTGCTGTTCTCCACCGAAGGGAAGCGTCGTGGCTCTGTTCCAGAAGGCCTTCAGACCAATTTGTTTCATCCACCTTTTGCTGTTGTTCCCAGTAGGCGAGATGGTCTGAAAACTGGCCAGTTTTCCAGAGAAAAGATTTACATATTAAATGGTTTTTGGTTTTCTCCACAAGACTAACATGGTCTAGGGCCAAAGAAAAGGAATAGGGGCTAGAATGGCACTTTCTGAAAATAAGTGGCCCCAAATGTCAGAGATGGTGATCGCTAATATAGCATTTTATATTTCTCTTCACTGTGTCGTGCTTCCCTGAAGAAACTGAGACTCAGAGAGGTTAATCGACTTGTCCAGTCTCACACAGCTCGCGCACTTACTGAGGTGTGAATTCACACGCGTAGACTCCAGAGCTCACACTTTCCACCACTAAACTTTACTCAAATCCAGAGTATTCAAACTTCTCTGATTATAAAACATAATAAGGGGTAAATCTCGAATCTAAATACACATATTCATAATCAAAACTAGCCTTTCAGTAATTAATATTAACCGTATTATCTATAATACATCATGAGATATCTTATTCCATCCCATCCCATCTTATATGTTAGATTGATGGGTTGGTCCCCAGTTTCAGATCAAAATCTCTGCTAATGCCAGTGACCTCCCCTAAGGATTAATCAAGGACATAGCTCTGGTTTGCCAGAGAAAGCTCAGAAAGTGAGGAGGAAGGGTAAAAGAAGCCATTTATTGTCTTTCAGGGAATTTAACGATACTACTTCGGCTCACCCACTTAGGAGTCTCACGATAGGCAGCCTCCTGTAAGGACTTTCACTTGGCATTGAAAAAGCCAGAAAGTCATTTCGCCCATCTTAGAATAGGGGCAGAGTAGGGACTCAGCAAATGTTTGCTGCCTGAGTCAAAGGGTCGGATGCGAACCGACCCTTTTAGAGTCTTCTCTGCTCTAATATTCTCTATTAAGCCACAGAATGAAGAAGGCTACGAATTCCCTTCTGGGTCAGTATCCACAGAAGAATATCCTAGAATGGTCATTTTTTCCAGAATTGCTCTCTTAGGCCGCCGTGACACTGAAGGATTAAAGAAAAATGTCCACCCCCCCCCATTTCCATAATTTCCTGTCCTGTCTTGTGGTTGACTTAAAACATTTTCAACTCCTGCCTCCCTCTTTCTCACCATTTCTTCCCCGTGGTTAAAGAGGTTAAACATTTGCAAAGGAAATGATTAAGCAAATCCAGAAATCTTGGCGAGGGGACCTGATTTTTCAAGGCCCTGGATTTTGAGAGCCGAAGAAATCTGTATGATGAAGGGTTTGCACATGAGTTTTTAGCCTTAGTCAGGACTGGTGGTGGATTATTTCCTGTTTTTGTATCCTCAGAACTGCTAAGCTACTTGTGAACAACCGGGCCGGCCAGAAGAGGAGGGGGGGGGTGGGGGCTGTGGAGAGAGGGTTGGGAGCCAAGAAGGGAGGAGAAGGCTGTTCCTCCTTCAGCTCTGGCAGAACTTCTGTGAAAGTGGAAAGAATTTTTTTTTTTTTTAAGGCAATGAAGTGGATACTAGAGGCAGATTCTAGACATCGAAGTTGGGGGTTTGGGTGGTGAAGAGGAGAGGAAACAAGTTTGACCAGGCACTTCGATGGGCCGCCAGATATTCAAAGAGCAGTTGAATGCCAAAATGTTCCGATAAGCATGAACATTTATTAGGCTCTTACTGTGTGCCAGGCACAGTGCTAACCGCCTCGCAAGGAACAGATCATTAAGTCTCCATAGCAACCCCAGGAAGTAGATGCCACGATCGCCTCCATTTTAAGGATGTAAAAGCGAAGCTTGAGGATGTTAAGTGATGTGGGATTCCAGCCAAGGCCTTTTCAACCGAGAGCCCGTGTTCTTAACGACTCTCTGTTCTGAAGATGAAGGAGGTCACAAGGTTGTCAATGGCACCATAATATATATATATATATATATATATATATATATATATATATATGTTCATTTGTTTAGATCCAGGGTGGGGATGGGACCCTCCTCAAAGTTGCCCCCTGATTTTTTTTCTTTTCTCTCAAGGCAGGGCTTCAGAATGTGCTAGGCATTTGCCTATTTGCTCTTAGCTCCTCTTTCCACGTTTTCCATCAAACTGCATTATCCAAGTTCCCTTGCCAACTGGCTTCTGGTTAGGTTCAGCCAGGGAAGGCACTACAGCAAGATGTTTCCTGCATCCTCTCATTAGCAAGAAAGACAGTGCTTCAGGGGGAGGCCCCTCTGGTCCTGGCTGCCCTCAGGCTGCCTCCCCACCCCCACGCAGCAAATCTCACAGGGCAGCTGGGGTCCCTGGCTCTGACCCTTCTTCTTTGTCTGTCTGGCCCAAAGGGTGGCTGTGGCTTCCTTCTGTGTCTAATCTCTGCATGGCTTCCTTGTCACACGCTTGCCTTGTCAGCTCTTCCAGCACCTTTCAAACGAGGGCCCCTGTGAATTTCCCTCCATTAAACTCCTTGGCGTGAGCTAGGTTTTCCTGCCTCGGTGAGATACAGATGTTTGTGCCTTAGACACAGACCCTGAGATATGAACGCAGATACAGGTCGTTTATTTGGGAAGTGATCCCGGAAGTACATAAGAGGAAGAGTGTGTCTGTGAGTACGTCACTGCTCTGGCCAGCTAGAGTTCTGTCTTGCTGGAGACCCTGGTGGCAACATGTAGGAAACACCTCAAAACTGTCCCATTGAGATATGGGGAAGCTGAGACTTTTTTCTGCCATCTTTATCTTTCATTAAGGATTGCCCCGGGGCATAGAATTTCAGGCATTTCCAGAATATCCTGCATATGGGTTGTACAGGTTCTCAAAGCCTTTGGAGAAAGCCACCAAGAAAGAAAGCAAATAACTGGGGGGACTTTGCGGTGAGAAGCTTTTAGTGCTGTAGGTAAACTCAGAGGTGGGCTGAAGAGAAATGGGGTGGGCACCCACAGCATCTGCTACTATGGCAACCCAGCTAATATTATAAATAGATACCACCAAGAAAAGCGAAAGGCAGTCAGTCTCCTTAGAAATTCAGCTTTACTTTAGAAGGGGTGGGCACCAGGGGAAATCAACATTTTTTTCTTCTCCCCTCCCTCTTTTCTCTTGCTTTGGATGAGCCAGCCAACCAACTGGTTACCAGGATGGGGAGAGACTGAGACACAGTTTAAGAGTTTTTTAGAGATGGTGTAGTCTTTCGGCCCACGACAGGGAATACATGCACTCTACCTTGGGCAGATGTCACCTGTATCTCATCAGTAAAGTTTAGTGGGCACTTATGACTCACTAGGCACTTTACATACATGCTATAAATATATTGTCTCATTTACTCGTCATTGTACCTCTCTGAGATAAGTACCAATATTATTCCCATTCTACAGAGGAACAAACGGAAGCTCTGAGAAATGAAGCATCTTGCTCAAGATCTCAAAGCCTCGAGTCATAAGTGTGAATCATCTGAGTCGATGGAGCCAAATACCAAATGCACATTTATGACCTTCGGAAATGAGCCTTTAAGGATCCTTTTAAGGGCCAAAGCCATTTAGAAGCCATGTCACTTTATGTAAACCTCTTTAAAGAGGCTTAAAAAATGATTACGCTTTGTCATATCTAGTAGGTAGTTCAGGTCACTTGATGAATATTAGCTGAAAATTGAGTCTGTATCAAATCCTACCTGCAACCAAAATACAAATCTGACTGTCACTCTCCCCGCTCACATCTCTCCCATGGCTCCCTATTGCCCTCAGTAAAATGTTTATACTTCTTACTATGG
>CM053504.1:3530240-3578442 GCA_028627145.1 Eidolon dupreanum | reverse complement strand
AAAAATAAAGGCGCACTATAATGAAATTCTTGTTGTTCATTAAAAGAGAATTAAACCAATGACCTTTCTCATGAGTTTTTGTTTTTTGTCTTCCAACTGATTTGGGTTTTATTTTGTTATATTACTTAAGTTCTTGGATGTTTAGATATTCAATGCACATGACTCTTCATAGATACCAAAAGATGTCTACCCATATTTTTTCCATTCTATACAAACTAAAGGCATGGCAAATTCACCAACTCAGTTATACATATTCATTATTAGAATATTATGTTTACGTTTCCTTATTTGAATTATTTACAAATCAGCTTTGTTCAAGTTTGTGACACTCATATGTTACCTTCAGAATTTTTCCAACAGCAATATATAACTGACTATTACTTAATCCTTTAATAAATGCCTATGTTCATTACGTAAATAAACGTATTTTCAAAGGAAACTTCATATAATTACTATAATAAGAAAAGCAACATCAGTTGTCATAAATAGAAGGAAACTTTAAAACTGAATAAAATTAAAAGTAAACAATAATATTAACTTCTAGGTAGATATAGTTGTCTCCTAAAACTCAGGACCCAAGGTCAGCTCTTTCTTTGTTAAAAAGGGTGTCAGTCAGGGTTAAAGAAAGGTTAAGGAATATTAGTAATAAACCAAGACTTTCTCTGTGATTAAATCAGAAGCACAAAAGGGATTTTTCCCACCGCACAATTCACATTCCATCTGTACCACCCACAACTACATCTCACGCCACCTGTGACCTGGGTCTTTATTCTCGGGAGCTGACCTGGATGTGTCAGTATTCCCGTGCTGGAAGCAAGTGGCTTACCATTTGTCTGAGAAATGCCATCAGGGAGGCTCTCGGTGGTTTGCGTTCTTCTCTTCTGAGTTTTACTTCTGTGGCTTCTGGTGTGGCATCTCCTTCTTCGCTGAGATCCACCGTTTGTAAGGCTGAGTCTACTTCCTCGGACTTTGTAATCTCTACTGGTGATTCACACACCACCTGGATTATTTTGCCAGGTAATAAGACAGTGAAGAAAAAAAAAAACATTCCCCAAAACATGTTTTATAAAGTGGGGTTCTGATTCTTCCTTAGATCCCCTAGTAGCTGTAGGTTTGAATCTATGACTATTTCCACATAGGCGCATCTTCAAGAAGGAACATGTGTATCATATGATGTGCTCTCAAACAGCCAGTTTCTGAACAACTGTCAAATAAATGCACGTGGACGTGGCAAAATTTCTGTCCCACGAAGGTACAATGCTTAGACAGGAAGTCCCTTTTGGGGACTGCCCCTCAGAGTACACCCCAAACCCACTCCATTCTAGCAGGCCCACCTCTTTGGTCTGCCACAAAGGTGATTACACCTGGCCTGTGTTTAAAATCAGGAGTAATCATTCCCTCGAGATGCCAGCTTTGGAGATGGTGACCATGACATCTTCCAATCCATATCCTCGTTCCCCTGCAACTGTGGAGAAATTGTCCTCTATGCTAAAGGACAGGGTGAAAGCCACTTGATTTAATAGACTCTACTTCCCCGTTAACTCATTTCCCATCTCACCCCACGCCGGTCATTTGCTATTGCTGCTTAACTGAAGTTTACGCTTTCAGAAGAAAAATGCACTTGGGGGAAAAAGAAACCCTCTAGCTAAGTTGCTACAGCCCCCAGCAAGGTAACTAGTGATCTATCTCAGTGTCCCCTGAATGTCTGTGACGGGTTGAGGAAGGCCAGCCGTGTGGGCACGGATGTAAAAGCTGATTCACCCTCATTTTGATTCCAAAACTTGTTCTTTTTTTCATTGTCTCCCCGCATCTGTGCTGTGCCCCAGTCACATCTGGGACAGTTTCTGCCTTTGCCTTGGTCCCTACAACAGGACGGAGTTAACTGGCCTGGGGAGGGTTTTATAATTTCCTTTCTGTTTCCTCAGGCAGGGATTGGCAAACAGCAACCAAATCCATCCCGTGATCTGTTTAGGGATGGCCCCTGAGCTAAGAATGGATTTAACATATTTCAAGGGTTAGAAAAAAGATGTTTTAAAAGATGAAAAATGTCCAACAGAGACTGCAAGTGGCCTGCAACGTCTAAAACGTTGACTATCTGGTGGCGACATAATGAGCTTGCCGTCCTCTGCCTCAGAGAAAGGCAGTAGAGAGCCAAAGGCATGTCTGCATTTGTTTTTCCTGGTGCCAGACCCAACTTCTTCAGAAGTTCGTCGGAGGGAACTTACTTATTTTCAAAAACACAGTATGCTTGTGCAGAAGCCATTTGCTTTCCTTTCAAACAGAACGTACCATTGGTTTGCAAATAAGCCAGATGATCCGAATTGAGAAGGACCCTTAATCTCTCCCTTGTCAACTGAAGCAGGAAGGTGCCTGCCCATCAACAAATTGGCTTGGAGGAAACCCCCTCCCCCTCCACTAAGGCAATTCCATCTAAATTGTCTCTCTCCACCTTCCCTTTCTTAAAATATTGACATGACTTATAGCACTTTCCCTCTGCAAACAAAGAACTGGGCTGGGGAGTTGCAAACTCCAAGTTCCCAGGAGGCAAAGCAGGTAATACCTGCATGAACTGACCAGCAATAAGACAAAAAGGAGCTATGGGGACTGTAGTGACAAAAGTCAAGTTGTCCCATCTAAAGACCCTCAAAGAGTAGAAGAACTAGCCCAGCTTCTGCTGCTGGGCTGCCAGTCTGTGACACAGTCTGTCTTTAGGGAACCAGGCTGTGACTGGAGCCAAGTAAGAGACTGGGATTAACCGTCCAGAGCGGATGGGTTTCCACATCGAGGCCTGGTTTAATTCAATGGCATTTCTGAGAAAATAAGCTTCAGCCACCAGCACCCTGGGGTAAGCTTGAACTGTGGGCGGTCCACAGAGTGACTATGAGTGCAGCTTGTGGCACCAGCCCTGCCTGGGTCTCAGTCTTGACTCTGCCTAAACCAAGGTCTCCACTCAACATCTCTGTGCCTGGCTTTCCTCATTTCTCAATGGGAACAGTACATACATCAGAACCAAACCAGGCAATGCATATAAAGTTCCTAGAACAGTGCCTGGCACACAATAAGCACTGAGTTGTCACCAGTGGTTGTTACTTGCACTGTATGAGAGCTCTTTACGTCATGGGCATGGATTATGTGGGATCCATCCACCATGCACGTGTCCACTATTGAGAGATGACAAAAATAACTACTTCTTTCTATGCCTGACATTGTGCAAGGTATTTTTTTTTAATATAGTACCTCAGTAAATAGTTTCCAAGACAGCTGAGGGTAGACACCGTTGTCTCTATCTACAGAAGAAGAATCTGAATGATTGAATGCTTGGCCAACATTACATTACAGGTAAGTAGCTGTTGCTATGAGGTCAGAGTTGTCCACCAGCAACTGAACGGCTGATGGTGACTTAACAGTAGTGATTGATGTAGAATAAAAGATTTGGAAGTAGGAAGTTCTGGGATTGGCTCAGTGGGTCTAAGAAGTCAGGCTCTTTCTATCCTATGGCCCTGCCTTCCATGGCATGCTAGATTTTCATCCTTTTATTTGCTACCTCATGGATATAAAGTAGCTGCCACAGGTCCAGGCATCACATCCTCAAATCCATGTCTTAAAGAAGGAAGGTCATAGCAAAAGATTTGCTCCAAATGAACTTTTGTATTTTGATCCTCTATCTCAGGGTACATTTCATTGGCCTAAAGTAGGTTACATTCTTACCGCTAGACTAATTACTGGCAAATAAAATGGGATTATTAGTTTAGACTGATCACGATCAAATACTTTGGGAGGGTATTAGTTGCTAATCTTGCCTAAGATCAAGGGAAGAAAGGTGGAGAAATGAGACATAGCCTTTAGGTAGGTAATGAATGGAGTCTGAGTCAATGACTCTGGGCTTAGAATTATTCTGTCTTCAAAGCAGCAAGTTCTTTTTTTGTGTGTGTAAGGGCCAAGAGGGAAAATTGCTTACATAATACAATGATCAGGTTATATGGTAATACGTTTGTAAATCATCTTTATTCGATTGCCACTTATTCTCCTGCCGGGCTCTTCCAAATGTGGACAGGTGTCAACTCATAAATTCTAGGCCAGAGTCTACTCTTCAAAAAAAAAATAAAAAATAGGACTCCCAGAGACTCTCATATACTCCCCTCCATGCAGTCAGGCCATGCAGTTGGCTTTCAGAAGCCAAGGAAAATGCATGGACTCCAGTGTGTAAACCCAGAAAAATTAAGCTAAGTTAGCAGCTGATTTGCATATACAGACATAAGAATTTGATTTTCATTTGGACAGTTTTCCAATTTCCTTCCAGGCTAAAGCTTTGGAAAAAGTTGTTCCTTATTTAGAATACATGATTGCATCTGCACATCTTAATGGACATAATTAAAATCAGATTTGTGCTATAATTTAGAATTAAATCCCCCTTGCTTGATTTCAGTAGGGGATATTAGATGCTGCAGGAAGATACACATTTTGACAAAATACATTTTCACTTTTTGCCTCAAATATTATACTATACTTACTTTTGAAATATGGTTTATACAGTTTTCACTAGAGCTGTGAGTTTGCCAATTGACTTACAGTCAGATAAATATCCTCCACCTAAACTTCACAAATGACATAATAATGATATTAAGTTTTTATTTTAGAATCATTTTTACATTTTATATTCTTTCTGATTTCACTTATAATATGGTTATTTACTTACAAAGACCTTACAGAGGTTTTATTTTTCTACCTAGTAACCCCTCTCCCCTATTGTCTTCACAGCACCCCAGTTTTTCTCTGGGATAACAATTCTCCCTAATTTTCAGATTACGTATTTGGATGAAGCCAGTCGAGTGGGTATAAGCCAATTAATATGACCTAGCTCCTTGACCATATGGGTTTGGGGGTGGCAGTATGTGGTAGATTATATTATTTTTCTGATTATTCACTCTACCTTCCTGTAAAAGAATTAAACATCCATGCCCACTGCTGCGTGGCTTGCTTTGGCAAATGGAATGTGAGTAGACACGATGGAAACTACGATCGAGTGGAAGTTTTTGGAGCCTTTGCGCTATTCACCTATGGCAATATTTTCTCTCTGCCACTCCAACTGAACGTCCTTGTCAAAGATCTCAGTCTAGGTCTCAGCAGAAAGAGGCTATGAGGATCACCCATTGCCAACTTACAGCTGACATGCAGCATGAGTGAGGAAAAAAAGAATCTTTGCTGTCAAAAGCCAGTGAAACTTGGGGCTTGGCTGTTACTGCAACATAACCTGGTGAAAGCTGACTAACAGAACATGTGGCTGCATTGAGGCCAATGAAAGAACAAATTCCAGGACATCTAGGGGACTACTCAACAAATCTCTCCTTTATTCTGTGCTGGGGGAAGCGATGCCGGAAAGCTGCACAGATAGCCAAACCCGGGGGCCGGAATCAAGATTTATTTGAAATAAATTCTACTTCCTAGTAATGATGGCCAATCAATATTATTTTCTTTTTAGTCCAGGTTGAGTTGGGTTCTCTCTTGCTTGCAACTGAGAGGCTACTTACTAAGAGAGGTAAACAACAGAAGTACCTGTTGCCTGGATCTTGTAGGTCATTAGGAGAGAATTTTTTTTTTCATTAGTTAGAATATTAACTCAATTGACTAACGGACAAAACATTTTCAGATTACAACTGAAGGATCTGAGAACTTCTGTAGTCAAAAGAGATAGATTTTGCTTCTGATTTTGCTCATTCTAGAAATCACTAAACTCTCATGGGCTTTGAAAGCCTTATTTTTCTTTTCACAAAAAGCATGGGAAAATGCTGAAATCTCTCTGTCCTTTGCTGTGCATTGGTTAATAGATTGGTTGTGGAAACCTGTGGTAGAAAAAATCTAACAAAATAAACTCAACCATATTTCAGCCAGAAGAAGTTGTTAGTTAACAAAATCTTATGATATGGTTAAAAACAGCTAATTGTCCTGTTTGGAAGGTTTTGACTGCTGCTGTCTCTCTTACCTGGGAGGGGGAAATCACCTGTTTCCCTTAAGCCTTCACTCCCGTTGGGCACTGAGTCGGCTGTGGGATGTGTAATTGCACAAGGACAAATGATCACTGACGACTGGGAAGCCCTCAGCCATATTGTTACAACTCCTGTGCACTAATGGTGACTGTAGGGGGCAGCAAATTTTCCCTGCAAAGGGTCCTGTCACAACTACTCAACTCTGTCATCCTAGCCCTCTGAACCTAGCCTTAGACGATATATCAAGGAATGAGTGTGGCTGTATTCTAATAAAACTTTATTCATAAACACTGACATTTGAATTTCATATACTTTTTATGTGTCATGGAATAGTATCCTTCTTTTGATTTTTAAAAACCGTTTAAAAATGTCAAAACTATCCTTAGCTCTCGGGCCATACCAACACAGGTGATGGGCTGGAAGTGTCTCATGAGCTGTCATTTGCCAACCCCTGAATTACTGTTTTCTTCCTATGCTTCATGCGCTGAAGTACGGACATTACATGTATTAGTTGTTTAATTCCCACAAGAAACTCAAGGGGTAGGTAAAATTATTATGGCCACTTAAAAGATGAGTACACTAGGGTCCAAGAGGTCACCTAGCCTGGGGATGATGGGGCCAAGGCCACAACTTTTTATTTAGCCTCGTTCCCTCCAACTAATGGGCTGGCAGAAGATGAAATGAGGAAGCTTAAAAATAAAAACATTATTCGTAGGGCTAAGCAATTTAAATCAATTTTTATAATGCTTCTTTATTTTCCTGAGGAAATATTTGCTTTCTTTCGTATCTCCATCAGCTTTTGTGGACTCACGGAGTCAGCTCTCCGGCCTGGAATGGCAGTCTTGGTATTTATTGCAGCAAAATGCTCCCATGCCTGATGCAACTACCTGTCCTGGGTACCACCCGCAGTTAGTAGAGAATCTGAGTTGTCATGGAAATAGAGGTGAAAGAAGCAATCAAAGTAGAATGAAGGAGGAGTGCAGCATCCATGTCCCTTAAGGAAATATAGAGATGTTCTTATGTTTAGTAGACTCTTTCAGCCTCTAAACGAAAACAAATTATTAAAGTGTGTGCTATGATTTTGCGTTTTGTTTGCCCTGATTCAACGGGCATCACAAACGTTCATCCAAAGTTATTCCCCAGTGGTCCCTAATCATGCGTGAGGGTGAAAGAGTCTACAGCAAGTGAATAACACTCGGAGCATGCAAGGACACAGGACTCCAGAGTGGAGATGCCCAGGGGTCCGACATGCAGAAGACGAGAATGGATTCTGTCATTTAATGTGTAACTTACATTCTCCTCTGCACCTGTGGGGACTGAATCCTCTTTAACTGACTAAAGGGAAAACAAAAACAAAAGCAAGAGTCAGAATGTTACAAATCCTAGAGCCAACAGCCTTCTCGTGCAAAACTTGGAGATTGCTCATGTGTACCTTTTTCCAAAAAGAACCGGAAGGGGGCTTACACAAAGGTAAACAGCACAGCAAGATAATATAAATTATGCAGTTTAAAATGCAACGAAGGGAAAATTAACATACAGATGCAGCCAGGATGGAAATGGGGAGGTTACTATAGAAAACACTAAACAGTCTTGGCCCTAAGCAACACGTTTTACCTTGACATTTTCAGGAAGCTGAGGTAAAGAGGGAAGTATGACCGATCACGCTGTACACAAGCACTGTTAGGTAAAAACAAAGGAGCTGCTTAGGAACATTCTGGTAGCAGGTCTGGAGAAATTCATCCCGTGGTCCTGAGGAAGCGAGCAGGTGCTATGTGATCGGCAGGGTCCATCGCCTTCTCCTGCCTGTGGCACGGTAGCTGGCATCAGAAACTGCTCTCTCTAGGGACCGATTTCATCATGTCAGAGTTCAGTTCGGTTCAAATGCTTCTACGGAGGGCCAGAGGGCTGGGGTCCAACATGTCCCACTTCAACACTGTTACAGTCCCGCCCCAAATGGGAGAGGGGTTACCCCAATTCTATCAAAAGTCAGAGCCACAACCACCATCATCGGTTGGTCAAGAGCCAACTCTGGAGCTCATCTTTGCATCTTTCCTGAAGTCCTTCTTCGACTTTTTTTGGGGTGGTGGTGGTGGTGTTTACAGATCCCTTTGAGAGACTCACTTGACAGATCTAGACTGTCTTCCCAGGAGAATAAACATGAACAAAATGCTTCACAGATTTCAGGGCGTTCATAGATGCTCGCATCTCCCCTTGGACTCTTCTAAAAACTCTTCCCTATAGCCAGTTTGTTCCATGTCCTGCCTTCATTTTTACCTTTGAAACATCCACTGGGAGGGGAGAGGGGAAGAAGGGAACTTATTTACAAACACGTCTTCCGCACCTGGCACAATGTGGACATCATCACACTTAGGTAGTCCCAGACGAGAAGTACGGTGATCCCCACTTGCTCAGCAAGAAAGGTGCAGAGAGGTGAAGTCACCTGTTCAAGGTGCTACAACTAGGTGGAGATGGTTCTCAGAGCCAAGTTTTGCCCCTGCCATGATGACTTCAAGGATCAGAAACACATTTTTTTTTTTTTGGTAACTGTGTGAACTTCCTTCTTCACTACTACACTTGCTGTCTCTCTAGATGAGGTCTCCAACATGGATTGTTTATTTTTATTTACCTTCTTATCAAAGTGAAGCTCACTTGGGCACAAACATATCCCTAAAAAGGATTGTGAGTTTTCTGGAAGTTTCAGATTGTCAAGAAATCCTAGAGCATTCAGAAGGGGTGATAATCCTTCTCCCTGAGACCAGATGCAGGCTATTTTACGCTATGAACAGGTAAAGAATTAAACAATATTTTAAAAAGCCAGACCTCCTCAAACCTGACCCACAAAAATTTCAAGGGTCAATTTACTGTCTACATTAGGCTGACGAAACCCTCCCACCATTTAAGAATAGCAATTTTAGTTTTTCAAAGCCTCTTGTCTGTCCCACTTGGTTGTAATGAGATTAGGTTGTGTCTTTAGTTTCCTGTGTCTGGAAAGTTCTTGGCCATGGATGGATTGCTCACTGTTTTTCAGAGGAAAGTGGGAACTTGATCTGATGGCAAGGAGCAGAAAGAGGGAGACCGATGTTTTTGTCATCTTCATTATGGTTTTAAACTTCCAGATCTTTCCGATGTTTTAAAAATTTGCATTCTACATATCGTCTGTTCCAAGAAAAATTGCAGTTTCATATTTTAAAGTTAACCTACTCGGCAAAACGTTCGTTATTTGGGGAATTAGTCCGACTGAGCGTTTCTCAAACTTCTACAATTTGCACACCACTTTCGCAATTCTTTTTTTTTTTTTTAATTTTTTTAAAATTTATTTTTATTTTCACAATTCTTGACCCATCCACGGACCACCTGTATTTACGTGAAATCTTTCTGTAAGTTGACCACCTTTTTTACTTAAGTGGATATATTTTAAAAGAAAGCATCTTGTCATTATAATGAGTGTAATATCAACACCCTTGCTGTAAATAGAAGTGTTAAAACGACTGCAATGAATAAAACGAAAATGCTCATTAACTCCTAATTATTTTCAGTCTTTATTAAAAAGGTCAGCAAGTATTAGTACAGTGAGAAATGCCTGTTACTATCAGAAAGAGACTTTCTTCTTAATGTCACCAGAGGAATTGGAATAGAATGGAAAAAAAGATAATTTTATACTATGTGACTGATCACATTTTTAGGGCTGTGTTCGAGAACCACGCGGAACCGTTCCGCACAGTTTTGTACAATAGCACACTAGCCTATGGGTATAGTCTTTATGTCAGCAGTGGCTGAAAAACCAGCTGGTCTAAGGACCCAAAGGTGGATAACGAGAGGCCGGTCTCCTGTCCACTTTAGTGTTTGGCGCGTATAAGAGAAAACCTGGTTAGAACGCAAGTCTGGTGGGTTAGTTAGTGAATATATCAGACTGTTCTATTGTTTCTATCTTTCAAAAATTTTACAAGAATGATTTTATAACCAAAACTTATTCTAATTAAAAACAAAGTTTCTGTTTTGTTTGCTACCAGAACGTAAGTTCCCCCGTGAGATTTTTGAGCTGCAAGAAGTCACTGCTGTTCTTTCAATGCCTAGTACTTAACACAAAGTATTTAGCTTTAAAAAAAAATCAGTACAAAGAAAATGATTTAAAAATAGTATCAAATAAGTGATTTTTTTTTTCATTTTACTTCCATATAGACCTGTGCTTTCTGATTGGGGGAAAGAAAAACAAGATTTACAAGTGATTTGGTTTTAAAACTCTCTTAGCTACCTTATTTTTATATTCTACTAAAGGAATAAAACTGGATAACGGTAAAAAACAAAACAAAACAAAACAAAACAGTAAAACTAAAATCGAGGAAATGCTGTCATTGGAGAGAGAAATGCCAAGTGGTCCCGCCCTTTATTTCAATGGGAATAGCTTGAATTTCAAAGAGGAATCAACATAACCCTGTCAAGATCCAAAGGTTACAAAAGACAAAGTAGTCGAGGCTGAGCAGCCTAGGAGCTTCCCAACGCTGGGTGGTGCAGAAAGAGGGAGAAGAGGGCTTGGTCAGCGCCCCAGTCCTCTGGAGCGCCCCGGAAATAAACAACACAGGTGCCGACCTGCTCCCCGTCCACTTTTGCACTAGGCAACGGTGTGAGGGGTTTACCGGCATTATTCCATTTCGTCCTCACTTCATCTCACGACTAGGTCCTGTTATTATTTGCATTTCACACATGGGGAAACTGAGGCACGTCCAGGAGAACTGGGACTCAAAGTCGGGTCTGACGCCCAGCTGTTAACCCTTATGTAAGTGTTCCTCAAACGGCAGTCATTGGCCGACCTCCTACAGGGGTTTTTTTTGCCATATGGTGTGCACCCTCTGTGGCTGCCATGGCGGTGTGCCACTCAGAGCTCCCTGCAAGGACAGCCCCTGACTGTCACGCCTCTGGCATCCACTGCGGTGTGGATGATGAGGGCATGCTCTTCCTGGCTGCTCTGAGCTGATGGCTGAGCGCTAGGCCATTTCTGCCCAAAGTAGGGCTCGGCTCTGGGCTTCTCCAGAGCTAGGTCCCACCCTCTGATTCTCTCCTCCCTCCTTCCCTCCCTTCCTTCCTTCTCAGGTGTCAGACCCTCCCTGCAGTGGGCTGGCTCTCTCCCCACCCCTGCCCGCTCCCCCTTATCCTTCACACTCGTTTTCCTCCAATAAACTTCTTGTGCATCAATTCCCTCTTGGCGTCTGCTTCTTGGAGGACCCAAATTTATCCTTATTTACTTAACATCAGTACCATTATTGATGTAACGCTTTCCTTTTAATCGGATTATTTTTCAAACTAAATGCATATAGTCTCACCTAGAGCAAAATCTATGTTAAACTGAATTTAATGTGCCAGTTCTATTTTTCCTAATACACTTTTTAAAAAAAAAAAATTATATACTTGATGATTTAAATAAAGATGTTTGAACGTGAGTCACCTAACTCATCTCCAGGCTCATCTAACTCATTCACTGGACACCTAACTCATCATCTCCACGGTCACCCACATACGAATGTCACTCCCTTGACAGTGAACTGTTTTATACATTTTGTCGCTGGTAAAAGATTTTTAAAGATAAGTAAACAGTGGTTGGTGAGAAAAGGGAATTCAAACAGAAATTCAAATGACATCATCCCAAGTTTTCATTAAGTATTGGAGTTTGTGCTCTGGGTAGAATCTAGAAGATCTTCATACAGCAAGAAACACACGGGAAAGAGTTTCAGAAATCCACCTGGATTCCGGACACAAGAATAAATCAAACACCACAGTGGCGACAGTATTTATCACCTGCCTGGCTTTGTGTGCCAAGTGGCATGGACCTCGATGAAATTTCTAAATTGGATTTTTCCAGTTCTATTAAATGACCCCTCGCTGCCTCACCCCTGACTCCTTGTTCATTTTGGCCACAGTTAATACAGGCAAGAGTTTTGAACATGGGTGGCAGCTGGGGTTTACTCAGCAATGATGATCAAGGAATGGCTCTCAGAATCACTCAGCCCCACCCAAACCATTTCCTTGCACCCCATCTTAATTTTAGAGGGGAAAAAGTCAGATGGCCATTTGAATTTTCCTGTTGCAGAGCATGTTATATGTTTGCCCTGGTGGCAAACTGGTGGACACCTCAATTTTCCAAAAGGAGAGTGAAATTTAGTGGTTCTAGTGACTGATCGTATCTGGCTGGGGAAACAGAGATAGCCTGGTGGTGTTTCATCACTCCAGGGTGAGGACGCTCATAGGAAACTGGGAGGAATAAATACCAAACGATTTAGGAAAGAAAATGAAATCGTGAAATGCCGCAAGGCTCTGTCATGAACCGGAGCAATTCCAAAAATGAGAAATTCTAGTTGTTCATTTCCTTTTCTTTCCTACGAAACACGTGTTTGTAACATGTTAGGCATTTCGTTCTTCCCAGGAGTCAATTAGAAGCCTTCAGCTCAATAGCTGGTTGAGTCATTTTGGAGAAGAAAAAAAGAAAACAACTCTACACATTGTTGGGTACATCGGTTGGCCTAATAGAAATAATTTCTTAAGTCACCTAGCCCCCGCTTCCTCTCCACATCTTGAAAATGGGACTTACCTTTTTCCAGAATAATTTGCCCAGAGGCAAGGAGGTGGGTCCTCCCTTTTCCTTGGCTCCTTCCTTTGCTGTTTCTGTGGCTGTAGGATTCTTGGCTGCCCCTTGGGTCTCCTGGGGTACGAAGTTGGCTTTGTCTGACTTGAGGTCTGTTGAAGTGACGGGTGACTTTTCAGCACCCTACAGAGTTAAATAAATTCAAAATGATCTCTGGATTTCAGAAGTGAAAGATCTCTTATTTTTTAAACTATATAAACATAGGCTGGGGTTATGCATGTTAATTTTCTTCTTCATAATTTTCTGTACTTTCCAAGTATTCTACTATGAATATAGATTTGTGTTAAGATCTTAGAAAAAAATCAAGATTTTTTTTTTCCTTTAGGAAAAAAAGATCTATAGAACCAAGTTACTTACATAAATATAAGTTACTTACATCAAGGTGATCATAAGAGGTACTTTGCTGTTAGAACATTAATTCGTACTAAGGTCATTAGTCTTCAATGATTTTGGTCATGTTCTCATGAGTAAAACATCTTGAATACGAATCTCCGATATATGTGTATTTGCTTATATTATAAAGATGTATTGTTTTACTACTCCAAATTCAAAATTAAACAAGGGCTAAAATAAATATAAGCTAAAATAGAGTTCTCACATTTTCTTCCCACACTCTACCTTGGTGATCACTCACCTAGACTATAAAGCTAGACTGGAGCTCAGCGAAGGGATATCGAGTCAGAAGAGTGCCTACAAACCCCATTCTTTATTTTTAGAAGGAGCCTGTACATCTACTTTAGATGTAATTGGTAGACTGTAATTAACTTAAAACTTCGAATGTTATACATTCGGCCCCTATTCTCTTTCTCTTTCCCTCCTTCTCTCTCTCTCCTCCCTCCCCCTTCTCTCTCCCTCTCTTTTTCACTCTCTCTTTCTTTCTCTGCCCTCCCTTTCCCTCTCTCCCACCTTCTCTCTCTCTTTCCCTTTCCTTCTGAGCGGCCACTTTGAGGTCTCATGCTAGGATATTGGACTTCTTCGATGGCTGGGCTGTTTCTTCCTTTGCTCTGCTACTGCCTGAGTCATGGGATGAAGGGAAAGTCAGGAGAATTATAGTCTACGTTTATCTCAACATGAGTGAATATTGGCATTAAAATTTTTCCACATGGTTCATCTGACCTAACCTCTTCAGCTGAAGTGTCTTCATGTTATGGTTTTTGCTCCAGGAACTTATGACACGAACCTTTTAAATTCAAGGGATGTCAGATCTTTGATTACATTTTCTGAAAAAAAAAATCTAGTAGTAAAAATGGAGTGTGAAAAAATATAGGAAATGTCATTTTATTTTATTTTTTTATGTTGGAAAGTGTCTTAGCGACCACCTGGTCCAATGCCTGAATTTTCTTGGATGGGGAAACTGGGGCCTAACATCAACTGAGGGCCACAGTGTGGCCTCAGGTCTGGACTTCCAGCTTCTACTTCATGTTCTTTCCATGCAGCGTGTCACCCCTCCAAAGGGTGCTGGCAAATAACATAAATTTTATTATTTGATGCAAAAAACAATATTTTCTGTGCTGAGTTTTTTGATACTAAGGGGTAGTCATTTATTGAACATATTCTAAATTTAAATCATGAGCTAAAGGGCCAAAATATAGAAATTACTTTTGTGGTAGTTGATCCTGGAATAACCCCAGTTCCATTTAAAAGGGTACAAATGACTTAATTTAAAAATAACCTCTGCATTTTATAAACAGAACTCAAAAAGCCTGAGCTCATGAAGTTCTGTGTTTACACATGTCCAATTGGTCTTGGGTCTTAGCTTTAAATAGTAATTAAATGAAAGAGGACTGATTAAGGGGGAAGTAGCCTCCAGCAAATAGTTGGCTTTCTTCTTCAGAAAATATGAGAAAGTATTATTTATTCATTTATTCATAAAAAATGCATCGAGTCCCTTCCTTGATGAGGACTAAGTTACATGTCCTCATGGAGAGAAAGATACTAAACAAATAATTCCACAAAAATTGTATAATTTCAACTGTGATAAGTGCTACAGGGTGCTATGGGGGAAGGAGAGGAGGAATCGTATTTAAAAGAAAAAGCTGAACCAGGAAATTAGATCCGGTCATGACAATCGGGGAAGGCTTTACTGAGAAAGAGGTAATGGGCTACGGTCTGAGGGTGACCGGAAATTAGCTGGAGAGGGAGGAAGGATGCTCCACACACAGGCTACAGCATGTTCTAAAGGCCTCGGGCAAGCTCGTGAGGAATGGGACGGAAGCAGAAAGATCAGGGGCTGGCCAAGTATGACCACCTCCCCGACATGGACCTCCCCTCCTGCTTTTCTGGGAGAACCCCCATTGCTCAGGGGTCCAATTCAACTGAAGAACCTGGAGAAGTGGGGCTGATCTCCATTTCTAAGAAAGGGGCTGGTTTGAGCCAATCATCAATCCTGCAATGTCACTACTGTAGATGCTCTATTCCTTAATGATCCCATGCTGTTTTGCTTTAAAATCTGTTGCTTGGCTTTCTACATGTTAAATGCCTGTGCACCTGCTTAGAGCTCATGGCGGTCCCTTCATCTGTGCTCTGCCTACTCAGCCAAAGCCACATCGGGGTTTACAAGAAAAGCCCCCCAGATTCCGGAGTTCTGGAATTTCTCTGGTACAGATCTGGTTGACTTAATCCCTAACACACCTCAGGCCTGCCTGATTTTGTCACTTCCCTTTGTTCCCTCTCTGCCTCATCTCTCCCTGCCTAGCCCCTTGGATCAGTCACCTCCTCAAGACGTTATTTTTGACTTTTAATTATTGACTTAATAATAACAGTAAAAGGTAGCAGTGCTAGGCCCTGTTCTAAGCAATTGTTTGTTCTAATTACAGTCCTATGAGGAGGAAACTAATTGTCATGTCCATTTTGCAGTTAGGGAAATTGTGGTCCTAGGTGGTTAAATAACTTGCCCTCAATCACACTCACGGGGTGGGGGGTGCAGAGCTGAAATCTGAATTCAGGGCCTGTTATGAAAAAGAATCAGACATTAACATGATCTATGACCCTCTCAAACGGCTACAGTATATGCTCAGATATACCTGCTGTATTAGATGTTGTAGACCACCATTATCTTTTCTCTCCCTGCCTGCCTATCTCCTTGCTTCCCAAAGTGCCCCACATGGCGTTTCGCCAGCACCAACCGAATTAATATTCTTTGTCTGCATAACCAAGGAAACTAAAAAGATACATTCTCTTGGTATCTTTTGGCATCTGTCTCATGGTTAGATTTAGCAAATAACAATGAGAATACAGGATGCTCTGTTAAATTTGAATTTCACATCAACAAAGAATAACATTTATTTTATTTTATTTTATTTTATTTTATTTTATTTTATTTTATTTTATTTTATTTTATTTTATTTTATTTTATTTTATTTTTAGTATAAAATAGGTCCTGAATATTGCCTGGGATATATTTATAGTTACAGTCAAAATTATTTGCTATTTATCTGAAATTTGAATTTAACTCGGTGCCCGCATTTTATATGGCAACCCTACCTGTGAAAATTCTAACGTATTCGATTTGGAGATTGCCTTTCAAATGACCTTCCTTACCTTCTCCACAATAAGCATTCATCTTGTTTTCACATTTCGATGTGGGAGAGGGAAGGTGTTAGTAAGACGTAAACATCACACCAAGAACCAAAAAACAATGAACGTATGGCAGGTTTATGAATCTCGTGAGCCTGCTGCTAATATTTCGGCTGCCTTACAGAGAGGGTGGGCATCAGGAAAACCTCAGTGGGGAGGGGGCATTTCTGGGCATGGCAGAAATATTCTAGAAACAATGCCCTGCCTTGTGTGCATGTTGTCATGTCCAATGTTGGAAGCATGTGTGAAAAAATTTGATTCGGAAGCCTGTGAGGCAGCCAAGAAAAAAGGATTCAGATTCAG
This sequence comes from Eidolon dupreanum, assembly GCA_028627145.1. NCBI lineage: Eukaryota > Metazoa > Chordata > Mammalia > Chiroptera > Pteropodidae > Eidolon > Eidolon dupreanum. Next base: position 3,561,945 of record CM053504.1, on the reverse strand, counting down.
CAAAGGAAAGCTGACACCCTTATTATTTATAACAATTAACTCATTTTGTTTATTAACTCCAGGCTTCTCCACCTCTTCAGACGAAGAAAATTCTCTCTATAGGGAGGAAAACTGAGACACAGAGAAATGAACCTAGGCATTACCCAGAATCGATAACCATTGTGTGTTTTTTTTTTAGAGTAAAACTAGAAGATGGTATTTTATCCTTATATTTGCTTGGATTTCTTCCCTGTCCTAGGTTACAATAAAATCAAGGAGGAGAAGAATCACACCTCCTAAAATCATGCCACAAGGTTCATTAACAGCATCTGTCCTAGGCATGGAGGGAAGAGCCAATGAGATCCAAACTGTTGCATAAATGAGAAGTAAGAACATACTGGCATTGTCCCCTTACTCTACTTTTGTGCGAAAAATAGACTGAATGTAACTCAGGGCAAAACCCAAAAGTCCTGTGTCTGTATCCCAGAATCCCATCTTCTCAGTAGTTCCAGAATCCTATCCTACTCTGAATGCAACTCAGTGGCAGGACAGGAGGCCAATGATTTGGGAGGTCTTAGGAATATTGAACTTGGGTGGTCCACTTCAGGTGGGAGTGGGGAGAGATTCTATGTGTGAAATGAATGTGATAATGAAATGCAGATCCGGGGCTGCGGAGAGTCACACACTACTTAAACTTTCAAGGTCTCCTGCTCACAGAAGCTCCAAGAAGGAGTTCAGCTAGGCTCCTTTGTATGAGGTCCATGCCATGTTTCACTAGCAGTTATCAAATTGTCTTCCACATACAGTGGTCTCGCTGTTTAATTTTCTCTCCCTCTTTACAGAACAAAAAAAGCTGGTATGGAAATTAAAGGGTGGCTTCATAACATAATTTGTTTATGCAAATATAAATTCACCCATGGGAGATTTCTAGGGAGCTTTTATTTGTATACACAATCCTGGGACTATCACATCCAGCTGGGGAAGTCTTTTTAATAAGTTCATTCAACTTAGTGAAGAATGCTGGATATTTTAGACAAATTTCCAAGCATGCTGGCCCAGTGCAGGGGTCTTTTTAATTGATGGCTCCAGACAAACACTGGTGTCTTCTTAGACATTAGAAGAATGAAATCGCCCAAACTGACTCCTGCGTTCTCTTCTCCAGGGACATGGAGATGGGATGCTCTCTGCCTTTATTCATTGTTCTGTTCTGCATCGGTTTTTATATGGGTTCAGTATAAGCTTAGTTAATACTGGGAATGAATGTAACAGACCACAGAAAGATAAAATGGTTATCTTGAGGTTAGAATAGTATTTCCCAAAGTGTAGAAAGCATTCCATTGATGGATTCAGGGATGACTTTACATTGTACAGAGAGATGACATTAAATCACAATCAAATAGCGACGATACTTTTTCTTTTTTAACTCTCATTTAATTCTTCTAAGAATATTCGGGGGGAATCTTGGTCTGCTGCTGGTATATCTTTAACATTTCTCTACTGCTGCCCAATTGCCTTTTCATAAAGCTAGAAAGGGCATTAGAATCAGAGTTTAACAAACAGGTAACTAGAATTTAATATATATTTTTTTATTAGCCATATTAATAGTTACCTTCCTCTTATGTCGACTCTGATTTTCTATGTAGGATGTAATATTAAAGTTTCTTTTGAAGATATTAAAGATAATTTTAAGTAGGAAATAGGTTCACTCCAATATAAAACTATCAAGTGAATAAGAAAAATATATGACAAAAAATGATGAAAGTGGTATGTATATTTTCAACATTTGGGAAACACTGGGTTAGAAGAGTAATTTCAGAACCCTGGTCCACACTAGGAAGAAACTAATCTGAGGTGTTTATAATTATAAAGAACTTTTTAAAAAAATACTGAAATGCGAGTCACAGAATCATTCACCCCCATTTAAGGATCCCCACCACCCAAGGCTCTGTTTTCACAGAAGCTCAGTTGGGTCGATGTGGAATCGCATGTACATCACGTGGTGAAGACCAGGGTTCTTCCCCACTCCCCGCCCCGCTAGTTTGTCAAGATACAGACCTTAAGCCTAAAGAATTTCCTAAAGGTGAGCCCTAGCCTGGGGCTATGCAGGGGCTTTTTCTTGGTTCCTTTAGCCTGGGCCTCGGAGATCTTCTGCCCAGCTTGTCCATCACACACACTTTCTGTTTTGGATGCCTTGTGGGCAACAGCAGTCACAGCTTAGAACTTTATTTTTAAACAAAATCCATTTTTTTTTTCAGTTGTTTTAAAGTACGTTAAAACACTTTGGCAATTAACCGTTGGTATGTCATCCCCCAACTACAAGACAGCACATGAGTGTTTATCTTTTTTAAGCTCTCAAAGATGATTTGCTAAGGAGCATTTTCATGGTCCATTTCAAGGACACGTGGATTTCAACACGGCAGCAGGTTTAAATCACCCAGATCAACACAAATCCATTCGTAAAGACAATGACAGAACATTCGAACCAAAAAATCAAAAAGATAACACAGTCCTTACTTGATACTTGTAAATACCTACATGGTATTGTCACATGGGAAAGAAAAAAATACCTGAAGACAAATGATTTATTTTTGTACCCTGGAGTCAAAGCATATACTACCGCTGAATGACTTTAATTCTCAAACTGATCGCCTTTTATTCAGTTTTAGAAACTTCAGAGAAGCAAATATTTATTCACTTCATCCACAAAAATTTCAACTGAAATCTAGATGGGCAGATCTCCCAGGCAAAAGAAATTTCTAGTATGAGCCAGTCCACTGAGCCAAAGTAGGGCGAGATTGGAACTGAAACAGCCCAGCCACAGCCATTCAGAATTGTTGACTCAAGTTACAAATGGCAGGGAGTTTTGTGAGGAATGCGTAGTGGCTAAAAATTGCCCAGGGCCAAATGGGAAGATGGACAAACAGTATAGAAGTTTCAAAAGCGTGACTCTAAGAACTTTGCTAGAAGAGGTGTTAAAAGGTGAAGTGTGAGAACCACAGTTGTAGAAAGAGGTCTGTTTGTGGGTATCATGGACAACCTACATTCACAAAACCGTCTTCTGAGACCTAACTCCACCAACGGTGACTCCTCAGCTCTCTGGGCAATGAGATTTTATCAGCTCAGCCCATTCAGCTGGGACCACATTCTGGGTGGAGGCAGAGTCATGGTGTATGAGCAGCTGAAGGGCGTGAGAGCATCAGGTCACTTGGGGAGCCACCCAACACACCCACATATTCCACTATTTATAGCCTATTGTGCCGACTATGTGGCCTCAAACAATGCAAAACACAACACCAAGACCGAAAAACCACTCGACCCAACCATTCACGGAACTCGACCCTAGCTGCCTTGTAGCAAATGAATAATTTTACAAGAAAATGCATGTAGATGCCTCAGACATAGGTTTCCTCAATAAAAGAGAAAAATGTTAGGGGAACCAATCAATATAGTACAAATGTAATGATGGTGTTTAGTCTGTCTTGCAGTATATATGGAAATAAGGAGCTCTGAATAGAGAGCTCTGTGGTCTACCAGGTATTGTCATACCTCCATTCAACCCTGGGTCAGGGAGATAGAACTTTTATTGTCCAAATATGAGAGATGTGGACGTTGGGTTCAGACCAGTTAGGATTACACAGCGATCACGTAGCAGACCAGTGCTTAAGTGCAGGTCTTCTGAGACAAATTCCAGGATCCTTTTCATAACTTAGCCCCTTTAAATATGGGTAGCAGATATGTAAGACTGGCCAAGCCATTAATTTGGTCCCAGTGTCTTTCAAAGCACTTTGAGTTAATAAAAGAAGGACACAAGACACTTATCTGTCATAAGTTAAACTTTCCTCACGACTCCTGTGAAAGTTAAACTATGCGTTCTACTAGAGATAATCAATCTGTCAAGTGTGAAGGGAAAACATCTCTAGAAATTAGTCATTCCAAACAAAATTTATTTTGAAGGGAATTGGCTGAATTTCCAAGATGACAGAGAAGACATCAGGCTCTCTAGGGCATCCTAACTCCTCTACATGATTCTTCAGTTGGCAAGTGTCCACTGGTGACCCTTTTACTTCGTCAAATAATTGCCTTTGAAGTGAAGATTTATTTACTTTTTTCAAATTACATGAAAAACAAAGAACATATTTTTTAAAAACCAAAAATATAGCAGCCTTTACTTCTACTTTAAATTGAATCTTACCTCTTCCTCATTTCCATGAGCTAATTTTTACTAAATTCCCTCGTCTCTCTACATACAACTAAAAAGACTAGGATGACATATAATTATTACTGTTCTGTTCTTATTCTGCATAAGAAATTGGTTATTGTGACATTATTTAGCCAGCATTGGCAAATGTTTCAAGCTTTCCTCTAAAATTTTCACCAAAATACCGTTGACATAAATGAAACATTTTAAAGACAATCTAACAGCATGATCAAATTGCTAAATATGGATATATGTGCATATGTATATATACACATGCATAAAAATTCAAGAAACAATGGGGCAGACACAAATCCAAGTCCAATTCTCTATACAAACCCAAATATAAACACACTTCAAATTACCTACCGTATCTTCCAGATCTTTTTTCGTTTCAGCTTTGTTAGGTGAAACCTTAAAAATTTGAGAAAAACAAATGTTAAAAATCATAGCTCTTTAGGTTGATCTTATTTCATAGATACATAGTTTTTTTTAGGGTGGTCCAGTTCACTATAAATGTAAAAAATATTATGAGAAGTCCGTTTAGTACAGTAGAAACTCACAGACTTCTGATATACCCAGGGATACAAAAGTTAATAAAAATCAATATTTTGTAATGAAATTCATCAGATCTTGTATTCACCAAGAGTTTCACCACACTCAAAATTGTCTCCTGGAAGGCCACAGACCTTCCATCAATTCTGCCACTAACCCAAACAAATGAACAAACCTTTGCTCTTTGTGGCACATTCTATCGTCTTTTTTGGTTTTATGTTTTGAAGTTAGTCTCGGTCTTCGGAAAACCTCAAACGCACTTGGAGCTGTCTGCTCAGTGACACGTTCATTCACCAGCCCATTTCTGGGTGTCTGGCACGTGCCCGGCCATGGGCTCTGTCCTGAGGAGTCAGAGATGAACGGGCAGTGCAAGACATGGGTCTCGGCCTCCATCCAGTTCAAACGATAGACTTCGATGGAACTAGATAGAAAGTGGTTTCTACAGTTTTATTTGCCATGTGAATGGCAAAGCTGCTTTGATAGGTTGACAGTTAGAGGAGGTATTCTCCAATTAGCTTTATGGTTGATGACCATTTAATTGCAATAGAGCTCCGTCAGGACACAGCTCATGTTACACAGTTCGGGCACCCCCTGTTCATTTCACAGTTCCCATCTCCGCAGTCTCCCTCACCGAAAGCCTGGGGCAACACAATCCCCTTACAAAACACATCTTGTCGCTGTTCTCCAGTGTCCCAGCTGCATCACGATGACACTCCATTCAGAACAATGACACTAACGTGCGCACTATTCTTAGAATAACAAAACATTTGAGCAAGAGAATCGAAGAAACAAATGAAGGTAACTACTCACCAGCGTTTTAAAGAAGCTCATGATGGAGTTATTATTCTCGATTATATCTGTCGTCTGGGGGTCCTCCTTTGCAATCTCCAGTTCTTCAGAGTCCCCGGGGCTGGGACACCTTACGGGTGTGACTTCCTGTCCTTCTTTGCCCTTGCCTTCAACTATGTCCTAGGAGCAAAAGAGAGTTTTTCACAGTTGCAACTTGTTGAACGTAGACTCTCAAAGCAATATTTTTGCTTCGCGTCCCTTTCTCCCTTACCCCTTAATTCCAGCCATACTTCTTCTGCCCACGGGGATGCAGAACAATCAGGCACTTATGAGAGTCACTCTTCCTCGCCTCCACCCTCTTTCTAACATATTCAGCATTTGCAGTCAGTTGGAGAGACATTGTTTGGAGCCAGAGGGTAACAAACACAGCAGTGCACGTTGCATTCCAAACAAAAACCCTTTTCTACCGATTCTGCAAAGAGGGTGTTATGATGCCAGTGGGTCTCCATCTTTGTGGTCTCCTAGGCTAACGGTTCGTATGTGGTCCCCAGAGACGTGTCCATTAGATGCTCCACAATCTCCACCATGGTGACACATACCAACTAAAAAAACGTGTTTATATTTTAAAATAATAATTATTTTGTTAGGATCTGATTGTTTATCAGTAGAAGGAAAGTAGTATAGGGACTGATTTTTCTTCTCTAACTGATTAAGGTGTAGAATGCATTCTGAACCTGTCTCCTTTTTCCCATCTCCACTCCCACGTCCCTGGATCCAGCCATGGCCATCTCTCCACCTCATGACTCCAAGGGTCCCCTCGCCCTGTCTGCTGGTGCCCTTGGTCCCTTCAAGCCATCATTTACTCAGCAGACTCCATTCTTCCATTTCTTACCACCCTCCAAAGGCCTTCCTATGGCTTGCGGAGTCAGATCCAAACTCTGATACAGGGTCTGGCATATGTCTCTGTCCCTAACCTCTGTGTGGCACTCTTTCCTTCCCTTCATCCTCTCTGGTCAGCTTTCTTTGAGTTTCTCAAACACACACCGCAAGCTAGTTTCAACCTCAAGGCTTCCTGTCTGGAACATTCTTCCCCTCTGTCTGCCCATAGGTAATTTCCATTCATCATTCAAGTCTTAAGTGTCACCTCTCCTGCCCTCATTATCATCTCTACTATTGTCCCTTGTCCTTTCCCATCTTAGCTATTACAACAATTTTCTTTACATGCTCAGTATCTGTTCCTTTCCTCATGCTTGCCCTTGACGGTAAGCTTGACAAAGACAGAGGTTACCTTGACTTTGCTCACTGCTTTTTCTCTAGGGCAGGGAGGCCCGCAGCAGCCATTCAATAAATATGTACCATTTGACCACTTAAAAGATGAATGGATGTAAATAAATTTTATACAAGTGGGATGATGCTGTCTGCATCAACTCATTTTTTTTTCACATAACAAAATAGCTCAGACATCTCCTCCTCGCCACACAGCTAGATCTGCCTCATTCTTCGTATGTCAAGCGGTATTCTGTTGTCTGCGTGTAACGTTATTTATTATCTAATATCCTTATTGATGGGCATTGATGGTGATTATGGTTTTACGTCTAGGATGTTATAAGCAGTATAAAATGGACAGCCCACACTTATATTTTTAATCCATTATGCGTATCTATATTTCCTTTGGGCAAATTCCCTGAAGTGAAATTTCTGGGTCAAGAAGTAGGCGAATTTTATAACGTCATAAATATTCCTGCAGAAACATGGGCGCTCTCATTAGGAAGGCGCTCGTGGGATCTGAAAAGCTGTTTGGTTTACTGGTAGGGGTGGCAGGTGATACGCAGAATGCCTCCGGGGACTGTGGATTTGCAGTGTGGAGCTTGGTCTGGAGGCGGGTAGAGGAGGGAGAGCTGATTTGCCCACTCCCCCCAGATACGAATAAACCAGTAAACATGACATGTGACTCGGGCGGTGAAGGCTGCAAGGAAGACACTGAAGATGAGGGGACAAACACAGGGTGACCAGGGTGCTGCTTGCTACTTTAGACGGTGGGTGAAGTCCTCTAAGAGGTTGTGTGGGCGTGGGGTGCAGGGAAGCATCTATTCCGGAGGGACCCCTGATCCCTGCACTGTGTCGGCTGCTCTGAGCCAGTCTGGTCTCACAGGCTGCGGGCTGACGCCCCAGCGCTCACTGCGGTGGATGGAAGGGTCAGCATCTAGGGCCCCCCTGTTTCCTAATGGGAGTAAGAGGCACTGATTCTTCTCTGAGATCCCAGGGCTAAACACACAGAGCACGTCGATCGAAGTTCTTGGGAATGACACGGAATACAGTAAAGTCAACTGAAAAGGAAATGAACTGCTAGAATGTCATGTGGCCACGTAGATCGGGAAAGCAAACCGGCTGGGTGGCCTTCTTCACCCAGGGTGAGCACTCTCACTGGGGGAGACACGGTTTGACAGACTCTAGGAGTAGAGGCACCTCCAGCTTCCCCCTCTGCACTGGGGTACCTTCCCCAGCCGCCCGAAGATGGGCCCTCCACTTCTATGATCTTGCAGACGTGGCAAATGTCTCAAGACCTGGACAGCAACCGAGGAATGACGAGACCTGCTGGCCCTGAGCAAAGCAGGTGGTCTGAGTGACAGTTTTATTTTTTCCAAATCGAAATCCACAGCTTGAACTTGAACCCTTTTCTGGAAATACATTTTTGTCGTTTGACTGGCTTTTAAAAAAAGAACATAAGATTTCCACTTCCAGGAAGATGGAGAAGACATACTCTTCCTTATTCCTTCACTAAGCACAGTGGAAGATCCCCAACATTATGTAGAAAGCAAACACAAAAGATTCTGAAAGGAGGAGAGAAGAAGGCAGACCAGCTGGGGGTCCAGAGGAAAACAAGGCGGTGAAGTTCCTGGCTTTTCTTTTTTCGCCACACGTGTCCTAGACTTGGAGCTGAAGAGGCCAGCAACCTGAAAATACCAATGGGTGCCAACAACAACAAAAAAATCTTCTCACGAAGCCTGTTCTCCCAACCAAGGGACCCAAAAAGAGCCAGTCTAGCAAATGAAACTTTCAGACAATAACTACTCTTCTCAGCAAACACCAACTATGTGAATGTTCAATAATTTTAAGATTAAAAAGTTCTAAAAAAGCATTATAGGGTAGTGCTGGAAGAGTAAGAATGAATAATTATTAAAAAGTCTGGAATAGATAAATAAAGCAGCATGTGGTATTCACATGTAACATTTATCTATGACCACATGGTGGAATATTTCACAGCCATGAAATGAATTCTTTGGAGAATGTGTCATGAGAAGGAAAAATAACCATGGTAATAATAAAAATGACTAAGCTTTATGTGTCAGGCTCAATGCTAAGCTAGCTAAAAAGATCTAATTTTTACTGATGAACAAATTGATATGTGAAAAGAATAAATAACTTGCTTTATGGTCATAGAGTGGAGTTTGGATTTGACCCCAGGCCCAAATGATTTCAGAGGAAAGGAGTTTTTTGAAGCACTGTGTTGCATTGTCTCAATCATCTTCCTTTTTTTAAGTGTTTACTCAAATATTATCTTCTCGCCAAAGATTTTATTTAAATTTCTCTTGTCTCTCTATTCTTGTTCCCTGGTGTGTGTGTGTGTGTGTGTGTGTGTGTGTGTGTGTGTGCAGACTCTTTCTCTCTGAGAGAGAGAGAAAGTCCATTTTTGTCACTGTCTACATATGACACATTTTACCCAAAGACATACGGGAATTTAGTGTGATAAAGATGATGCTTCAGATCTATCAAAGTGAAGAAGGAATTTTTCATAAAAGATGTAGGACAACAGGGTTACTATCTGGAATAAAAATTAACTTGTCATAATTCAACCTTATAGATAAAAATACTAGAAGAAAACACATAAAAACATTTGATAATTTTGGATTGAGAGGTTTTTTGTAACTTTGACTCAAAATGCAGAAGTTGTGAAAAGAAAGATTGAAAGTGAAGAAATCCAAATGTTTTAAAAAAATTGGTTGGGAGGCTAGGGTAAGAAGCAAGCACTCTCTCAGATATTGCTGATCGGAGTGTAAATTAATTCAGTTTTGATAGAGGGCTGAAATTTTGGCATTAGCTACCAACATTTAAAACAGAATATTTTCTTTTACACAGTAATTTCATGTCTAAGAGTTAATGCAAAACCTCAGTTCGCACATGTGTGAAATAACAAATACATGAGGTTATTCATTGAAATGAAGCAATAACAAATATTTGGAAACCAGCTAAATGTCATTAATAGGGCCATGGATAAATAAATGATGGTACATCCATTCAATGGAAGACTATCCAAGTGTTACAGATGAGGAAGCTATACAGATATAAAAAGCAGTGTTAACTGAAAAAAAAGTACAGAATAAAACAGAGTATATATTATATCATTTTCGTGTAAAAAAAAAAAAAGAGTAGAACTTATACTTGTGTTTGATTTTGAATGCCCAAAGAAATCCTAGAAGGATACATTTAAAAATACCAACAGCAATGATCTACCAGGGCTGACAAGAGGAGACAAGTATGCCATTTTATGTGTTTGCTATTCTCATCAGGCCTCCAGATCATTGTCAGCAAACAGAAATTTTAGACAGACACACAAACATTCTCCAGGAAACTTCTTTTAAGCAAACAGGTGTTTGTGTGGTGTCAGCTTGGTTGGCTTCAAAGGGCAAACAGACAGGAACACTAGTTAAGTAATCACAATTTGTCATGTTGAAAAATAATGCCACCCTATCATAATTCGATTGTCTACAATGAAACCCATATGGAACTTCTGGCCCCTTCCTTCCAAATGTCAACTGGATTCCAGCTCCCTTTAGGCAAAGTCTACATTGTCAAAGTGAAAATACAAGTTAAGGTAGGATGATCAAGGCTAAAAATGCCTCGTCTGGAACAATTTGTGATGAATGTCCACGTCATCTAGATTACCCATTGATCATACATCACTGGTTTCATTTTGAATCTTTGTACCAAGAATCTGTGCTTAATGTACAGTTGAACACAGGAAAATTTGTCTGAAAAACATTGAACGGTACGAAAACCCATTACTCTACTCCTTTCCATCTGTTAGAAATTCGAGCCACATGCTGCCCGAAGTAAAAAGGAAAGCTGTTTCCTGTCCCACTTGGGCGCCCCAACAGCATACGGGGCATCATTTGCTAGGCAACAGTGGTCTCCAGACAATCGTTAAGTGTTTACTTTCCTCTTCCGGAAGTGCCATCATCTGCTGCATAGAGCCATTGTCAGATTTAGGAAGAGAAATGGCTTTTGGCTAATTCTTGAAGATAGAATTCACCTTCAGTTTGCCTCGAAGGGAAAGAGAATGAATAGACAAGCGGGAAGGAACTCTAAAACCAGAGTCTACAAAAAACATTGTGTGGAACTTGAAAATTTCCTCAACAGATTGGATTTTTTTTTTTTTTTAAACGTTGCTTTGCTATCCAAACTGAAATCCACCTAAGGAGCGCCTATCACTGTAGCTCATTTCGTATTTTCTTTTCCCTACTGTTTCTGCCCAGTTATTATCAACTGATAAAAATGTACTCACATCTTTGAAGCTCGTGGCAAAAACAGGGAATGGATACCAATAACGTAAGAAATGCCAATTATGACAGGGCTCCCAAAACTGCCCATGCATATCAAAATTTCTCTTTCTATCGCCTACTGGAGATTATTGCACACCAGCTATAAGTGTGTTTTTAAAGGTCCGTGTTATTTCTGACCAAGGAATTGGCACCCACGCTCTGGACTGCAGAGCTGAGAATTACTGCAAGCAAAAAAATAACCTCTTGTCGAAGCTGTTCCTAGCTGCCCGTTGCCATTGCTAAAAAAATCAGGTTGCCTCAAGCCTCAGAGCACAGCCTTGTGGAGAAAGCAGGAAATAACCTAGTTTGTAGTATTTTTTTTTTTTCACTTAGCTAGGCAGTATGCTGTACTTTCTTCTTTTATAAAAAAGAGAAAATATAGATGAGCAAAGAGTAAAAATATTTTAAAACCTACTCTTCTTGAATAACATTATATTATAACTGTCCATTCACATGTTAATGATTCTATTTCTATGTCATCTTTGTTTCTGATGGCCAGTGTCAAGGTATACCATAATCAGTATCAAAATCATCCTGTTGGGCCTTTTTGATCTTCCCAACTTTTTCTCTTGCAATGCTGGAATTCAAAAAAGTAAACTAAAATAAATAATAAAAGTTTTATACACGCGATTTTGCGTATGTCCTCAATAAATTCCTGTAAGTCAAATTGTGCAAAAACATGTGTGTTTTAGGACTTTAAAATTGTGTACCGCCCGAGAACCATGGTTGTAACAAGCTTCCTAGTGATCTAGGTAGTTGATTAAGAAATTATCAGAGACTTAGGCAGGCGATCAAAATAATGTGAAAACATTGAAACATGAAATCTAAATTTTCGTTGTCTTCTGACGTATTTTCTAAGAGGGGAATTCAAGCTACATGACACAGTTCAAAAATGTTCCACTTACCCATTTTCGCTCCTCTTCTCAGGAAAGAATCAACATTGTTCACTTTACCTGCTTATACTAATTGAGTGAAGCTAGGCTGGACCAGTTATCTAGCATGATGCTCTTTGCTGTAAACCGTAACATCAACACCTGTTTTAATACTCTGCAGACATAATCTCAGGAGACTAAAAACTCCCATCTCTGCAGGAGTCTAACACAGCACCTTCACATGGTAGGGCCTCATCAATCTACAGTACTGACTGATGCAGGGGTGTTGCACTTATAAGATTAAATGAACCAGTTGTTCATTGCTGCCATACATGGAGGGTAGAAAGAAATCTATCAAAGAAGGCACTTCAATAGAGGGGTAAGTGAATTTGTCAACTTGATTTCCAATGGCAAGTGAAACGTGGGTAGAGAATCAAGCAACAAAATGTTCTTTTCTTGCTTTTTTTTGTTTTTTTTTGGCTGCGGTTGTTACTTTTGGGATATTCCTAAGGACACGCAAATGGGCACAGTCTTAAACCTAGTCCACTACGTACGATAGAAAACGGAAAAATTCATTCGCTGAGAGCAAAGGATGATTCTCAGGTTAAGTCACATCAGGACAAAGGGATTTGTGGAAGAGTCTTCTGTTCTGCGACTAGTTCCAACATGTATTGATAATGACATTTCGCATTTATTAGAGGAAAAATATCCAACATTAAAAAAAAGGCTTCAAATTCAAAAGCTAATAACCCATAGCCTAGAATGTGTTTGTCATTTGTTTAACAAACACTTCTCAATAGTGAGAAAACCGTTTTGAATGCTGGCAAAATTTGGCTGTAGACTTTCTAAGAATGGTTAGGCCTTGTGCAGAAAAAGAAAAAAATATATCCTTTTTCCCTAAATTTTTCGATTAGACCAAACTCCTTCATGATCTTACTCTCTACCCAATTTTAATTATCAGTTTCATCTATACTTTCTATTTCAAAACTATGCATTTCCTGCATAGCCTTTTCTATACCCTGGAACTGTTTGTTTCTTAATTTTCTTGTTTATTGTTTATAGAATGAAAGTTCCCATGAGGTACATCATTCTATCCACCCTAGAACCTAAAATCTTTCCTGGCACAAAGAAACCACTCAGATGTTTGTCGAATGAATAAACGAAAGTATTCATGTCTCCTATTTCTGGCTTAACACCTGCCAACAGATGGACTCTCAGGCTGGATTTACAGCTTATTAATCAGATCGTCACCTAAGTAACTTCAAATTGTGATAAGTACTGTGAAGGAAGTAAAGTGTCTCTAATGGAAATATTTACTTTCCTCTTAACTCTGCCACAAGAAAATTACAATGCAAGTGTTACACGGAAGGACAGCTCAGAGGGGTGGCCTTCTGGGAATCAATGGAGGGGTGGGGATTGGGCGAACTGGTGGGGGTGAGTGCCCTATCCTCAGGAGCATCCATCACTCACATCCCACCTGGGAATATAGGACAAAATTTCCTATTTTTCAGAAATGTCTGAAATATGGAATTGTCTCGAAATCTCATGATTTTAAAATATCATTGACATTGTCGATGTAAAAATATTATTCATTAATTATAATATTTAAAACATGGCGTAGGTCAGATAAAACCTATCTGTGGTTTGATGCCTCTCGCAAGAGGCCATTGTCCAACTTTGGTCTACATGCCTGCGTCAGCATTTCTTAGGAAAACGAATAGTTCCTTAAGAGACAGATAAGTCCAACTAGTTAGACAGGTGATAGTGATTTGAATGATGACACTTGAGAAACATGCAGCTAAACAATGTGAAGCAGGCGTGCTTGCTATAGGGCTTCTCAGACTTTTAGCAGGCTGGTGTCCACTGGGAATCTTCAGGAGACAGTATAAAGTGAGTGGTATTTTCCAAAACCATTTGAGAGTGGAGCCCTGTGTCTAGGCTGATCTCATTGGACAGATGTTCCACAGCAGTCTGGGAAGTATAAAACGTCTCAAAAGGTTCAGAGTGTTCCCTCTGTTTGAACTGACAGGCGGAGTGGCTCAGCGTGTGGGCACTGGTGACAAATTCCATCTCTGCTGCTTTTTAGCCGTATCATTTTATGCAAGTTGCTTCACCCCTCTGTGAGTTAGCTAACTCTCAAAAAATTAGGGCTGTTATTATCACCTAGGGAGGAGTAGATCATATGGGATAACACCAAAGGATCGGATAACATAAAAATTTATTCTGCAAACTCATTGCAAAATGCAGGTTGCTGGATATTCCAACCACAATTAATGTGTAAAAGCCTGACTTAAAAATACCCAATAAATGGTGTAAGTATGATTCCATGTAGTTTATCTAGACATACGTTTTGACATTTTCCATTTTGAAGTTGTGTTAGGCAGAGCTGGTAACGAGATTGCAATCATACATTCTAACATTCTTTGGGAAGTCAGTTATTTTTACCAGATTCAGCAGAGAAACATCACTGTGTGCAGGCCAGCGTGTGCCAGACGTTGTGAATACCCAGTTGCATAAGAAACAGTCACATCCCATAAGTGCGCTGTCTCTGTGTATGAAGAAGGTGATTATGATAGAATAGTTTTTCAAAGTTCAGATTGTGACTATTATTGGATTGGAAAGTAATCTAGTGGTTTGAAACCAGCATTAAACATCAAACAGAATAGAAAAGAATAGAAAATATTAGCTCGTGATACATGTTGTAAGAAGAGTATTATTTTGTCAATTCTTTGTTTTACGTCTGTACATATGTATCAGGGCAAGACGTAACATCTATTTCTTAACTGGATCATAGTCAAGTTAAAAAGCTAGTGCAATGAGTATATGCAAATGAATTATACTGTAGCAGCCTCTACTCACTTCATCCACTGAGTGACTTCCTGATATGAAGTTAGATGGAAAAAATGTGTTAGGTTTCTATCTGTGGCACAACATCGTTGCTGGTAGGGCCTGTTTTCCACTGAAGAAATTCCAAGCTTCCCTTCTATGTCAACATAGATGTGAAGATACTGAACCAACCTAAAACGTCCTACCTCTAGAATCCTTATTATGTCTGAGAAATATTACAGTCACTTCATTAACAAAGCCACTGTTGATAAGTTTTTTTTCCACTTGTAGCCAAAGGCACGCTAAATGATATACTACTCAAACTCCATCGTGCTGGAAGGTCATTTATCTGTTGCATTCGTCTTTATTTCTAAGTTTCTGACAGTTTAGAAAATATACTGTTTTATTTGGCAAAACTACTACCAGCTGCCTGCGCCATCTTCTATTCTTGTAATAGCTCCTTGGGCAGGTAGTATCTTCCTTTTGTGGATGAAAACACAAGGTTT
Source organism: Eidolon dupreanum (assembly GCA_028627145.1). Taxonomy (NCBI): domain Eukaryota; kingdom Metazoa; phylum Chordata; class Mammalia; order Chiroptera; family Pteropodidae; genus Eidolon; species Eidolon dupreanum. The sequence continues at coordinate 3,546,623 of CM053504.1, read as the reverse complement.
TGAAATGACGGAGTGTAATAGGTTTTGGCCACTGATAGATCTTGATCCTGGTGCTATCAGTGATTTAGCTGTGTGGCTTTGGGCAAATGAATTAACTTCTCTGAGCCCTCATCTGTTAAATGGCAATGAAAGTATCAGCCTTGTTCTGTTGTTGTAAGAATCAAAGCAGCTACAGTATGCAAAATGCTTACTACACAGCCTAGGAATAATAAATAATTTAAAAGTGGGGGCAGTTATTAATATTTGACTCTCCCGTGAAGCTAGTAAGTGGTAGAATTTGAACTTGTACCCAGGTCACTCAGGCTGCTAACACTTGCATGTCGCCTCTGCTGCTGTGAACAGCTCATATCAAATTTTTTTTAGTGCTAAATTCATGAGATTCGTAAAAATTGTAGTGGTATAGCTGAAAACTTTGCTTCCTCTTTAACTTGCATAATTTAAGATGGATTTTCCCTCTGTGCTGGCAAAGTCTTTTTACCTTACGAGATGGCAATGGCTTGGTGGCCCCAAGGTATGCAAAAAAAAAATAAAAAAACACCGATTATAATTCACTTGGCCTTCTAATGTTGGAGTTAGGTGATTCTCTTTGTAATTTTTAATTCGAGATTAACTTGGTATTTCCGATCTTCTACTGACATTATTGAATAGCACTTCGTCAGATCAACAGTATCCATTTTGCATAGTTACAACCTTGTTGCATAAGTTTCAAATAATTGTTTAAACCATAGTGTTGAGCATGTAAAGTATGGGCTGTGGAGATAGACCATTGTTTTGTAGCTGTGAAACTTACAATAAGTGACTTGGTTTCTCTAAAGCTTTGATTTCATCATCTATAGACTGGTAAAAATATAGGAATTCCCTTGAACGTTTTGATGTTTCAATGAGATGATTTCTTCAAAGTGTTTTTATCACAGAATCTGACTCAATGTATAGCATACAAAAAACATAAGAGGGATTCATGTCATCAGAAACCACCCAGTAGTGAGGACATCTGGTCAGCTTCATGATCTTGGCACTTGAAAGTGAGGTAAATTTTTAATAAACAGAGAGAGAAAGAGATACAGGCAGAGAAAATACTGGGAAGGAAATGGCTTCTGCACAAGTCATATGTTAGCCATTTTGACTAGAGAAATTTAAGAGAATAGTGGAAAATGCAGTTGGAAAAATAGAGGAAAGGTTGTAGAGACCATTAAAAGTCAGACTAAGAAACTAGGGCTTGTGGGTAGGCAAGGGCATTTAAATGCTATAGCTTCTAAAATTATTTGATAACTCTGGCATTTTTTTTTAACCCAAATTAGGACTTATGCCTTTGGTTATGTAGCTTGTAAATTAGATTCAGTTGTTCTATCTCTATGAGTTTTGCTTGACGGCTATTGAAGGAAAAAATACAAGACTAAAATGTGGCTATAGACAGGGAGAAAAACCATAATACTAACAATAGCTCATTGTTTTTTTCTCAAAGTGCAATATCTCTGTTATGTACTTTACATGGCGTATCTTATTTAATTTTCACAACTGTGTGTATAATATGTAAGTGTGCTTATTGCTATTGTAGGCCCCATTTTACAGATGAGCAAACTGAGGCCCAGAGAGGTTAAGCATATTGCACAAGGTCACACAGCCAGTAGCTGAGAGAGGCAGAGTTGAAACCTAGGCCACTTGACTGCACTGTTTATGTTTTAATCGACGACTTTATACGACGTATTCAAGGACTCTGAAGATCTTGATTCTTTAATTCCACTTCTACCACTAAACAGCACTGGTTGCAGTTGCCATTAACTGAGATGAGACAACCTGTGGCCTAAACAGGTAGGCGTTTGTTGCTGTTGTTGTTGTTAGGTGTGAATAAAGAGCTCAGCTTTGGTCATAACTGAAGTAGAGACGCTCGGTGGACATTCAAATGGAGATTTGCTTCAGTAGACATATGCAAGAGGCAGCCACATATTTTAAGTCTGGACTTCAGGGGTTGATCTAGGTTAGCGATATAAATTTGTGACTTGTCAGCAGGTAGCTATATTTAAACCCTTGGGACGGGAGAAGATTTCCAAGGACGTAAGGACAGTGAGGGAAGACGTCTAGGAACTGAACTCTGGGGATCTCGAGCGTTTAGAGGAGAAGAGCCAGCAAACGGTATGAAGGTGGAAAGGCCTGGAAACCACGTGAGGAGGATGTGTCAACAAGGAAGGGGATGGTCCACTGTGTCAAATGCGACTGGCAGGTCCAATAGGATAAGGACTGGGTCGTATCTGACCTGGCAGCTGCGGTGAGTGGTGGGGGGAGGTACGACATCCTAGCAACTTTGACAAGAGCAGCTTTTGTGTAGGACAAAGGGCTGAATGGAGTGTGCTGGAGAGAGCAGAGGGGAGGAGGAAGTAAAAACGCTGACTATTTTTCTTGATATCTGAAGTCTGAATGAATCTGCAGATCAACGCATTTATCATAATCTTCCTTTAAAAAATGATGTCTTTTACTAAATTATGTAGTCTTTAAAGGACTAAGACCATGATTTATATTTTAAATGGTTTGCACAAGGTTAGTGTTTAAATAACAATTGCAGAATTTAATTAAACTTTTAAAAGAAAAGGAAGATTCCCGTTTAAATCTCACGAATCCATGCTGGCAACACTTTACACACCTCATCTTCCCAACACAAAGACAGTTCTGGAAGTATTGGTTGACAACAGAAATCTAGTGTTTTGTTTTGTTTACCAGTAAAGGTCAAATTTTCATTATGTGACCAATTTTTTTTCCTGATGAATCTTTAATGCATATCTTATAGCTCTGATTCAGTTGTTGAGAGGAGAGAAAAATTAAAAAAAAAATCTTATCCTTGCCAACACGTTGGTTTGTGTGAATCACAGCTCAGTGAAACCTTTCAGGCATATAATTTATCTTTTCTTTGGCCTACGTAGTAAATGCTTCATTTGTTCATGAATTCTGGCCTTGTTTTAATTATGCTATGCTCTGAATGTAGTTTTATAAGGCACAAAAATAAGATTGTCGTTCTGAAAACACAGAAGATTTGTGTGTTTCCCCCCCCAGAATGAAATGGTGGCATCTTTCTCCCAATTCACAGCTCTGTGGGTTTGTGGTTGGAATTCCAATCCAGTTAGGAGCACTCTGTGAAACTGGGGGGAAACGCTTGTGTGGATGGAAGAGGAGGGACAGCTGATACCACTGAGCCCAAGGCATAATTTACCCTAAGAATTCTGAGCTGATACTTTGACGGCCATTTATGCATAATGTGGTACGCTCACCACCAAGGCCATTGATGGGGAAGTTTTATTCCTGTTACGTTCTGAGGGCTGGATTATCCCATTACACTTACAGAACAGAACAATTGATATATATTTTTTTGCCCCAATTACAGAACTGTGCAGCCAGAAATCAGATGAGAAAGCTTAACAATCAGAAGGCCATTTTTTTTTTGTAAATAATCTTTGTAGACAGATGTATTTGAATATCCACAAATTCACAGATGAAAGGAGACATGCTCAGCTATTTTATAACTTGTTTGTGTGTGACACACAGATATTGCTGAGTAGAAACTCAGTATTTCAAGTTCCAATGACCCCACCAACAAAAACACTGAAATTGGTAGTGCAACAAGGACAGACGCCAGTTTCGTCAAGGAATCCGAGGAAGCTAACTTAGAAAGGAAGACGAGTTACAATTTGGGGTCTTCTGAGAGGTCCTATGACGGAAACATCACCCAGAAGCTTGACTCTGTGAGATAGCCACCAAGTGTCCAGTTTAAGTCCTCACCTCCTGACTGACTCCAATCTCATTTTGAAACTCATTCCACTAAAATTGAGGTGCTCTCCCTAAGAGTCTTCAATAAAAAAAAAAAAAGCCGAGTTGATAAAACACAGCTCAAATTTTTCTACACTTCTCTTAAAATAGGATCAGAATGAGCGTTTTGGGGTTTCATGGTTAAATACATGTTAAATACATGGTTATCAGATGCTGAACTGGTTTACTTCTTTAAGATGGAGATCTGGATGAGTCACTAGACACACCTGTCCAAAGATGGGCAAACGGCAGTCCTTCATCCTCTTCACACGAATAACTCAATCCCTCCCTAACTCAGGCGATGGGTGGGCTTTGGCTAACTATATAACTAAAACTTGCCACTATTCAATGAGTCACAACCTCAGAATAACCTTAGGAGCCCATGACCCATAATGAGGACTCAACCAGAATTTCTCCACTCAGAGTAAGGTAGTACATAGTTTCGCAAATATTCACAAATATCAGTGACCATTTTATAGCCCCAAGACAAGTGACTTTCTGCTCCACGTTTATACACTGATGGACCGTTTCCTGGGCCAGCCAGGCTAATTGTCCCATGTCTGGGGACCCTCTCCAGCACTTGGCCTCCCTCAGCAGAATACCTGGCACTTGGCATAATAATCGTGGGGTTTTGTACCTCTTCTCTGCTGGACCGCAAATTCCCTGAGGACAGGGGTGCTCTGTCTTGCCTGTCACCGTGACCTTGCCTCACCTATGCCTGGCAGCGTCACACTCAGTAAAGATTTGATGCCTGGATGCATTTGAAGACTTTGAATCATACAGAAAGCAATTCAACTGGCTCCTGAACTGGTTCCTTTGGGGAAGTGGGTATTTGAAGGGCAGTTTTTTGAAACTTTGGAAAGAAAATTTGAAAATCAGTTCTTGGAGTCAAAACTTACAAAAACAGCCAGAATGCTGATGGTAAGAGTCTAAACACATGAGCCAATTTTAACTGTCCAGAATTTTTAGCTGGCGTCTAATATTTACCATATAATTCTTGACACCACCCTGGATGCATTAAAACCAGAGATTAATGGGATACTCATTTTCCTTAGGGAAAATAGTAGATAAATAGTAGATGTGCAGTATTTAGAACAGAGCCTGGCGGGTTGTAAAAGCTCAGTAAATGACAGTCAGTGTTGTTATTAGCATCTTTGCAGAATAGTTAGTGGTTATTAAGATAAATATATTGACAGCCATCATACACAACTATATAATAAAAGGCTGGGCCTGTCTAATTTTTTCCTGGTTCTAACTTCAACTAGAGACACTTGATTTTATCCTTGAATTTTGAAAAAAACATTGTTATTTAAAAGTCCATTAACTAAGGAAACAAACTCCCTACAATACAATATATTAACTTTTATTTCCTTCTTCATTCAAGGACCTCTATTCTTTGCCTTGAATACAAATCAATTCTTCCAAGGTTAAAAGAAAATGCTCTTTTTAAGATCAAAAGACCTTGCCTTTTTATTTTTTTGCACAGCAACCGATTCTGGCAACCTCTATAAAATATATCTAGTTTTTACGAAGGTATTACTCTAGGTTGTTGGAAAGTAATTAGTGCATTTAAAGAGTCTGCCCAGAGCTATAGAAGGTCTTTATTTAAACCCACACGTTAGTGCAAAAGATAGTGAAAGATCAATTCAGGCTATTAAAAGTCAGAAATGAAATGGATTCCAAAGAGAGCCTGAAAACACACTGGATGTGAAACAAACTACTGAGACCAGGTGGGGTACGTAAGTCTTTTAGGATTCATTTTTATTCTGCTAATGCCGTTCTCTCCAGACTCCACTGATCACAGAGGCAACCTGTCTAGCTTCACCTTTGATAAACGGCAGGACAGATTCATCTGCATGTAACTCACCTCCTCTTTGTCTTTTACACAAAACAGATGCCACAGTTGTTATTGTTCTGCAGACAGATGTTTCCGCCTACCAACACGGGGAGACACTACGCTACAAGGCACTATTTGTTCTAGAGGGGTCGAGGGCCTGCTAGCTTGTCAGGGTCTCAGTGATCGCAGAGCAAAATATGTGCCATCGCTTAACCGCAGTCGTGTACCCCTGAGCTGACATTAAGCACAACGTGGACTGTCCTTTTCCGGCACTTACCCCCTCTGCAGGGACATCATCAGACGGCCTCGGCGACCCAGGGATCTCGTCAGCCTGGCGTGGATGCTCCACGCTCTTGGCTTCCTGCTGGTTGTCAACGGGAGCCTTTTCCTGTCCCTTGTCCAGTTTGAAGAGTTTGTCAAAAAAGCTGGCGTCCTTAGGCTTGGCGGGGGCTGCTCCCGCTGATTCAGGTGCCAGAGGTGCCTGTCCCCAAGTGGCAGAGAAGCCTTCGTGTTGGGCCGGGGTCTGGCCCGGGGTTTTATCTGGGTCGTGGCCCCGTGCAGCTGCTACCGGAAGGGCCATGCTCTCACTCAGTTCTTTGTTCCCTGGAGCGTTACTGGAGGTGACACCAAGCTTCACTGATCCAGTGGATGAATCCGTGGCTGGGTCTTCGGTACGCCCTGGTACAGGCCGAGAGAGTGTCAAGAAAAAACGAGATTTAGCAGCTGGTGCCTCGGGTTTGGCCTCTTTCCCAAGATTCGTTCCGTTGGCATTTGTCACAGTGCTTATCTCCATTGTCTTGAGGGAAGAAGCGGCCACATTATCCTCCTTGACACTTCTTCCCAAATCGACTGTAAACACAAACACAAACAGCAGTTATTCAACCACGCCAGGAAACTCGAGGATGCATAATGGACTCTGAAGGTTTTATACACAAAGGCTGCGATGCAGACTGGAGCTCGGCTGTTCTCCAGTCCCCCTGCAAAGCAGAAGTTGGTCCCCTCCATGTCTCCGGACCCTGCTCTCCTTGAGAGAGAGGAAGGGAAGGTTAGCGAGGAGGGGAGCCAGTTACTGGAAAGCACACACTGGTAGCATCCCCAAGTTGCAACAACCAAAAATGTCTCCAGACATTGCCAAATGTCCCTTGGGAGGTTGGAGGCGGGGGGGAGACTGTGTGCAAAAATCACTCACATTTGAGAACCACTCACATTTGAGTCAGAATGTCTGTTTGAATGCAAGTTACTTACTTTTTCTGTGCCCCACTTGTCCCGTAAAATGAGGCAAATTGTAGAAGCAACTACCTCATTCTGTTATGATTATGAGAGTTAATATTCCTAGAACACATAAACAGTGCCTGGAATATAGTAAGTGCTCAGTGAACGTCATGAACGTTAGCAACTGTCATTAGTCACGAGTGAGAAAACTGTCAGCCAGAGAGGTTGGGGACTTCCCACAACCGCCCAGGAGGCTGGTACGGGGCATGGCCTGGTGTGGTCGCTGATCTGTGGAGAACACTGAAAGACTTTAAAAAGTAATACTCAGATTCTACGGCCATGCCACCCTGAACGTGCCTGATCCCGTCTGATCTTGGAAGCGAAGCAGGGTCAGGCCTGGTTAGTACTTGGATGGGAGACCGCCTAGGAAGACCAGGGGCCGTAGGCGTAAAAAAATAAAAAAATAAGGGATTGTAAGCCGACAAGGTCCTTGCAATCTGTGAGATCAATCAAGAGTTGCCTTGCCTAATAAAATAAAATAAAAGTAATACTCAGAAAGTCTCCGTTTTGAAGGCTCTAAAGCAGATACCCACACAAGAAAGCAGATTAGGCCTCAGGCCCTGATGGGCTAGAAGCAGAGGTTAGCTGGCCGAGACTGAGCTGTGGGCGGGGTGCTGCACCCAGCACCCACTTGTTTCGCCTTGACCTCTGCACTGACCTCATTCAATTGCCTTCTTTTCTAGGTCCCCTTTATAAAGCGATACAAGATTCAGGGATAAAAAAAAAAGATATTCCACTAATTTTGGAATCACAGTTAAAAATCAAGATTTTCTAATGATAAGCTGTGTGACCTTGGGCCAGTCACTAAAAGTCTCTGAATTTCTTCACACATAAAATGGGAATAGCAGCAGCTTCGTGCAGGGTTGTTGCGATGTGTGAAGAACTGTCCTGCTGAGGGCCTGGCATACCACCTTTCCACAGTAGGTGATAAATAATTGAGAGATACCGTGATGATTTTTTAGGTTTCTCCCATGCCTTTGTCAGTATCACATCCTGCTTTAGACAACGGTAGACAGCTACTTCTTAATATCTGTTTGCAGGAAGACAGAAAGAGAAAGGGAAGACTCCTTTAGTCTGCTGATATGATTCATGAATATAAAGTGAGAAACACACACACACACACACACACACACACACACACACACACACACACATGCCATATCCATTAACCATCGTTTCTGCCAGGCTCTAGTATCTCCTGGTGTCCAGAGTCAGAAATAAACAAACATGGGAAGGGAGAGAGAGTTGATTGCTCCCCGTCACGCACCGAGGAGCAGAGACTGTACAGGAGACAGAAACTTGGACCACAAGGAAATCGCCCTGCAGAAACATTGGCTGCATCGTGGTAAATATTACTCTCAGAGAGGAAAGGAAGGAGGGAGAGCCTGAGAATGAGGAAGTGATACGATGGATGTGTCAGGATGCCAAGCGAGCAATTGAAGTGTCAGAGCGAGTATAAATGAATTGTGCGCATGGCCCAGGCCAGGAGAAGAGGAAACAGTTGACGAAAAGGGAGAGACTAAGATTCAAAACAGGGAAGGGCTTTTCAAAATGCCAAGAGCATCAACTGCTCTTTTTCATACTTTTTCCTCTGTTCTTTACTCTCTGGCTGGAAACCAAAGGAGCAGTGGTAACTAAGAGAGGTACAGCCACAGGAAACATCTTTGAAAAAAATCTTCCCGTGGAAAGACTTTTAAAAAAGTGCCAAAATATTGTTTTAATAAAGGATAAATTCCTTACAACCTGGTATCTAGATTGGACTTCATTACATTTAGAGATTACGACAGATGCAAACCACAGTTCTTGGTATCAGGGAATGGGTGAAGTGGTTTTGATAACTTGTATGAACAAAGACTTCTTAGATGGGACATTCCATGACAGCAAAACTCTTCCCCCCAAACTTGGGTGAGTGCATTCCCACGTCCATCCCCTGGAGCTTCTATTTCTCTTGCTAAAATGCTCACCTCCCAGTTGGGCACATGACCGAAGCAAGACTAATAAAAAGAAATCCTGTGACTTTTGCTGAATCTGTTAGAACCGAGTTGTACTCCCTGTGTTTGGGTTGGCAAGCCAGTAGGGGGCATGTCTGGAGGTGGTGGCCTTGGTCATCACATTTGGGAGTGCTTGCCTGGGAACCAACACACAGGAAAGCGGAGTCGAGACGTCTAGTGAGCAGATACCTGATGATAGTGTTTGGACACCTGGATCAAGCTGTGCCTGAAGCCCACAAAATTTCCATGACATGAGCCAACACATCTTTTTTTTCACTTACGCCAGTTTAAATTAAGTGCATACTCAATGACTTGGAGAGAATTTCAGGGACGGGATCAATACCTTTTTCACCTGTCCATTAGTAGCAATCCATCCTCTCTTTGGGAGGTTGTCTCTGGGTTCTTCTGGTAGGCGTTTGATATTGGAGTAAGGAAGGTAAAGAGAATGAAATGGGAGGAAGTGAGTTGGAAGGAGCTGGACAGAAATACAAAATCGCCCACCAAGGCTTTACCTTTTCATTAAAAGAGAAGGGGAAAAAAATCTACTTGGGGAAAAGAGATTATAGTTATTTGAGGACTTAAATAAACATTAAAAACAAGTAAAATATGTTCTAAAACAATAACACAGAGGCATACACAAATCTAGTCTGTGTGAGTGGGAAAGAAACCGATTATAGAGTTTATACTCTCTCAAAGATGGGGATAATTTACACACCTTCCTCATGTTGTTTTGAAAAAACTAAAAAGTTCCTTCTAGATGACTAGAACTACGCTTTCAGTTCCTATAAAAAATCTTGGAAGAAGCTCATCTTGAATCTGGTTTCAATAAAATGTTTTCTCACAAAGCAGATAAACAGATGACATATTCAAAGAGTTTTACTTCCCATGAAAAAAAAATGTGTAAGAGTTTAAGGAAGATGAAAAGAAATCAAGTAAGAATACAGATGGCAGCTCCCAAATCATGAGGGGAGTTTTGATGTCCTTAGTACAGAAAACACATTTTATACTGCGTGTGTGGTTTTCTTTTTTAAGAAAGTCATTTTATCTAGACATGTGATTGAGAACTTATTTCCAGTGGCATCTCAGTGTAATTGAAAAAAAAAAAAAAGAAGAAGAAAAAAACCCTTGGTGGATCAGAAAGACCTAGGTTTACCTCTAACTCCTCATTTATTAAGTGAGTGACCGGTCAGGTTACTTCATGCCTGTGTGCCTCAGTCTGATGATAAAATGGGCAAGAAAATAATAGTCCTTTCTTCAAAGGGTGATTGTGAGGATTAAGTGATATTTTTCCTATAAGGTGTTTAACATAGCAGCTGGTATGTGGTATTTAGTAAACAGTTGTTTTGTAATATTTATATTATTACTCAATTACTGTTTTATATTTCTAAATATTAGTTATAAGATGGGGAACTATTCCAGTGGTTTAACCCATAAACTCGAGTGCTCTGGAAAGACTTTTAAAAATAGTCACGATATGAATGAATTTGTCTTCAGAAAGCTAAGAATCTAGGCCAGGGGAGTTTCAGGAATGCTTACCACTTTCCAAGCACCAAGTATTAGTCGAAGCAAGCTGCTTCATCAGAATTCTAATTATATAGTAAACACATATACAGAGTTTGTATTATAATATTCAGAACTTCCGAGGAAGGATTATCTTTTGTTTTCTGTTATGTGCCAAAGCTAAAATTTTCACTTGGTGTCATTGTACAAACAATGCCTGATACTCACTGTGTGCTTCCCACGTGCTAAGCATTACATAAATGCTGTATGTAGCAAGAAGCATTTTATTTAGGTATTACGGCAAATCTACAGGTTGGGTACCGTCATCACTCTGCTTTTACAGGTGGGGAAACTGAGGCTCTGAGAAGAGAAGTCACTTTTCCAACGTCACCCAGCTCCTAGGTGGTAGCCAGGATTTGAACCCATGTCTGCCTGATTCCAAATCTCAAACTCCTAACAACATGTTGTAGAAGAAGCAAGAACGGAAGAGAGGGAAGGAGGAAAGGTGGCAAAGCAAACAGGTGTGGTTAATGGAATTAGTAGATTAAAAAAACTATGCATAAGAGAAAAAAAAAGTGTTCTTTTACACCTGGGAAACATTGACATGTGATTTTTAAAACAATCAAAATTAGATCACGCCATTTACCCACATAAAACTATCCAGAGGGAGTCTCGCCACAAAAAAATCAAGTCCAAACTCTCCCATGGAACAGCTTGTACCTCTTTCTCTCACCTCTGGACACGCCATCCTAGTTCCCACCTGAAGCCCTTTGTATGAGTTGCTTTGTCCACCAGGCCACGCTGCCCTGTGGATCTCCCCGTGGTTCATCCCCCTGAGCACCCTCTCTGGAGTCCTCCCTCTCACCCCATCTGCTCTGGTTCTGCAGCACAATCTTCGGTCTCTGAAGCGATCTTACTAATAATTCATGGTCTACTCATTTCCTCCCCACCAGAACGAAAGCCCCTTGTGGACAGAGGCTCGATCTGTTTTGATCTCAGCTGCATCCCCAGTCTCTCCAGCGGTGCTTGGCGGATACTAGGGCGAAGTTGGAGAACGTGACAGAAACATGGCGAGCACTCAGTGTCTGTGATTGCAAGAGCAGGGACACGTGTAACGATGGTGGTGGAGGGGATGTTCTTTTCTTCTGCGAATTTATTATCCAGATCCTCCCATTTCTTGAAAAGGAAAGCAGACACTGTCATCATAATTTCATTTGCAAAGGAAACATCCACTCGTGAAAACTATTCCCCACTCCATCCTCTCTTCCTATGCAATGTTGTCCTATGTGTCAATATCCTGACCGGTCAGGAGGAAGGATAAATGAAGTGGAAATCCAGCGCACGCTAATTGCCAAGAGAAGTCGTGAATCTTGCAAAGGACGTAGGATTCGTGGAAATCACAGCTCACACACGTGGCTGCTGTGTACAAGGATCTGGCAGAATTGAAAAGTTCACCAAGAAAGGAAGAAAGCAGATGACGACACATCAAGATCTTCCAAAGGGAATTGTACTTGAATATCAAAGATTACGATAGACCCTGCGGAAAAACCGAGGAAGACCTCAAAACCTTTGGCAAAAATGACCCTTTTGCCTTCACACTGTGGGAATCAAATACACTTTAAGCCATTGTGTTGTGTAAACGCATTTGTTGTCTTAAAGGTCTTGAAATAAGGATTCGTGTGGCAGATATTTATGACTTGGAGGAAGATACTAGATTTTCAAACTTTCACTGAGCGATCAGATTTCATGCTTTCCATCTCAATATTAAAAAGCCAGGATGTCTTTGCCAAAAAGATTTTAGCATCAGTCAGTAAAAGAAAGGAATGGGTTTTAGAGGCATGGGGAAAGCTTGATTATGACATGTCTGAGTAGTTAGTGATGAAAACGCTGGGTTCACATGTGATGTAGGCAAGAGGTAACTGTTCACCCCATGTTTTTGAGAAAGCACTTCTGAAGTCAGTGCTGACCTATCACTGTGGGCGACCTGAGCTAGTGACATTCATAATTTCCACTCTCTTCCTTACGTACATATTTCCTATCATTCATATGCAAAAGTCTGGAACATATAAAGATAATTCAGGTGCAAAACCAACCTTTGCTCCAACGTCAGCAAATGTCGCTCGAAGACACATTCTATGATTGATTTTGATAATACACATTTAACATGTGTTTACTAGCCCAAGTTATTCATCTCTCAATCCCTTTGTTTTCCTGTCTCTACACTCCACCCTCATTGCAATATAACTAATATCTTCAACTCAGTGTGGCTTGAACTTTGTTCACGGTCAGACAAACACAGACAAGCATTCCGAATGCACGTACAGAGATTTTGTTGGTTTTTAGAAAAATTGGATATCAGATATAGTTTTTGGTTGCTTTTATGTATCATCGTTATGATTGGAATGTTTCTGTCCCCCGACCCCCACCCACCCAATTCATAGGTTGAAATTCTAACCACTGTCGTGATGGCATTGGGTGGCAGGGCCCTTGAGAGGTGCTTTGGGGTCTTGAGGGTGGAGCCCTCATGAATGGGATCAGTGCCCTTACAGAGGGACCCCAGAGAGCTCTCTTGCCCCATCTCCACGTGAGGACACAGTGAAAAGACAGCTGACTGTGAACCAGGAAGGAGACCCTTACCAGACAGCGAATCTGCCAGCACCTTGATCTTGGACCTCTCAGCCTCCAGAACTATGAGAAATAAATGGTTGTTATTTAAGCCACCCGGTCTAAGGTATTTTTATTACAGCATCCCAAATGAAATAAGGCAATCATAGTTATCCCTTCTGGTCAATGTATCCAACTCAATCATATATTTTTAATTGCTGTATAATATTCCTTAGGATGGATATACCAGAAGATATTGAAGCCATTGCCTAATCAATGACCCTTCTGATAGACTCCAAATTATTTTTTCCATGTCTATCACAAGCAATGCTGGGATAAACTTTCATGTTCAAAAATCCTAAACTAGTGCTTAATTTCTGTAGCATGGAGGCACAGACGTACAACTGCCGCTCTCAGATTAATGTGCGTTTAATTTTTAAAAATAGACACTGCCAGATTACTTTCCATAAAAGGCCCTAGAAATTCACATTTCCAGTAGCAACGTGATAGAACATCTCTCTGTCTCACCCTCAGGGGTGGCAGGGATGTGAAGCGGCAAGAACGTTGGTCAGATATACAACATTAAGCCCCTTTTAAATGGTAAACAACCTACTAAAGAAGGTCATGTATTGTTCTGTTAGTGCCCTTGGCTATTAGGAGACTATAGGTAGGCTTTAAAGGCGGGCATGGGAGTAGATTGAATTCATGCCACACAGAGAGCACTTTTAAGGACTGACTATTATTAGTTTGCAACTCTCGGGCACTAAGAGTAGCTAGCCAGAGAGTAGTACAAGGCAAAGGGATGAGAGGAGAAGGATGGGGAAAAGCAGCCAAACCAAGAAGACACTTTATTCTCCCAAGTAAATATATAAATGGCCAATGAGCACATAAAAAGATGCTCAATATCATCAGTTGAAGAAGGCAATCCAACCACAATACAATACCACTTGACGCCCACTAGGATGCCATAATGCAAAAGGCAATAGCCAGTGGTGGTGAGGATGTGGAGAAATGGGAACCCTCTTATGCTGCTGGTGGGCACGCTGATTGTGCTGTTGCTTTGGAAAGTGGTTTAGCAATTCCTCAAGAAATTAAACATAGAGTTCCTATTTGACCCAGTAATTCTATGTCTAGATACATAGCCGAGAGAATGAAAATATATTTCCATGCAAAACTGTACACAAATGTTCACAGCAGGATTATTCATAATAGCCCCCAAATGGAAACAACCCGAATGTCTGCCAACTGATGAATAAATAAAGAAAACGTGGCATATCCATACAATAGAGTATTATTGATCCGTATAAAAGAATTAAACACTGACACACACTGCAGTATGGGTGAACCTTGCAAACATGATGCTAAGTAAAAGAATCTAGATACAAAATATCAAACATTGTATGTTCTATTTATATGAAATATCCAGAATAGGCAAATCCATAGAGATGGAAAGTAGATTAGTGGTTGCCAGGGGCTGGGGGAGGGGGAATAGAGAGTAATTAACCGCTCAAGAGATTTTTTGAGGTGATGAAGGTGTTTTGGAATTAATTAGATGATGGAATTGTTGGACTACTTGTGAATATACTTCAAAGCCCTGAATTGTACATTTAAAAAGGTAAATTTTATGGTATGTGAATTATATCTCAATTTTGAGAAAGAAGACATTATATAATCAAACATCAACATATTAGGGGTGGCGGGGAGGGGACAATGAACACTAAACGTGAACAAACAGTTCACAGAAAGAGAAACACAGCTGGTTTTTAAACATATGAAAAGATGTTCAACCTCAAAATAGGAAAATACAAACAAAATAAAATTACAAGGAGGCTTAGCTTTCTACCTATCAAACTGGTAAAAAGAGAGAGATTTGGTGACCTGCAATTGGGAGAATAATTTAGTTACACACACACACACACACACACACACACACACACACACACACACTTAAAAGTCAACAAACTCTGTGAGCTCTAATTTCTACTTCTAGAACATTACTCTATAAATATAATTGCATAAGGGCACAAAGATACATATGAATCACATCATTTTCTTGACTACCTATTACTGTGGCAAAAGACTAGACACAAGCTCGCCTGGTTAACTACATGATCATTTGTCCATACAATGAAATATTCCACAGGTGTTAACATTCTCCAAGACATATAGGAAGTGATAAAAAAAAAAAAAGCTTTGTCCAACTGTATGCATAGTATGTTCCCATTTATTTTTAAAAAATGGTGTCAAAGGGTAGAGAGGATTTAAAAATATCCACACTTGGGGTATCTCTGGCCACAAGAAACTGTAAAGAGAGCTTGCCTCTGAGGAAGGAAATCTGGGGATGTGGGTCGGAGAGCATGAGCTGCATCTCTTTGCCCTGCCCTGCCTTATTATAGATACTATTGAGAATGTTTACTGTGTATGTGTGGTCAGCACCATCCCATCTTATGTCACTTAAAAATGCA
Source organism: Eidolon dupreanum (assembly GCA_028627145.1). Lineage (NCBI taxonomy): Eukaryota > Metazoa > Chordata > Mammalia > Chiroptera > Pteropodidae > Eidolon > Eidolon dupreanum. Next base: position 3,531,162 of record CM053504.1, on the reverse strand, counting down.
CAAATAATGAAAAGAAAAAATAAAGAGAAAGGAGAGGTTTAGAATTGAGAGGTGGGATTTAGGGAACAATCGACCTATTTCCAGTTACTCCTGGGGCTGGCCCAACCTCTGTAACCAATGAGCGTGCAGGTCCGAATGGAGGGGTTCGCCAGGCCATGTGGACCCTGCATCCTGGAGTGAATGGTGCGACTTGGGGGCATCTCCGTATTCCAGAGTCTGACCCTCTGCTCAGCAAATTCAGAAACTCACATTTTTTTGTTTGATCGAGTTTTTTAAAAAAATTATTATTTTTTAAATTACACTTGGCATACAATATTATATTAGTTTCAGGTGTACAACATAGTGATTAGATATTTATATAACTTACAAAGTGATCACCCCCAATAAATCTAGTACCCATCTGACACCATACATAGTTATTACAATATTATTGACTATATTCTCATGCTATTCTTTACATTCCCATGACTATTTTGTAACTACCAATTTTACTTCCTAATTTCTTCCCCTGTTTTCACCAATTGCCTCCCCCTACAATACCCTCCCATCTTGGCAACCATCAAAATGTTCTCTGTATCTATGAGTTTGTTTCTGTTTTGTTTGTTTTGTTCTTTAGATTCCACATGTAAGTAAAATCGCATGGCATTTGTCTTTCTCTGTCTGACTTATTTCACTCAGCACAATACCCTCCAGGTCTATTATGTCATTGTAGATGACAAGATTTCATTCTTTTTTATGACTGAGTAGTGTTCCATTGTCTATATGCACCGCCTCTTTCTTATCCATTCCTCTGTTGGACACCCACAGCACCCCCATATCTTGGCTGTTGTAAACACAGCTGCAATGAACAAATGGATGCACATGTCCTTTCAAAGTCATGTTTTAGGTTTCTTCAGATAAATACCCAGAAGTGGGATTACTG
>CM053504.1:3506334-3529740 GCA_028627145.1 Eidolon dupreanum | reverse complement strand
ATGGCAAACATCCGCACTTCAGAATCGAGATGGCTCTTTAGAGCATGGACGAGGTGAGGGAGCTCGCCCACTCTAAACCCCAGATTTTGCAAGGCCGGGCTCCAACACCAGCTTCATGGGGGTGTCCCCACCTCCATGCTTATTCAGAACCCACAGGGAGAAAAATGCCACAGGAGGGGCAGCACGGCCAGGGGGAGGCCCTGAGAAGGGGGACAGTTCCACAGGGACTGGTGTGGAAATCAAACACCATGTCAGACTCCCACAATTTCAGTCATTTGGTTCTTGCTTCTAATCGCAAGACTCAGTGGCTTCCCTGCGAAACTCTGTTCCTGTGGATGGCAAAGGGAGAGGACTCTGTTTTCCGTCATTTTTCTAGCGTGTCCCCGACTTCAGTACGGCGAACGCAGGGTGCAATGAAATTGTATAAATGCTGCAATGTTGTCCATATGCTCTGCTACAGGGAGACTTTAGTCAGAAGGCCACTGTAAATTAGAAGCATCTGTAAATACTTCTGCAAATAGAGTTGGAAATATGGCTTTATGAGGTGCTAATAATTTTCCCTCGTGTGAATTCTCATGAGTTTTTTTTTTTTTTTTTTTTTTCTCATCGTGAATGAAATAAGAGGCAGAAAACATGGACTAAGGGCAGGCGGGGGTTTGTTTGGTTTCCTCTTCTGCTTGCAGGAAGGTGGATGGGGTTTTCTAAGCAGGGGTGTCAGAAAACAGCCTTGGTTCTTCCTCCTTGTGTCAGAGCAAACATGAGCTCAAGACAGAAGTCGACTAGAGAGCTCTTCATGTGGGGACTTCCAGAACAGAGAAGAGGTTACTGAGTCAGAGAGACATAGCAGTTCCTGTATTTATTAAGGTGCCGTGGGCGTAAGAGGCATTTGCAACCCCGGTAGCTACATCCGTCCAGTCTTATATGATGGACATGGATATTTCGATGTCAAATGTTTCCCTTTTTTTAATATTAGCTCTTCAGAATCAGGATGGTTGTTTCAAGGCATGGTTTCTCTAGTTTGCTTTCCCCTTTCTGGTCAATAAGCGTATTCCCATCAACATGGGCAAAGGGTATGAATCTTCGGGAGAAGCCCCCCGCTTTCCCAGAATACACCCCGTGAGAGCCCAGAATGAACTGCACCTGAGCCCGATGATCATGTTTGCGAATGACAAGCGGGTGCCGATTGCCACAGCCAGACGGAGGAGCTGAGAGCAGAATGGCCACTGTGATCGTGCATTTCTGGGTGGGGTGAGGACCATCGGCTTGTCGCCATCAGCCTAGAATCGATCCAGTGCAACTGTCATCCACCACGTCTTGCATAGAGCCTGCGTGAGATGAAGAAGCGTTTAGAGGGGTTATAATCCCAGCTCTGGCGTGGACTAACCATGTGGCTGCCTCGGAGGCCAGGGTGGCTAGCTCAGACCACCCCTCCAGCGCCGAGGGCTCAGCCCCCAGCTTCTGGAAGGGTTGGCTGTCTCTGGCTCTGTTTCTCTCTACCACTTGCCATTGCTCAGCTCCTGGCCAGTCACTATGCCATGGCTGCTGGATACAGAGAGGTAAAGACCTGGCCGCCTGGTGTCATGGGGACCCCTGGGGAGCCCAACCCTGCTCTAGAGCTTCATCTGACAGACTGAGGCCTCGGGCCAGACCATGTCGCAGTGTACACGTTCTCCCTCCACCCTGAGCTACTTCCTCCCTCCTTCACAAGGGGTTTGCTGGAACACACCCTGATAAACTCCCTAAGCAAATCTCTATTTCCAGAGGCTGCTTCCCCTCGAGCCAAAGCAGGACAATGGCCTTAGGGAAGCTGATATTTTTAAATTGAAATGCACATGGGAAAAAGCGAAGTACATGATTCAAAAGGTTATCCAAACAAATGCAAACCCCGAAAGTGGAGCTGTCCTTCCTGCTTCCCTGGGCTCCCACTGCCTAGAGTCACACACTTTCTTGTGTGGTGGTTAAGACGGTGATTCTCAGAGTGAGGTCCAGGAATCCAGAGATGTCCCTGCCCCTTGCGAGAAGTCCGAGAGATCATACTGCCTCCCCAAGAACACCCACTTGCTGTTCGCCTTTTTCTCCTCTCATTCTCTCACAGGTATAGAGAGAATAAAAGGTGCATTGACATAGTTTGAGAATTCACACTGCCACTAACTTTCAGGAACTATCACTGGTCAAATTTGGGCGTAGTATCATGGCACGCCTTATTATTTGAACAGGTTATTCAAATATTTCTTCCTTTCTCACCACTAACCCTGTGGGGCTGGATTTTCTTTATCTGCTTGAACCAAAACAACGTATATAAACAAATTGAATGCAGAAGCAGGTGTGGGAATCTGGTTGTCTTCCATTAGGGCAGAAATTAGATTTGCAAAAATGTAATACCACACCATATTTTTGCTTTTTTTTTTTTTAAACCAAATAATTTAGTTGAAAACTGTTGGAAAAGGTTTTTATTTTTTTTCATAAAAAATGTTATTTTTGGTGATGTGGAATAGGTTTATAATTATTATAAAATAAATTTATAAACATTTTAAAAATTCTTCATTTGGATTTCTAATAAGGTAAATATTGATAATTTGAACCAACATAAATAAAAACATTTTTGAGGTCCTCAGTAATTTTTAACAGTGTGTCTGCATTGAATAAAACCTCAAAAATTGCTCCTTTTTTATTCTCATTACAGAAGAAATAGATGTTTCTAATAAAATATACACTGGACCAACATATAAAAGGAATAATAATCTATAATTCTATCACTGAGAAATACCGTCTTTTGGTATTTCCTTCCACATCTATGTCATGCATATATTAGTGATTCTGAAATACTATTTCGAAGTGAAGACGTCTTTTTATTAACCATTATTTGCAATGACAAATATGTCATTTAAAATAGGGCTGGGAATTCCTTTGAGTGGCTGTGCCCCAGATGAATGAGCTACCTGGTCAAGGTGTACGTTTATGTGTCTGACATATTCTGCTATTTTCACTATGTCATAGATAAACATCTTTGCAGGAATATTATTAGTTATTTCCTAGATTTTTCTCTTAGAAGCATTGCCCAGATGTTAAAGTGCTGGACCAAAGGTACATCATGGTTTAAATGCACGTGTCACATGTGGCCACATTCCTCTCCAAGTGAGGCCAGGGGCTGGGTCTCTACCAATCTAATCTGAATTTCTATAGATAGATGGATAGATGAATGAATAAATGCATCATTGTGGGAGAGGACCAGTTTCTTGGCATCTAGGTTAAAACTGAGTGTTAGCAACTAAAAAATTATATTGTATGTGCTTAGTAAAAAAAAAAAAAAAGATAGCCCCTCATCAGTATTCCATCTTGTAATTTTTTTCCCCTCAGCGATGTGAGGTTGAAATTGTTGCCACATGTTTGTTGGACATTGTCTTTATTCCTTGTCACCTGCAAAAACAGTCGACTCTTGACACCCAGTTCCTTTCATCTTCCAGCACGTGGGCTCCTTACTGATCAGTTTTCATTACTCAGCTAGGGGAGAGGGGACAGAAAATGGTGTGAGGGGCATGATTTTAGTGATTAATCTTCCATGATTTTGTTAGAAGGAAGAGTGTGTTTTAAAGCAGGCATTCACTGCCAACATTTAAGAATCAAGGAACCACATATAAAACGTCACAGTTCTAACTTCTCATTGAAAATACGTGGATCTGGTAATACTCTCTCATCACAAGTGATCAGGACATGTGATCCTCAGCTCAGGATCCCCACCACACCTGCTCTCTCTGTCCCCAAGTCCCGGCATCACCTGCCATGTATCCTCACCCTTGTGCTGCGATGTTTCTTAGAGTAAATTTAAAAGAACCACAAACTGTTTCTTATGCCTGGGTTTCTATGAAAAGAAGAGTAGAGGCCCTGCGAAAATGTGAAAATCTCCTTGTGAAAGTAGAGTCACATATATTCCATATGAGTTACTTATGTCATGTAACTTAATGTTACATATTTAATGTAACATATAACATATTATCTACAGTTGCATATAACGAATATGCAAAGTGTGTCTGCATTTAAAACAGAGTGTACAATTTTTTTAATCCAATACGTAATAATAATGATTTTTTTAAGCACATAAACTCTGAAAAACTGCCTAGGCATCAAGTTCTTTTTAGATGTGGCGTTATTCCAAGGTGTGTGTCTCAGGTACCCTGAGCCTTTCTGACCTCTGTAGACACCCGAGGTGTGAATCTCACCCAGGCTGTCAGCAGTCTCCACCCGTTACTCTTACACTCGGGTAGAAGTCCTCCGCTAAGCTTTGTGAATATGTTTTCTTTTCTTGGGAGAGGGAGATTTCCCAACTCACCACACGGTGTTTGGACACGCGGTTTGTCTTGGCCACTCCACAGAGCTGTAGCTGAGAAAATGAGATGCCTTCTCTGAGGACCAGTAATGAGCATTGCTCTGATGGATTAGAGCGGAAACTTAGACAAAAGACGGCAAGTTCTTCGCAGGTGGATTTAAACATTATCCATGTGGCCGTATTTCTTTTCTCTCCCCTCTTGTGCAGGGTTTCCCCAATTTTAGTTATTCACTTATGACTTTACCCCTCAAGGGTCACTTAAGAAACCAGTGGTTCTCTGGTCCCCTGCCCTCTCCCTGTGCCAGAGAGCTGGGGCAGAAAGCACCCTAAAAGTGTTATTTTCCCTTAACAACGAGGAAACGTACGGGTTCAGTGTCTTAGGATCAATCCTAGATGTTATGCACACCAAACTACATTTTTATCCAGGTGGAATCTGGTTAAACTCAGCAACTAGACCACAAGAGTCCAAAAATAAGGCAGTGTATTATCTGAGAAGAGGGGAGTGTGGCCTGGGCCTTCTCCAGGAAGGGATTTATGGAATTTTATGGGCTAATTACAGTGGGGGAAGACTTGATTCCTTTGAAATCCAGAAGGTGGAAATTTCTGTTACTCCTGCACTAGCTGCCTCCTACAAGCACCTATCCACCCATCCATTTACCCATTCATTCAATCATCCACCCAACCATCCATAGACCCACCTACGTACTCGTCCATCCAAGTACCGCCCATCCACCTATCCATTCATCCATCATCTACTTATCTATGCATCTAGCTAGCCAGCCAGCCAGCCATGCATCCATCTATTCATTCATCCACCCACCCATCCTTCATCTATCCATCTATCCTTCTTCTAATATTTATTAAGCACTTATGTGCGAGGCACTGTACAAAGTACTAAGATTGCAAATGGATACAAAGATGAAAAGAATGCCAGTCTGGACCACAGACTAAGAGGGAGAAAGACATGTGTAGAAACTTAAAAAAAACCCAAACATTCAAATATAGTCAACAAAGCGGGAAGACGCCCTATCTCACTCTAAGGTGGGGAGAAAGGCTGCCTGAAGGAAACATCTTGGATGTACGAGTCAGATAAAAAGCGGCATCGGTCCGGTGAAAGCCAGGGGCCCGCAGGCAGGGTGCACAAAATTGTTTCTAGCACAGAGCCACACGTGCAAAGGCCCTGTGCGTGCAAAGTTTCTGGTCGAATAAGCTTTGTACACAGCTGGCGTGTAAGCCGCAGATTGTAGGCTGTGAGCGGACCACCTCGCCCTCGGCTCATCTTCCTGGATATTCACATTCTCGCTTGGACTCTCTCTGCCTAAGAACTTGGATTGTCATGCGTGTTTGCATTCTGATGTTGGCTGAATCTTGGTCAATATTGTCTCAGTTCACTTGGCTCCAGGATGAAGTGCCACAGTGTTACTCAGAGCAATTAACCTTTAGTATTCAGCTCGGCATCTCCATTGGCTCTCTGTCAAACAAGAGACTGGACCCTTGTCCAGCTCATTTTTTCCTGGCCCAGTGCTGCCTGCTGGGAGACAGACTTATGCAGAATTATTTTGCCTCAGATGTCTGAGGTTGGACCAGCACAGGGCTTGCTTTTCACATCTTTTTAGCATTCCTGTGAGGCCATGACCCAACCCCAGCTGTTTTATGGTGAGGCTGAGGGTTGAAAACCAATATCTGTTTTCTTCACCCTTTTGCGAAGGGCAAAATTTTATAGCGTAATCATACATATTGATAAGTCTGTGAGTGACTCAAACATGTTACTCCCAAAACGCTACAGTGCCTGATGTTGGTTTCATTTGTAAACTTAAGGAAAAGTGGATTTGGAATCGGAAAGCCTGTGTCATCTTGGGCAAGGTACTTAACTTCTCTGGACTTCAGTTTTTTCCACCTGTAAAAATGAGGATGATAATTGTACCTATCTCATGACATTTTAATGCAGATTAAGCAAGTTCATATTTGAAGTGTTCAGAACAGTTCCTGGCATAGAGTAAGCATGTACATCTTGGTTAAATGCAATAAAAAATAGGTGTGTGATACAGGGCAGTGGTTAAGAGCAAAGGTACAGGAACCAGGCAGATTTGGGTTCTAATTTGAGTTCTGCTACTTCCTAGCTGTGCAGCCTTGGGCAAGTTACTTAATCTCTCTGGTATTCAGTTTACTCACTGCTAAAATGGGGGTAATAATGGTCCTTCTGTTTTAAGATCGTATGGGGTTGAAATGAGATAGAGCACACAGCACTGTTGGCACAATGCTGGCATAAATTAAATGATTACTTTGTTCAGTGTTATTATTATTCCTCAACTTAAGCCCCAAGTTGGTCACAATAAAGAATTACAGATGTGTAAAAGCAAAGAGAAACTTCCTGTCTTCTCAAGTCTCACTTCCTGCCTTTCTCCTGCGGGTCTTTGAGCATCCACTATGTGACAGGGGTCTCTGTAGGGACAGAGAGGACCTCGATTAATCTTGACAACAGTCCTGGGACACAAGTAATGTTAGCTTCCTTTTATAAATGTGGATTCTGAATCTTGGTGACCAGCCCAAGGTGACCCAAGCGCTAAGTGACAAAGACAGCCTTTGAACTCAGTCTGCCTCCCACCCAACCCTGGACAGCACTGGAATCAGACAGACCTGGGCTTGAATCCTGTCTTTGCCATTTACCAGCTGTGTGGCTGATCGTGAGTCCTTTCGCTCCCTCCCGTGAGTCCTTTCCCTCCCTTCAGCCCCAAATTCCTCATCTGGGAATATGAAGAACGATAGCAGTTACTCTTCGGGCTTTGGTGACGATCAAGTGACGGAGGGCAGGGAAGGCATGCAACGCCATGCCTGGCACACGGTAAGCGCTTCACCAGTGTTTGCGATGATTAAATTTGCAATTAGTAGTTTTTACTGCTCATTCTCCAGCACATTCTCAGGGCTACTCTAAGTTCCCTAAAGAAGAGAGAGAAGAGGGTTTTTGAGAACCAGGGCCCACGGTTTTCTCGTCTTATCACGCCATCCGTGATGACACATTTATTGCTGCTGATTTCCTTGGAACTATATCTTCTCTTGTCTCGGTTACAGTGTGTAAACTTTCATAAAAGGACTCTGCCTTGTCCGGAACAGCTGTGCCGAGAGCGTGTAAGGCGCTTCTCCAACAATCCCACACACTTGCCACCACGTTTGTTTTCCGAAGAGCAGCTATGGGTCCTTGACAATATCTATTACTGCAAGGAACAGATTTCAATAACTGTACCTTCTCCCGTTGGTTTTCTCCTCCTATGGCTACGGAATCAGAAGAGAGTGGCGAGAATCCAGGAGAGTCATCCGGTGGTGTATCAGTGAATGTCTAAAGGAAACAGATGGCAAGCACAAATGAGGACAATTCAAGGAAGAGTGATCTCCTGCAAGATGGATTACCAAGGTGTGGGTGGGGATAAGGACAGCATGGAAGTCCAAGGGTGGCAGCAGCGGACTCAGAGAGAGAGTGGGACCAAGCCGGTTGCTGTAAGCAGAGCGGTGACTTTCTGTAGAAGGACACAGCCAGCCTGAGGTCAACTCACCCTTCCCCTTTCCTCTGATCTCCATTGGCCAGACCCAACCGGAAGCCCAGGGGTAGAGCGCCACATCAATTGTGTGTTGCCACAGTTCGCACAGACTGGCCGTCAGAGGCAGAGTACAGGTGGGGAGAGGTGACAATGGGACTGGGCAGAGCAAATAGAAAACCTGCCCCAGGAGGGGCCAGCTAATGAGCTGCCTGGGTCGGAGGGCACTGGAGAAGCTGGTCTTGTAAAGACTGATTGTATTATTGATCGACTGTGGAACTAGCAACTCAATTATTAATTAAAGTTGAGCAAATGGTCTAAAATGAGAATATCAGGGTGCTTTCCAACCCAGGAACTGTCACGTTATTCTCAAGGAAGCGTAAGGCAAAGCCCGGATAACAGAGTGTTTGACTAAAGTAAAATAGATCTTATTCTTCACCTCTGGGCTAACTTTTTCCCCATTCCCTTTGTAAACAGGAAATCTTTTATTCGTACACGCACACAGCCTGGGGAATACACTGAGGGTGTCCCCAACACATGACAGCACCTGGGAATCGGTTATTCCAAGGTCGGGCACCTTCGTTCCCACCTGCTGAATTTTATGCTTATCAGGAGTCAACATGTTTGTTCTTATACCTGCTTATGCCAGTAGTACCTGTTAGTGATAATTAAAATAAATAATAAATGATTCCGTAAACGATAAGGATCAAAATAAAGAGAGTTGGCACTTTGGTGAAAAGTTAAATTCCTTTGGGGGGAAAAAAAACAAACTCAGCAAAGCCAACTTTTAAAAAACATTTGCTGTCAGATTAGTTGTAAACAAGGCAACAGCCAATGATGGGGAGAAACAAGAATCTAAAAGGATCTATTCATAATTTACGGTGTTAGTCCTGTGTTTTCCCCTTGTCCCCAATTCAAGCTAACAGCCAGGCTTTTGATGTTCTTGTCTTGGGGGTTTTTCAAGATGGTCGGAGCTTCTGTTTTGAGGGCACTTGCTACTGCTTTAGTAGCTTCCTAGAATCTCTGCTGTGCCTTTGCGTTCATCCAAAACCTTTTCTCATTGCCCTTCCTTCTTGTACCTCAGGGACACCTGGGAAAAGGTGTTCTTTGGTCTTTTCACATAACCAAGGATGGGACACGCTCCTCGTTTATGAGCGTTTCTACTTTATACCAGAAGGGAATGGAGAGCGTTTGGAGTAAGAGCGTCCCCCTTCTCTGCTCCCACGGAATCTTCTTCGCTTGTCCTGTTGTATTTGAGACTTCCTCTTTCCATGCCTGTCTCTCTCCAGTAGACGGTGAGCCCCATGAGGATTGGAGGTACATCTTGGGCGTCGTGGTCTCCTCATCGCCTGCAGCCTCTGAAGCATGTTAAGGGGCCAATCAATGCTTGTGGCATCATCTAAAAAGTTTTTGGAGAGTATTGCCAGGGATGCAGATTCAAAGATTTTGCATTTCTAGTAATACCGTATTACCCAAACTCTTTAAACTTGACAGGACATTTCTTGAATCGGAAGGTGGTAGAGCGCCTTCTCACTTATTGTGTTAGGAACTTAATCGAGGGTTCAAGTCCCTCTGGAAATCACGCTACTTAGGAGCAAAGACCTTCCAACTCTACCACGAACAGTGTCAGACGAGTGGTCCCATTTCCACACAGTTGTTTCTGTTGTCTGCTCACTGAATTAGACATATTGTGACTTAGTCCAATATCAACCTCTGTCCACCTACTGATCTACCTAATCTAATGCTTCATGTGTGTCATACATCACAGCATCACCCCATTTAATCCTCACGAAGACCCCGCAGGCGACGACAGAGGCTTTCAAACCTCTCTGACGATCGCTTACAATGAGGACGTATCTTTCACTGGGACCCTGTTCCTAGAAATGCGCACGTGTGCACACACACACCTGGAACAAAATGCTTGTGCTTACTCTGCGATACATTCTATTTCAGTTATATTCCCCTGCACTCTCTCCTGGTCCATGTAAAATATATTCCTTGTGAGCCAAAATATCGATTGCATGGATCATTGGGAGATGGACTCTTTACTCTCAGTTCTCGGAAGTTCCGAGAGGTTCGGGTAGGTCGCAGGGGAGGCCTGAAGAAACCCAGCCCATCGGAGTCAGACTGGAATTGGACCCGTGAGGCCTCTGGTGCCTGAGCGTCCATGGGGATGCTGTGCCGCCCCCATGGGCCACCTCCTGAGGACAGGAGAGCCCAGTTCGCTTGATGCTGGGGAGCCGTCCGGTCCCGTCCACCCATCTGCCAGCTCCGTGGTTCCCGGCCAGGCTGCACGCTGTTACCCTCCAAGCCACCCTCCCAGGAATTAAGCTCCCATGGGTCCCGGGCCGGCCTGACCCCAGACCCTTGGTATTATTTTAAGGCTACTCAGGTCATTTCAATATGCACGGAGGGCGAGAGTCCCTGTCGTGGGGAAGTGTGTCAGGGCCATGTCTTACTAGTGTGGCGGGGTCTGAGATCACAATTTCGCTAATTTGCTGGGGCGTGATAACCAGGGAAGGGCAAATAGTGTGTGCAAGCAGAAACGCGAAGCGTATCATTGAAGCGGACGCGTGTACAAAGCAGCGTTCTTTCCCTTGCCGGCCCGTCTCCCTCTGCCCCGGCTGGCTCTGGCTCGTAAGTATGCGACCCCCCTGCATAACCACAGTGGGAAGGAGAAGTGTGCTTTCCTGACGTTGTCTGGAATCATCCACTTTCACTCAACCTTCCCTAGAGGAGAGAAGACACATATGCCCCCGTTGAATGAGCTTCGTAGCTGAAATCTGAATCCCCTTGAATAATTCCGGCTCTTCCGTTTGTGTATAATTAAACAGCCTGGGTCATAAGTTTTTCCTCTAAATTGGAAGGCTGCCTTATTTTCCTATCTGTGGCATAAAAAGCCCAAAGAATACAGTCAAATTGAGTTTTCTCCTCCCCAATAAGTGGAAGAACTTCTAAATAAATTCTAAGTGGTTTCACCGTATGAACAATTTATTTTCGGAGCAAGAGAACTGTCCTTTGTGGATCATGATGGAGACCATCCTTCACCAGATGGCATCCACTTTCTTCCTAGGGAGCAGCATGACCGATTTATGGTTGGTTTGTTTCCTGATATGGAAAAAGTGTACACCTTTTTAATAGAATAAACTCCCAATCTGCAGATCTAGAAAATAAATAATGAAAACCAACTACTGATCTCAAGACTTGAAAATGCCCATATTCCTACTGAAGCATTAAAGAACTTTGGGGAATTTAGTACAGTGACTTTTCCATAAGCTCCTGTGTGTCCAGCTCAGTGGGTTACAGACTCTTCTTCCAAAGAAGGGTCTACATCCTCAGTGATCAATTTGCCAAAGTGTCAAATTGATGACTAGCCTCAAGATGCATAGATCATCATCTAAAAACAATATAATGTCTGCCTCGTAGGAACAATTATTATAGTTCGTTGTAACGTGTAATGATTGGCTACTCGCTATGTGTGTGACATCATGTCAAATTCTGACGTGGATGATCTCATTTAATCCTAACAATGACCATGTCAGAGAGGCAATGAGGACGAAACTCGAGTTCGGTGACATCAATCACTTGCCTCACACCACATGACCTACAGATGTCATTGCCACGAGAAGAATGCAGATTCCACTCACTGCTCCCCAAAACACGTGGGATGTCGTTGATGCTTCAGGTATTACAAAGGAATAGATCGAACAAAACATTTATCAAGCAATGTCACGTGCGATTTACCAGATATTACTACTCCGGACAGGGATAAATAAAAACGAAATGAATGGATTACAGGGAAAGCGTTGAGTAAATAATAATCCAGGTAGTATATGTCAAAAATTTTAATAGCTTATTTGAATGACTGGAAAGCAATTTAAAAAATGGTAGAGAATGTGGTGGGTCCTTGATCACATATATTTTTAAATAATTTAAGGCGTTATTTCTAGAGTGGTAGTCCCAGGTATAACTCGGGGCGAAAGCTCTGGCATCGTACCTCAGTAAATGCTGCTGGAAGTGTTGTCTGGCCAGAGGAGCCCAAGTGACCTTGCTGATCTGTCACCAACTTGCTGGGTGACCATAAGCAAGTCATTTCACTTCTCTGTGCTCCAGGTTTTGTTTTTGTTTTTTGTTTTTAAATAAAATGAAGGGGATGGAAAAGTTGGAAACTAAAGCATACTCCAGTGCTAAATTTCTGGGAGGGGCGAGTTAATTAACCCAAAGCTTATTTATTTAGCTCTTCCTCCAGTCTGGAGGCAGACTTTCTGTTGTGAATTCGGTCTGCGCCACTTTTTGCTGCGTGACTTTAGGCACGTTTCCTAGGTCCCCTGTGCCTCAGTTTACCCCCAGGAAGCCTGGGAGCGGCAGAGATCGTGCGCTCAAATCGCTGACGCTCGGATGCGGGACACCTGGCAGATGTCAGCAAATATTCGCTATCACTTTTATGTCTATGTGCCCGGCGCCGTTTAGGCGAGAATCGGGGACCTGCTTTCTTATCTGCACAAACCCTATTTATTCTCCAAAGAAAGAGAGGCGAGGAGGATGGTGCTGAGTGTCTGGCCGCGTATTGTGCGCTCCAAGATTAAGTGGCCACGAGCCATTTTCCCACGGGCCGCCCGCCCTTTGCACTTCCGGAGACAACCAGCAGGTGGTGGCGTCGCACTGTGTTCTAGAGGTTCAGGGCCTGGTTCTCCTGCAGTCTCTGGTTTTGTAAAACAATAAATAATTAGCTTCCCCCCCTCCGCCCCTTTATCAACACCAGGAATCATTAGCATCTAGAATAAATAAAGGCTACCTTTGCCACTTAATCTATAGAAATATCAGAAGACTTTTCTGCCAGTTAGAGCCCTGGTACTCAAAAAGTCAGCATCGTTTGCATGTCCCTGAGGGTCTTGTTAGAAATGCAAATTTCCCAGCCCCACCCCAGCAGGGCCGAATGGGAAACTCGGGTGGGTGTGTGGGGGTGGGGAGCGCCCGGACGGCTGATTGGGGGCGTTTGGCTGGAGAATCTCCGCACCGGAGCAAAGCGGCCGCGTCGGTGAAGAGGGGGTGTTCGGTGAGTCCAGGGACCCGCAGTTTCCACCCCAGCGTCGGGGTGTTAGGAACGCAGCCTCAGACGCAGACGCGCTGGACCAGAATTTGCATCGTAACCAGATCCTGGAGATGCTCTTTCTCTTTTTTACCTCTAACTTTCCCTTTCGCCTCCCCCTCTCCCTCCCTGTCCCTTTGCTAATCCCCCCCCTCCCGCCCCCTACTTTTCAGCAACAGTTCTGGTTGTGAACTCCCGTGGTGCTGGCTGCTAAGGAGGAAAAGGATCAAGGAAAGGGGAGGGGGGAGTGAGAACTCCGGCTGCCTGCCCGGGAGCACTTGCTGGATGGAGCTTCCTCATCTAACACTTAAAGGAGCTGAGTCCGCCAGCAAAAAGGGTGGGCGCCGGCTTGAGCAGGCACCCAGCGGTCTCCCCCCACCCTCTGAAGCTGTGGTTCTCTAGCCACGATGCCCGGAAACCTTCCTGGGGGGTTAGGTGGGGCGGGGTGGGGTGGTGGTGGTGTTAACACAGTTTCTGATGGGGCGGGTCTGAAATGGGCCTGAAATGGATCAGGTTCTCAGACACCCAGGCTGCTGGTCCTGGACCGTGCTCTGAGAACCACTGATACGTCCTTTCGTGTCTAAGTCATCCTGGTGACACGGAGTTGGGAGAATAAACTGCCCACAGCTGAAAACTGGCCACATAGAATAAGAGTGGCAGACACGGAGGGAGAGAAGGATGGAGAGAAAAGTAGCTTTAGGGTATGGATACTTCTGACCCAAAGGGTGGGTGCCTCCTTTGGCCCGCAACAAAGCTCACACGCTGTCTCCTGCTGTACATTTGTGTGGTACATTTAGTCCCTCAGAAGGTGTAGAATCTCCCCCTGACTCCAGGGGGATGAAATGTGAGTGGTCTACGTCGGTGACTCTTCTTGGCAGTGACTGGTTGTAGCAAATCAGGACCCCAAGTACCAACCGATGGCAGTCAAATAAAGTGATGTTGGGGTGGGGTATTTAAACTAGGCTATTTACAGAGGTGCGACTATATGAGATCCAAGGTTTAGGGAAGTAACCACAGGCTAGTCGCAACAGAGCTGTCACCTCCCCCAGGCCAGAGGGAACTGCAGAGTCCTAAGAATTTAGGAGAGTCAAGTAGAGGGGACCCCTTGGAGAGGAGCAATGACCTTTGGTTAAAGTCCCCGGGCAGCCTGTGGTCATACCCAGGGAGGAAGTCAGGGGAGTCGTCCCCTCTCCCATCACTGTCTTCTCTCCCTCCAACCTTCTGCTGGGATCCCCACTGGCTGAATCCGGTCAGGGACGATGGGAACCCTGAAGTCCTTACAGGTAGTCCTTACAGGTAGCCTTACTCTGGTCCATAGGGTATTCAAGAGCAGCTGGTGGATCTGGGGCACGTGGAAGGCATCAAGCTCGCTGGTCTCGGGGTGGGCAGGTGACCCAATCTGGCTAATGAGATATATGGGAAAGTCTGCTGGGTGCTTTGGGGAAAGCTTTCTTCTCTAACTGCTACAGGAAGAAGGCTCTTCCCCTTCCTTCCTGCTTGGGATGCTGTTGAGAGGACGTTCTTCTTGGGCTTCTGCAACGGCTTTGTGACTATGAGGGGAACGCAAAGGGAACTGAGAAGACCGTGTAGGTGAGGTCAGCGAGGTGAGGAAGGAGTGGGTAGGTGAGGCAGGGTCCTGCTTGAATGTCTCCTGCTTTGGTCCACATAGCATTAATCTCTCTGTCCCTTCTGCTTGCTGGTCCCCATCTGCTCCATACTGTAGCATTTACGATGCTGAATCAAACTGGGCATTAACTTCCGCACCTTGGCTGTGAATTCTCTTCTTGTTGTAGAGAAATCTATGTAACACAAACACCTTAAGTTATAATGGAGTTACTTTTTGATGGCCGACTGAGTTTCTTGGCAGACCGTGACTCCTCTCTGGGTTGAACCACTTGGGCCATGATTTAATAGAGTTACACTGTATTGTTTCAGTCACCATCATCATCATCATCATCATTGTCATCATAAGAACCCATCTACAATCGATTTCCTATGATACAGACTGTGCCATGTGGCGAAAGAGCTTGGGGCTTGTGTCATGTGGACCTCGGGTCTAATTTCTTCGTACCTTGCTTACTACCTGTGTCCTTAGGCACCTTTCTTGACTTCTCCAAGCCAGTTAGGATAAGAATGCCTACCCCAAGAAAGTCATGTGAAGATTGACTGTGTAATACACCCTGGCACAAAAACCTTTGACGCGTCTCAAAAAACATTTCTCTTTTCTTCTACCCCCATTTTCCTTCTCGTCAAAGATATTACAAAGCCCCAAGACAAATCTTGAGGTCATTCAACTAATAAAGGTTAAAGACCCAATGGTGAGTGAATTGGAGCTTGGACCATCATCAAGGAAAGCTTCCCAAAACATAATGTTGAGGAATAAGTGAATTGCAGGAAGAGAGATGTCAAGTGGAACCTATAAACAATATGACATATTGATTATGAATATGTTCCTGTATAGAAATTATACAAAACATGTCTGGAAACAATAAACAACAAAATCAGGAATCCGCGGTAGCCATTACTTCTGGGAAGGGAGGAATGAGACTAGATATTTTGAAAAGAAATCAGGGCAATTCGGCTGTATCTATATTATTTTATTTCTTATAAAACCATTGGGGCATGAATGACCAATGTTAAGATTTGACAGAGCCGCATGGTACATAGTTGCCTGTATGTTTGAAGGGTTTCGTAATTTTAAAAATCATATTTTATTACTCGTGTCTGCTCACGTGCCTCTTTCTCTCTGTATCTGTTTTATAGTTTCAATGCCTTTAGCACTTCATGCTCAAATGTGCGTTTTCTGGAACACCGTTCGCTTCCTTTTATGAGCCTTCTGTGGGAGGTCCGGGGTTTACAGATTTCAGCTCAAGTGTCAGAACTTGTTTTCTGCCGGGTTCAGCCGAGAGGTCAGAAGCTGCAAGCTGGAGTCGGGGTTGAGTTAATTATTTACTGTGACTCCCATTCAGTCTGTGTGAACTCCGTGAGCTCTCAGGACAGACAGCCGACTGCTTCAGGCACGGTGGCCACAGAGGGCGAGGGGCTGGGAGGTGACATGGCTGGTGAGGACAGAAGCCTCCATTCAATGGTGTGTTTCCTTGTCACCTGTCAGCGGATCTGCTGTGTGCCTCAAATGAGCCAACAGCGTAGATGAGACTTACGGGGGGAATCGGGTGCCTGTGAGGTTATTACCCATCTCCCGAGGGAAGGTTCAGAGAGGCCAGGAAGGTGTGTGACTTTCTCGTACAGTGTGACCTCGCCAAGGGAAGCTGAGGCGGACGACGAGGGCAGGAGAGGCACTGAGTTCACGGATGACACCGGTGTCATCGGGGGCAGATCCGACGGGCGACTGTGCGTGTGTGAATAAGTGAAGCAGTACATTAACATACGCACGTTAAATCGGAAGTAAACAGCTTTAGATTGGTATCTACATTGTATCTGTTAATGTCTTGTAAGTTCCCAACTCAGCCACTGGGAAACGTGAACTATCTAAGCAGGGACAGACCCCTTGGCGGGGGATGGGGATGAACCAGCAGAGTCAGGGAGCCCCCCCCCCCAACCCGTGAGGAGCTGACAGTCCCTGGAAGCCAGGGGGCAGCACAGAGCAGTTCTCCGTGGGTGGATTCGTGCTGGCTTGTGTCTCGAGAAAAGATTTTAAACTTTATTGCGGTAGGAGAACTTCAGAAGAGAGCGCAGCCCAGCGCCGTGACCCGCAGGCGTGGGCGGGGGGGGGGGGCGCACTTCTTCAGAACCCATTCCTCTTGCATAACGGACACTTCATACCTGTCGAATGACAGCTGCCCCATCCTCCTGCCCCGCACCTGGTCACCCTCCCTCTAGTCTTTGCCTCTAGGCGTTGGACTTACACCTCACAGAAGTGGGCCGTGGGGTGTTTGTCCCTCTGTGAGGGGCTTATTTCACTCAGCACGATGTCCCCAAGATCCTGCCCTTTTACTCCTAAAAACCTCAGCAAGTGTCACCCAAGGGCAAGGGGGTTCTCTTCTATAAGCACATGCAATGACCACATTCTGAAAACTTACCCTAATACTATTATCAGTACATTTCATATTCAAATCTCTCGAACCGTTCCCACGGCCACCCCTAATGGCATTTAAAGCAATTCATTTTTGCAGTCCAGGATCCTGTCACATATTGTCATGTCACTTTAGTTCCCTTTACTCTAGAATCGTCCCTTGGCCCTTCATTTTATCTGACATTGAGGGTTTTGAAGAGCGCAGGTCAGCTGCATTTGTTTGTCTGAGTGCTGCCTCCCAGTGAAACTCGGCTTAACCGTTCTGACAGGTAAACCGCGTGAGTGGTGCTGTGTGAGCCTCAGAGCAGCCCGTCAGGAAGCACACAGGCAACGCCACTTCGTCCCTTGCTTTGTGAATGTGTGAATGTCGGCCACTTGGTTAGGTGGGGGATCCGAAATTTTTAAGAGGCAATTCGCTGGAACAAGTGTATGGCTTCCCGGAGCATAAAGGTCACTTTAGAGTAGGTGTCTCTTAGGGAGGGCACGCCTTGACTCCCCAGGGAGAAAGTGAAGTGCCAGCCAACCTGTGCCTCAGACTCAGAAGGCCACCTCCGACCCCCCCACCCCACCCCCAGCTTGCCTTCCAGTGGGGTGAGACAAGGAGCAGACACGTAAATGCTTATTTGGGTATAATAAGTTGGTTCAGATTGTGATAAAGTGCGGTGAAGGATGCGGGACAAGAACATGGGAACGAGAGTTAGGCAGGGACAAAGTCGCTATGGATAAAACAGTCCCCCCGCCCCCTGGCATGTCCTTCGCGGTGGGGGAGACCCAGGGTGAGCGCGTGAACAAATCTATGGTGAGTCAGGGAGTGATGAGCATCATGAGGAGCTATGAAGCTGGCCAGTGGGAGGAGAGGGTCCTGCAGGATTCTACGCAGGGGGACAGAGGGGACGTAGTTCAGGAGGTGCCATCTGCGTGGGAGAGTGAGGCTGAGTGCCGTGAGGGCCTGGGGGAGAGGGGTCCAGGCAGAGGGGACAGTGAGCGCACAGACCTGGCTAGAGGCCGACCCCTGCTGGCGTGGGGTTGTGGAACAGCGTGGAGGCCGGCGTGGGGCGCGGCTGAGAACAAGCGCGACATGATCCGTGTTTTTAAAAGCATCGCTTGGCAATGCTGTAGAGAAACCGGTGAGGTGGCAGGGGTTGCGCCAAAGGCAGCAGGAGACCAGTGTTCAGATGGGAGAAGCAGTGGGCTCCAGGAGGAGGAGGACTTCATTTTGTTCACCTGTGGCACGCCCCCCCCCCCCGCCCCCCGTACCTACTAAGGGATGCTCAATGTTAAATGAACAAATGAATGGATGGACGAAACAATACATTCGCTTCTATTACTATGAATTGCCAAGTATAGACATTCATCGGATGGATGCTGGATTTGCACTGTGTCGACTTAGCTAAAGTAAGACAATTCCTCGGATTCGCTTTCCTGCGTATTTTCAGATCGGGGTTGCCTGCGAGCGGAAGCGAGGGGGCGGCCACCTTTTAAGCTCTCTGAGGTTGGTATAGAGCTGACACTTTTGCACTGGCGTGGGGCAGCGTCTCCCCCAGCCCCTAGTGACCGGCTCCTTCTGATCTTCGCATCCTGGTCCTGGTCCAAGCCGGTGAGCAAATCCATGGTGGGTGAGGAGGGTCATGCAGGCCCCCAAGACCTGCTCCTGCAGGTCACACACGTCATCCAGAGCAAAGACGATGGGAAAAGACACGTTTTAGTAAATCCTGGAGGTTTCAGGTTGTGCTTTATCTCCCTACTTCATGCCCGTCTTCCCAGCATCCCATTCTACCAACTTCAGGCCCAGCCCCGGGTGCAGAAGCAACAGATTTTGAGTCTCCGTCCTCAGTTCCCTTGATTGTATGAGGTTTAATCCTATGATAACTCCCTTTTCTATACCACTCGTCACGGTTCTGCTTCCCTGAACAAACCCTAAATGATACACACTAAGTCTGAGTATTTATCAATCTCGGAGCTTCTAGAATTTTTCTAAGTTTTAGAAAATAACTCTTCAAATTTCTAGGTAAATTTATAAATATAACTAATCAATGTCTTAGCTATTCTGGTACCAGTAATGCCCATCTTTCCAGAAGAGCTTTCAAAGGAATGAACATGGTTCTTTGTGGGTGTGAGAGGCATTTGGTGACAGAGCATTTTTCAGTTGTTTGTCTACCTAACAGGAATATAACAAAATGTCTCGGATTCGATTTTGCAATACGTGAACTGAATGACTTCGCAGGGAGTCGTGGAGGTGATGAAGGCAGGCTGGCAATCATTGGCAGACCCCCAGCTGTGACCTTCAAATGAGTTCCTGAGATTAAAGTTTAGTCCCAGTTTGGGCCAAATCTACAAGATTTTTTTTTTTTTTTTGGGGAAAAGAGGCACAGAAGAAGGAGAGAAGTGGTCACTTGGGATCTGGGCCATTGGGAGAGGGGGAGGAAGCCACCGAGTTTTGTGACAATTAAGGGGTCAAGGTCTGTGGTCAGCCAGAGCCAGACTCGACCCCAGTGATGCCGTGTAACTGTTGTGTGACCGGAAGGAATTCGCGGCGTGTCTTTGAGACTCAGTGTCCTGATTTATAACGTGGGGTGTTTATAACAACAGAGGCTGTGTACGGAGGACTCTGTTTTGTACCTGGCACCCAGGGCAGTGGGGAAGGGACTCCCTGACCTAGGAGATGTGGGACAAGTTAATGAACTTGTCCAGGCCTCAGTTTCCTCAACCGTAAAATGGGGCTATGAAAGTTTTCATGAACATTAAATCAGGAAATAGCGTGGTTGAGATGAGAAACACGAGATTCGAATTCTGGCTCCAACGCTTAGTTACTGTGGAACCGCAGGAAAATTACCCAACGTCTTGGCGTCCATTTCTGGTTCTCATAAAACAAGAACGGTAGTAACGGTACCCATTGTGTAGGGCTGTCGTGAAGTTGAATGTCACCTTGCGTGTAAAAGCAGTTATCAGAGCCTAGCAGGTAGTAAGTGCTCGGTGAATACTGGTTGTTACTATTGCTACTCTTACCGAGATGATGAGCTGTATTCAGAGGCCCGGGCTAAGTGCGTTGCATGTCTCGCTGTTTTTAACTCTCACCACCGTCCTGCTGGGTGAGTGAGTATCACATCGTTCTTGTTTAATGCACAAACCACCGGAGAGAGGCTGAGAGCAAGGTCACGCCTGTCTCGCTCTGTGTTCACCGTTCCCCCTGGGGAGCCGAGCCCCTCACCACTCTCCTGTTCTCCGTTATTCTTTCATAAATGTATTTGGAGAAATAAATCAGCTGAGCAGCCCAGTCCCTCGGGGACCACTGCTTCTCTCACTGAGCTCCTGGCAAATGCCGGGCAGCTGGGGTTCGGACGCCTGCGGTGTGCAGATCGGGTCGCGAAGGCTGCATTGGAAAGCCATAAGAGACAGGGAGGACATCTGGGGGGTGGCCGGTGGCCCATCTCCTGGTTCCCCTCAGGTTCTGTTACTTCCCTTTAACAGTGGGAATGCTGAGGGGAAAACCCAAAACGCAATCCTTTTGTATTCATGAAACAAGACCTTAACCTTACCTTCAGGGATTCTGCTTTTAAATAATGGAAAACAACACGCGAAGGATTAGGAAGCTTGTCCACAGAAGTTCCCATTAACATCTGCATCCGTGAGAATGGATGGAAAACAGAAACACCTGGGCGGAGTGCTCTTCCTTCTCCTCGTGAGTGAAAGACAAACGGACGCTAGTGGCGCTGAGCCATGTTGACTGTCGAGGCCAAATATTTCAGGACATGAACTGTGGTAGGTGAGTGGCTCTCCACAGGGCAAGCCCCCCGCCCCCACCCCAGGGAATACGCATCACTGTCTAGAGATGCTTACAGTCATCACACCTGGGGAGGCAAGAAGGTGCTATCGGCTTCAAGAGGGTAGAGGCCAGGGACATTGCTAAACACTCTACAGCAGGGGTCTCTAAGCCCCGGGCTGCGGACCGGTACGGTCCATGGTCTGTTAGGCACCAGGCCGCACAGCAGGAGGCAAGTGGCGGGACAGTGAGCTTCATCTATATTTGCAGTGACGCATCATCTGTATTTGGGCCAGTGAGCGAAGCTCCATCTATATCTGCAGCCGCTCCCCAGCACTAGCATCACCGCCTCAGCTCCACCTCCGATCCTCAGGCGTTAGATTCTCATGGGAGCACCGGTCCCTAGTACCAAAAAGGTTGGGGATGACTGTACAATGCTCAGAACAGACCCATAACCACAATAAAAACATGTCTGATCCAAAGTGTCAGTCATGCTGAGGCTGAGAAGTCCTGAGTTAGGTAAGTGCCGGGTCGTCACTGCCAGATGCTAACAGTGAAAGAAAATTCCTTCATGGTTGGACTATGTCTCGGTCACCTAGAGCTGCCGTGATGAGGTACGACAGGCTGGGAGGCTTAAACAACAGACATTTATTGCTCACAGTTGTGGAAGCTAGAAGTTCAAGATCAGATGCTCGTACGAGCAGGCTGTAGGCAGAGCTGCCTTCTTGGCTTTTGAATGGCATCCTTGGCCCTGTGTCCTCATGTGACAGACAGAACATGCTCCCTAGGGCACTGATCCTACGAAGAGGGGCCCACCCACGTGACCTCATCTAACCATGATTATCTCCCAAAGGCCCCACCTCCAAAGACCATCACCCTGGAGGATAAGGCTTTAAAATATGAGTGGGGGTACAGGGACAAACTTTCAGCCCGTAACATGTAAATGCTATGTAAATGTCCTCATAGCTTTTACTGTCCTTAGTGTCTTACATATATCCATGAGCTCATTTACTCCTCAAGCAAGTCTGAATGGAGGCAATGATTTTCTCTCCATGTCACGGATGGGGAGGTCAAGTAATGTTTCCAAGGCTTGCAGCTGGCAGAGCCTGGCTTCAAACCCAGATAACCTGGTCCCAAATTCAGTGTTCCTAATGTCCACGTGAAAAGAAGCCAACCTACCGCATCAGTAGCAATTCCGAAAAACAGTTGTAACTGCTAAACCGAGGCTTTGCAAACTTACTCATGATTTTGCCAACTTTAGGCTCTTTCGCCTTCATGGGCCACGTCTTCCAATGAAAAACAAAATTATACTTAACGACTGCATTGGCATAAAAACAAATACAATCCAGCTTGGATTTATTATTCTGTCGTCATTATTATATTTATTTTTTTCTCCTCATTTAAAACGAATTAAAATTAAGACGTTTTTGGACTCCTCAAAGTCTCACGGACCCGAGGCGCTGTGCCTAATGGAGAAGTCGGCTTTGGTGGCAGCAACGGGAGGGAATGGAGCAAGTCACATACAAAAACGATGCTGCAGGAATTACAGGAGCCCCGAGAAGCCACGTCCTTTCTTCAGGGGACGGCTACTGTTCGGCTCCAGTCTATCGTTGGAAAGCGGGGGAGAGGGTCAGAGAATAAGGGTTCGATATAAACAAATTGGCACATTTTCTAAGTTCAGAAAAGAAGCCAGAAATCCAAATGTTCTTTTGAATCAATTCACGCTCTCCTCCCTCTACCATTCACCAGTTTGTGCTACTTCAGCCAGAAATCCGAGAACCACCAGGAAGCCTGTTAAACACTAAAGAATGTTTTAAACTCTCACCCCCAGCCCTATTTTCCATTAAAGAATCTTCTTTTTATAGTAAACTAGAGAGAGGATGTTCAGAGTCCGGGTTCATAAGGTGCAAGGTTTTTGCTCGGCCTGGCCCCAAAATAGAATTGCAAAAATACAATCTGGCAAATATTTAATGCCCCAACACTACTTCCACTCTCTAAATCAGCCACTGGAACTGTTCCCACAAGACACTGACCATGAGTCTGATGCCATTTTTCATGCACTGTGGGTTCTATTTCTCGATTCCATTTGAGCATCTTTAAGGCAGCAACATGAGAAACAGCAGCATAACACCCAACTTGGTTATACGTCTTTCTCCTAGATTTTCTTGCAGATCGGAAAAGTGAGTCAGAGGCAATTCGTAAACCCATGGACCTCAGTTTCAGGTTAAACCTTTCATTTAAGACAAGCCAGTTTCCCCAGAGTATAATTTTTACTATTCAGTGAACAACCGTGTTAAGCTATTAATCACGAAAACCATTAAGGACACATCATCTTTCAAAGAATCGCTAAAATAGCATGCTTCATACAATTTAGGGGATGAAAATACATTGTGATGAAATAAATGGGGGCTAGAAATCTGAGCTTTTATCTATTAAAATTTAGGTTACAAATTATACACACATGCACACACAGTTTCAAGGCACAAGATCGTGAGCAAATATTTGGTGTGACCCATCTCACCAACTCATTTCATGGCTCTGAGCTTTTACTATGTGTGTGGCCCTAGTCATCTCACTCAACTTCTACTTGCCTCTGTTCTTATTCTGCAAAATATAGGTAATAATAACACCTCCCTCAAAAAGTTGTTGTGAAGATAAAATGACATACAA
>CM053504.1:3476232-3505834 GCA_028627145.1 Eidolon dupreanum | reverse complement strand
GATAATATGTTAATATCAGGTTGAGAGTGTCCAATTAGGGTGGGATGTGAAACGATGAGTGGTGGGGAGTGGACAAGATCGCTCATGTTCTGGTGGACTTTTCTTTGAAGCTGCAATGTGTCCTATGAAATTGGAGGAATGGGTCCCCAGATAACGCTGACTTCATCGCACGGCCACGTTCAGAGGCCCGAAGAAGTCATGAGGAGTTAAAGACAGGCGTAGACCCAGCATAGGGACGAGGGTGGGCCAGGTACGAGGGTCATTTCCACTCCGTTGGACTCATTTGGCCCTTGGTAATGTGGCTAGAGTGTTCTTTGTGTGCAGAAGCCAGGATCCGGTTTCGTCGTGCTTGGCTTCCTTCCCAGAGCTGAGCCGTGAGTGGCAGGTGACTCCGTCGAGCCTACGGTTGTCCTTGCTCAGCCTGGTGATGGCTTTTCCTGTGGTGCTCTTCGTTATTGTCTAACTGCCATTTCCTTGTTGTCAGTACTTTGCCCTGTTTATGTTAGTCCAGATTCAAGCTCTTCCCTCGATTTGCATCTTTTTATTCGTCCATTCATTCAGCCGTTTTCATTATTATCCCATGATGAATAAGGTCTCTCTTCACTCATATTCTTGCTGAGAAGATAAATAACTAAACAAACGAATGAAACGATTTTAGACAGCGCTAAGGAATGCGAAGAAAGTAACGCAGGGTGATGTTTTAGCGTAGCTCAGTGGGAGTAGGGTGAGGGCACGATGAGAGGAGGCACTTCTCTCTGAAAAAGCGATTCTTGTGCTGAGACCTGAAGAATGAGTAGGAGCCGGCGGTGTGAAGACCTGGAGGAACAGTGTTCTGGGCACAGGAATTGCAGCCGAAAAAGTCCACAGGCAGGAAAGAGCTTGGTTTATTGAAGCAAGAATAACCACGGCACGCACGGAGTCAGTGCGTGGCTTCGCTTAGAAGGTGGTGGATGGGGGAGGTAGGAGATTGTGTCCGGTATGTCAGGGGCCCGGTTAGGCTCACCTTTGTGCTTTTACGCAGTTATATCCATCCAGGTGCTTTTGCACACCTGGATCTCTTCACTTCTCTCCTTTTCCATCTTAGGTTCCATGGTTCATCCTTGTAATTGCTCCCTTGGAAGCACCCTTTTATATTAGTTATCCATGGCCGTGGAACAAAAGATAAAAACATTTAGTAGCTCAAAACAGGAAGCCTTTTAATCGCACGCGATATTTGGAGATGAAGGATCCGGAATGGCTCCGTTGGGCAGTTCTGGCCGACGGTCGCTGATGAGTCTGTAGGCAAGATGTTGGCCAGCGCTCCAGCGACCCGAAGCCTCGGCAGGGCCGATGAGATTCACGTCTAGGTGACTCACCCACACGCGTAGTAAATCAGTCCTCATTGTCTTCAGACCTTCATACCTCGCACATGGAACTCGCCACAGGACATCTTGAGCATCCTCATAACACGGTGGCTGGCTTTCCCCAGAGACAGTGACTCCAGAGAGCGTAAGGTGAAAGTCACCATAGGTCATAGTCTTTTACGATCTAGCCTTGGAAATCATACATCATTGTTTTCATAGGATCTATTGATCACACAGATTATTGCTGCTCAATGTGAAAGAGGAGAAGTCACACAACAGCCTTTCATTCCTTTTACATGCGAACTCAAACTTATGTGCTGCCTGCTATTTTGGTGTGTGTGTGTGTGTGTGTTTTCTGTTAGGTACTCATCTGAAGACATAAATCATAGCAGTGGTGAGCCCATGCTCAGGAGTCAAAAAGAATATTGGGCTGGGATAAGTGCTCTATACATGTTTATTGAACAAATAGATGTTATGTCATATAGGTGAGGTGTTTTTTCAAATCAGATAGTTCTATTTGTCTATCCACACCTTTGTCATTCAAAGATTTGGAAACGAATCCCAAAGCCCATGATACATGGTTCTGAGGCATTTTGCTGAGGTTGGAATTAGAATCCGATAATTTACGTGGTGGGATTGGGCAGATGTCACTTAGTTGGTGATTTCCCAGCTTACTTCTCCCAGTGTTTTCCATGCAGCTTTTGTCACTCAACAGAGCTGGGCCTAGGGTATGGTGAATGAAGCTCTCTTGATCAAGGTCAGTTAGAAATTTAGGGATAAAATGTGATTTCATTAGATCTGCCAGAACACGAAAAATTACCATAGCCATTCATTACCTAAAAAGTTTGATATTGACCTATATAATTGAATCATCCTTTTTTTCAAATGAAGTTGTTTTTCTGGTCCCTACAAGGAACATGCTATACAAGCTTATCCTAAGTTCGTTCCGGGCTAGTTGACGAGTTAACTATTTTAAGCTCTTCCGGCACTTGTACACTCTTAAAGTCTTAATATGAATTTTTTTTCCAGGTCATTCACTAGTGAACCTTGTAAAGATTTGGCAAGTTGAGTTAATGGTTGTCCAAAGTCAGACTCAGCACCTTTTTTCGGAAACTGTAAGAAAAACAAAAAGGATGGAATTAGTCTCAGGAATCTCATTAAGAATACAATGGCAATATATTTGTTTTATTCTGCTGTTTCTATAGTTCTGAACTAGATTAACTCAATCATGAGTTAATCTTGGTGGCCTTATGATTTTTAGTTGCTCGTTTTGATCAATCATCTGTTCCTGTTATTTAACGAAAACCAGAATCCGCTTCATTGATGTCTCTTCATTTTCATTGAAAACATCAGTGCCTCTCTTTTGATTCACTTGCATATTTCCCTCCTTGCTTTCATTTATTCATTTTCAATGAGAAGTAAGGTAACTCATATGTGGGGTTTTCCTACGGTCAAAATGGACCCAGAGTTAAACATCGTGGAAGTGTTTGAGAACACCGATCTCAGATAATTTCTTACAATTCAGATATTTAAAAACAGCTAATAAATCCAAACTTGAAAGATGAGATGAGCTTGTCTGCCTAGTGAAATACACTCTGGAGAACAGAGGATTTCAAGGTGGGAATAAGGAACAACTCTGGTGATATGAGAACAGAATTTTTTTGAGCCTAACAAGTATGTGCTTTAAGGACTCAATAGACATTGGAGAAATCATTGCACGATGCTGGTTTTGATGGTAAATTCAAGACTGATTAGGTTTCCTTTTGGACTTGTCTTTTTAATAGGAGGCTGTCTTCAGTTCTTGTCATGTGGCTCTCCCCAGCATAGCTGCTTACTGATCAAAACCAGCAAAGGAGAGAGTCTCCTGGGAGGACAGATACTACAATCTTCTTTAACGTTATCTGAGGAGTGACATCCCCTCAACTCTGACATATTCTATTGGTTAGAAGCAAGTGACAGGTTTTACCTATACTCAAGGGGGCAAAGATGTGACTACCAGAAGGTGGGGGACATGGGAGGCAAGTGAATGTTTGACTTCTGTAGTCATACTTCCTGGGTTCAAATCCTGTTCCATCGCATACTAGTTCCATGAAACTTAGGCATCTTATTCATCTCCAAGCCTCAGTTCCCTCAACTGTAAAATGAAAAATCTGCTCACACTTGCATCATAGGGTTATTACATTTCAGCCATTCCTAACTTCGAGCCGTTCTTGTGTCACGTTTGTGATTGTTGCCTAATTTGTATGCCTCATGAAGTATCATTCACTTAGTATAAATCTCTCCTTTGAAATTTAAATAACTTACTTAAAAAGCAAATTTCATAATACCACTACAAATTAAGAAGAACTAGTAGTGTCAGAAGATGATGGTAAACACGCACATTGTCGGTAATGAAAATTATTTGTTTGCAAAATTTATTTTGCACATGTATTGTGAGGGGTGTATACATGCACCTTTAATAAAAACACTGAAAAAAACTTAGCGTATATGCCAAGCATATAGTTAGTATTTAGTAAATGTAAACTGTGCTCATTACATATCTATAAGTTTGATGTTCAGAATATATTGTATATAGGATGGGTGAAAATAGAACACAGGCTGTTGGCAGACACTGCTGGTTAATCATAATTCTCTTTCTGCCGTGTCTGGACTCAACTTAAAAATTCTTCTCAATATTGTGTTTCAGGCAGCCATCACCAATCAAGGGGTGTCGACCCACACCAGAGGACATCACCTGGCCTCTGATAGATGTCACTTAGTGTAAGGGGATCAGGGCAAAGCAAATTATAACCGAAGAATTAATGATACATGAGCTGAAGGAGGAAATCACTTATTAAAAAGAAACCAAATGCAAATGGAAAAACAATAAAAAAGCATTTATCGTTCAAATACAAGCAGTGAACTCTTAATATTAATTTTGACTTCCAGACCACTTTCTCCCCATCACCTCACCTCGCTGCTCTTACATGTGCAGAAAGTAGCTCACATTCATCTTCCTTAAAGCAAAACTAATTTGGGAGGGAAAGTGTCTGCCGGTGCGAACCTTTTAATTGACTCTAAAGTATCAGTGCCTGGTTGTTGATGCTGCTCAGAAGGCCCAGTGCAAGGGGCGTCTGATGATCGACGGTTCTGCAAATACTTTTTTGCTGATAAAGAGAGGTTGGCAGGGCAGAACAGTCATGGACAGCAACAAGCGATTGAGTCATTTGGATCGGTGTCCAATCCTGGGGATTAGACAAAGCTCAGCAAATTAGGTTGAATCATAAATGGAGCGTTGGCTTTCAACCAGAGTTGTTCAACAGGCTTATGCTAAATACTTGCTGATAGACTGGCCACGGAGGGAAGGGAAATGAGCGAGGGCTGTGGAGTCAAGGAGATCGGGGTTTGAGTCTGTTTTTGCTTACCGTGTCTCCCCGAGTGAGATCTTTGACTTCTCCAAGCCTATGAAAAAAGGGAAAGATTCCCAGGTCCCTGCAAGGCGAGTCAAGGTACAAGAAAGGACCAAACAACTGGCCCCAGGTTAGTCACGTCCATGTGTAAAATGAACCATCACAGTTGTCACAAAGAGCGAATTGGCTCAGACACCTGAAGGGTCGGCCTGACTCGTGGGAGAACTCGGGGCGGGGGCAACTGGATTGATGATATGCTTCATTACGCCTCGTATCATTACATTTTATACCTATGTTGTAGACCTATGTTACACTTTCTAATTTTTATAACATATTTCCATTACCTGTCACTTCATCTATACCCTTCCATCCCCCGATGTCTGCGTGTTATCCTCCACCCTGTAAAGAGGTGTGTCCTCCTGTCCCTGGTGATGAAGCCAGTGGAGGAAAAGTTGAACTCTTGAAGGATGGTAGACAGTGAGAGGCAGCAGCCAGTGCTGAGGGCTGTTGTAAACATTATCAACAAGGGCTGTTAGATGAAGAAAAATATTTCCTGAGAGCCTCTCATGAGCTCTAACCCGGATAGCACGGGTACAGTGGCAAACATGCCCCCTCCTTAATGAACCTGTATTCTAGTGTGAGTATGTGTGTGTATGTGTGTGTAGGTGGCAAGTTGCAGCCACATAAGTACACAAATCACGTCAACGTGCCATCGTGGGGAGTTATGAGGGAGAGGAATACGTGGGAGGCAGGGCCTGGGCCGAGAGCCAAGCCCCTGTACCAGAATCCTGGCACTCCTGCGTGCCATGCGGTCATTCTGGGGTGATGACAGACCTTCTCTGTTTCCTCAGGTGTGAAATGGTGAGGACGATGCTAGCCGCTGGACGGGGGTGGTGAGGGTTCGTGGGTTCGAGCATGTCAGGGGCAGAGCAGTCAGTGAACATGAGTTATCATCATCGTCATGACGACCGCTCTGTCGGCCAGCATCCACCCCAGGCGACCTGCCCCGGGAAGCGAGTGGTAGCTGATGTAGTCGTTGCTCTGCCCAGATGTCCTGCCTGCAGATTCTGCTTCTGGCCAGCACCTATCCCCTTTGGTCGCTGGAGCCGCTTCGTATGGGCACACTAAGAGCTAGAGGCACCTGGGCGATGATGTCCCACAGTGCAGCCTGGGGGCCTCGCCCCGAGGGGACCACGCCGTGCTGTCGCGTGCATTCCAGGGCTCCCTGGAGTCTGGCCGAGTCTGGACCTCACCCCCAGTCGCATCTCCTGTGGCTCCTTTTCCTCCCCTCGCCTGCTGCCCGCACTCCCTCAAAGGTCTCCCGAAGAATCACTTCCTCAGTAAATGCTGGTCCCAGAGGCAGCCTCTGGGGGTCTCCGCCATCCAGGAAGACTTCCTCCAGGAAGCCCGAGCTAGGCTCTGAGTACTGTGGAGGAGGAGGAGAGGTAAAGACTGTGCCAGGAGGAAGGACAGGGGGAGGAAGGACGGCAGCGCCCAAACTCGTGGGCAGAGAGCGTTTAAGGGATAGAAGAAACTGGCAGAAGCCAGAGTCGCCAGAGCCTGCAGGCATCTGGGGCCTGTGGGTCAGTGGGGCCATACCTTGCAGGACACTGAGGTCGAGCTTAAGGCATTGGCTCTTTCTGTAAGAGCAATAGGAAGCCACAGAAGCAGGAATGAGACCCCATCAGGTCTGGGCTTTGAAAAGACGCCTGCATCAAGTATACGAAGCAAGGCGGAGGTGGGCTGGGAGTCGGAGCCGTGGTCCGGGTCGTGGATGGAAATAGAAGTACATGCACTTGAAAAACGTTTAAGCGGCAACAACAGTGAAAAAGGAAAATCATTTCGCCATTGAAATGATCCTCTTTCTGTAAAACTGCTCTTGTAGTGCCGATTTTTGCAAAGGTGGATTTCATGATACAGAGCTCAAAAAATGGCCACGTGAGACATTTTGCTAGTAAGACAAAAACTGAAGTTTTCAATTTTGTTGTAACAAATGCAATGAAGAGGAAACATCTCTCGCATATTTTAAAACCTTTATTCTTACAGAGAATTCACAAAATATATACAGATAAAATCTGACAACACGTGGATTTATAATTCTAAATATAATTCCACAACATTGAGAAAGCATATATTTATTTTAGCAATATGTACACATTTATTCATATATAAAGATATAAATGTATACTTCTGAAATATTCTAAAAATATAACCTAAAAAGGAAAATCTTGATCAAACATACAGGAATATGTAGTTACGCTCTTAGGAAAAATAGTAGTAAAAATATATGTTAATAAACCATATGTAAACACAATTTTTAAAGAGAGTTTTGTAAATATTGCATAAATCTCTATGCATTTTCCATTTGTGTTATCAAATCTTCCTAGGGAATTCAAATCACATGGATAAGTTATATAGTTAATCTATGATACTTGCACACTCTACTATTATCCCATTCTAGAGATGAGAAAATTAAGGCATGGGAAGTCACTGAATATTTTTAAGCTGTGACTGAACTTTAGAACATTGCCTTAAACCACAGATCCTAAATCAAATACCATATATATTTTAAAAAATGACTTAAGAAAATTGCCATTAGAATACACACACATAGACATACAATTGAAAAACTGTTGATCTACTTCTTGATGTCACAGAGGAGAAATATTAACTAAATAAAGAATTTCAGGATTCTTTAACAAAATGATGCTACAGTAAATCTTAAGGTATTCTTAGATAAGAGGTTTTGACTTCGTGAAAGTATTCCTTAAAATAGAGATTTTCCTCTAATTTCCTGATAACATTTCTATTTCAAAACAGAAGAAATGCAGTGTTATAGGGATCTGATAATTTCAGCCAACATTTAGCTTTGCTTATATTATTAAGCAAGTATATTTCCAAATATTACATTAAATAGAGTTACGATAAGTAGATTGTCAAAATTACTGTGACCCGCCCTCTCCCACCCCGGACAATTTAGCTATAATAGGTCTTTCACTGTAAAATGTACACTTAATCTTGAGAAGATTCCCGTGGCGAATTTGGTAGGGCAGGGACAGGAACATCTAGTGATTTTACCTGACTGGCTGACGAGTGCCCAGCCTCCCCACTGTGTCATGGACAATGCAAGAGGAAACAAGATCATGAGCAACTCTGTGTCAGTCGGGTACTGACATCCGTTGTAAGCCAGCAGCATACCCTGCGGAGTGCCTGATACTCATTCCAACACTCCACCCACTTCCCTGAGTCAGATGCGATCTTAATAAACGCCATTATCTGCATAGACAGGACAGCTTCCGGAAGAGTCGTTCAGAAACCAGGACATAGACACCTGAGCCTAAATGTTCTTTACGTGCCGTTTCATGCTCCGGCTTTTGAGGTTTGTTTTTGACTGAGGCAGAAGCCATAGGCACCGTTCTTGCAGGGGAATCAAAAACTGTTGCTCCGGGTCTTGGTAGAAAAAAATCTGGAAAATAAAGTATATCTCGATTATATATCAAAGAAGTATAATTAAATGAGAGGAATTATTAGCAAGAAAGAAATGCTAAAAGTGAAATTTGCCTCGGGCACTTGCTAAACGTGTGATTTGCCAGGATAAGCATGTGTTATCCTGGCTAAAGACTGGTGTTTTCGAAATTAAGCTAGAATTCTCTCCTTATCCTACTCCATTGAATGCTCAGAATAGGACAAGTTGCCTGGTGGTACGAGACATTTGGGGAGAAATTCATTTAGGTCTCATTCAAAAATTTCATCTGTAACTGCACGGTCCCTTACGTGACCACCTATCAGCAAATGTCCCTTAACTTGCCATTAGCAAGTAACAACTAATTCCAGGCAAATTCTAAGAGATGCTGTTGAAAACGCAGAGTGATTGCAACTGAGTTCGGATACTGACATGTAATTCTATAAAGCCTTATGTTGGAAGTGTCACATTTCCACATAAGATATTCAAGACTTCTCAGGCTAACTTTTGATCACATCAATAATTAATAAAGTGGTCTACTACAGAAAAAGTATTAGATTGCATTTTATACGGGCTGGTATTATATATGTTAAATATATACACTTATATGCCAGGGCTGTCAACCAAAGCCGTATGGTCAAAAAAGGCCCACCACCTGTTTTTATAAGTTTTACTGGATCCCAGCCTTGAAAGGTAGAATAACAGCCCTCAAAAAATGTCAGGGCTCTAATTCCCGGAACCTGTAAATATATAACTTATCATGGCAGAAGGAACTTTGCAGATGTAATTATAAAGATTACGAACCTCCTGACTCACAGCCAGGCAGAGAGATGCGACAGGAGGAGAGATTTGCAGCGTAGCGAGGAACACGACTCGCTCTGACTGGCTTCGAAGGTGGGGGAAGAGGTCATGAACCGAGGGACGAGGGACGAGGGACGCGGGCAGCTCTGGAAGCTGGGAACAGCTCTCAGTGGACAGCACGAGAATGGGGATCTGAATCCTACAGCCTTAAAAAACTGAGTTCTGCCAACAACCCAGATTCGTGAGGAAACTGATTCTCCCCAGGAGCCTTCAGAAAGGAAGGCAGCTGGGCCAGACACCTTGATGTTGGCCGGTTAGAGCCCTGCGGGTTTCCTGACTCACAGAACTGTCACATAATAAATATGTGTTGTGTAACCAACTTGTAGTAGTTTGATTTTAGCGATTTGTTACGGAAAATGAATACGACGCCCACACCTATTCACTGACGAATCGGCTGAGGCTGCTTTCAAGTGCCAAAGCAGAGCTAAGTGGATGTGAGATCGCCCGTATGGGCTGCATAGCCTAAAATATTTGCCGGCTGGCCCTTTGCAGCCAAAGTCTGTCCACCCCTGATACTTCTAAGCAAAAGCTGTAACCGCAGCTGGTATTTACTGAGCACTTAGCTGATGCCAGGCTCTAGGCTAAGTATTTAGTATTCACATCAAATACCTAGATAGATACTACTTTGGTCCCTATTTTACAAATTAAAAAAAAAAAAAAAAGGAGGCAGAATGGTTAAGTAACTGCCCCGGGTCATCACGAGCATCCCTGGTGAGCAGAGGGCTTGAACTTCTGACTTCTGAGCGCGCCTCCCCCCTCGGTCAGGTGCAGCATCCGGGATGCTCACCTGAGGCCGCTTAGCGCCGGCAGAAAGCGACAGGGAGCTCCCGGCTGGGCACCAGGATGCCTAAGTGCAGCATCGTCACAGGGTCGCTGTCCGTGGCCACGATGTCGTATTTGCGGACGATCTGGAACACACGTGCACGAAACAGCAGGGTTACCCGCTACGCCCCCCGCCCCCGCCTCGCGGGTAGCACGGACCTCAGCCGTGGAAACGGGTCGGGGATTTACCCAGCAGAGCGCCAAGCGGAGCTGCAGCTCGGCCAACCGGCGGCCAATGCACATCCTCGTCCCAACGCCGAAGGGAAGGTGCGCGAAAGGGTTGATCTTTTCCTCTTGAAGCCATCGTTCGGGTCTAAACTGACTCGAATCTTCAAAGTTTTCTTCATCAGACCCCAACACCTGGGTGTTGAGGACCAGCACTGTCTGAAAACACACAGAAACACGCAGCACTTAAAATATCCAGAAGAAGATGTTTGAATTGCGAAATTTACCAAGGCAATCACCTTCCCAATGGAAAAGCAACCACACATTTATAATGGCAAAGATTTGCAAATGTGTGGCGTACTCACGAGGATTGCAAGTGATGGATTTTGTTATTATCCCCGTTTTATAGATGAGAAAGAGGAGGCTCACAGAGGTCACGTAACTCGCTCAAGGCCATACTGGAATCCAGGTCTCCGTCCCCACAGCCATTGTTCCTGACACTATACTACGCAACATGTCAACTATGCACTACAGTCTACATATCTGAAAAAAATGAATGCTTTCCTTGTAAAAATTTTTTAGGGGACGCAGATGAATATTTGGAAAGCGCGTCTTTCAAAACTCTGTAAGCTTCAAATTCTACTTACCCCTTTGGGTAAAGCATATTCGCCCAGAACCGTGGCCTTGTCAAGAGTCCTAGTTGTAAATGGCACACTCGGCGTGAGCCTGAAATAAAACGGGAGGTGTAAAGGTGGGCACGGACCAAGTTCTTGCTCACGTGTCTGTGGGAAGGCAGATGCTGGTTAAATATACTCCAAAAGGAACCCTGATCACATTTCTTAGTAAAGAAGTCTCGTTTTCTTCCCTCGTGTTTCTAGACCTTATCTTCGCAGGTGGCTAAACACCCAGGACAGGTCTGCTTTGTAACTGTTAGTAGTGGTTTAGCCCTGTTTCATTCCAGATTTTGAACATAGGTGTTTTTCATGCTTCACCCTAAAGCTTGATGTTCGTTCTGGGTTTCTCCCATCTACCCCTCGTGAAGGTAAAGGTGTGTCCATGATATCCGAAGATGGCGTGAGTTTTGTTTTCCGGAAAGAACGTAAAGAGAATTTTCAAAGGATATTGTATACCAGTGACTCTAAAACAGAGATGAGTCCATGTCTTATAGAATAATATGGTGCCCTTGCTGGGCTGTCATCTCAGATCTTTCGATCATGGCCCTAATCTTGGTTATTGCATATGGCATTCATGAGAGTATTAGTATTACTGATTTAAGGGGAAGGATACTCACTTTCCAAGATGTGATAGAATTTGGCCAAGTGATTTTAAGAATGAGAAGTAGAAAAGAAATATGGTTCCAAGGCTCTCTCTCTCTGCCTTTTTTTTTTTTTTTTTTTTTTTTTTTGCAGTTGGTAAGTGTTTATGAATGAACTGTGGGGTTGTCTGTGGGAGAGACCCCTTATTACATATTCAAGAGAACAGCTCTCTAACATACAAGCTTAGGCATGTGTTCTTACCTCATGGATTCTTTTAGACAGGCTTTTAGATATGGCATATTCCTCAAATCCTCTGCCCGTGGCATCCGATTCTTAGGCAGTACACTCTGAATTTCCTTAAGAAGCTTCTGCTGCACATGGGGATTACGGGATAAATTGTAGAGGAGCCACATTAAGCCATTGGCTGTCTGAAAAACAAATGGACACAAACTTGCCTTAAAATCAGTACGAGCCAAACCAAAGATGATGCCCACCACTCTGTTCTGCAAATAGGTTAGCGAGGCTTTATCACATGTCCTTATTTGCTGCACCTTAAACCAATACAAAACATGAAAAGTCAGATTTATTTTACTTAAACATATCAATTAAAGACAGTTAATTTATTGAGGGAATCAAAATAGAATCCTGGATATAATTTGCTGCATCAGGACACTTAAGATGTAGTTTGATACGAAAATGGTTTGAACACAAATGAGCGCACGTAACACTGGGAAAAAGAGAGCAAGTTGCGTGGATTGTGTCAAGGTCAATTTTGGGTTCTGATACTGTTTGATCGTTATGCAAGATTTACCATTGCGGAAACCAGACGAACGCAGGGAACGCTCCCAAATGTTCTTAAAACTGCTTGTGAAACTATACTTATCTCAAAATAAAAATATCTTACAAATTAAATGAGGAGAGAAGGACGGAGATTCTAGGAGTGTTGTTAATAAGTGGGTCTTTAACAAAATTTTACATGCAAATGCACAAGAAACTGTACTTTTGGAATTTAAAAGAAAGCATTTTTTTTGGTCACACCCTAAAAAGTTACCACAAAAATATTAAGGCACCATCTGTGCTCAGGGTTTCAGCCGCATATCAAGAGCCCTCACAGAAGGTACCAACTCCAAAATAAGGAATTCTAGCATCAGGCTGAGTATTTCAAGGAAAAAGCCACAGTTTCTGACAATGGCTCATGGCCTTTTAAGTGGCACCCTGGATTTCCTTTCCAAAGGCGACGAGAGGAAAAAAGTATTGGCGGAAACAGCCAAGGTAGCTTTCAGCTTTATAATAGTCACCACTGGTAGTCATAAGTATTTGTTCTTTAGGCCGTTTTTCAGCTAATTTAAAACCAAATATTCCTGTAAAATGATCATGGTATCTTCCCTCTGCAGACACGAAGATGCTTTTGCTAAATGCCGTGCACCGCTCACCCGGATGAGCAAAGTGCAAGACAATTTAGAGCCGATGGCAGTTATTATTTTTGGAAGAAGATGTCTCCAGGACAGACTTCTTCATATCCGAGGGCTGGACGCCTCAGCTGCAAATTAGCTGTAGACGGCATTATCACAAGAGTCCGATTTACAAAACAGGAAGAGGGCGTAGGCGCCAAATAAGATACACTTTCGAATTTCTCTGATTTTCAGAATTACCAGGGCTAAAAAAGAAAACAGATCTGATCATATCGGCAGGTCCCTCGAGTTTCCAAAAGGCAGATAACCGTAGCTTTCACCAAAGTCCTGTAAGATGGCCCAGGAGCTGTTAGGGTAACTGCAGGGGCTAAGTCAAGGGCAAGTGGCCTGAGAACCCTCACGGGCACAAGCCGTCCTGGCTTGACCTCCATGGAGGAGACGTACCTCATAGCTGGCCTTCCTGCCTCCCACCCGGGAAGTTCCATGAGGGGAACTCTCAAGTATCTGGCACACAGTAGGCACACAATAGCTTGTGATTTTTTAAAATTTATTGAACAAGTATTTATTGCGCACCTACTATATGCCAAGTGCTATTCTACCTCTGAGGAATACAGCAGGGGACAAAACCAAGTCATCACCCTCACAGAGCTCACATTCCAGTTGGGGGAAAAAATGGGCGGAGCTTTACTTTCATCGCTCTAAGGAGCCTCTTTGGGCAAGTGAGTCGAAATGGATTCCTACTTTTGAGACGCTTCTGGGACATGAGAAATCAGAACCTTGCTATTCCCCGATGTAGAAAGTGCTATTTTTTCTCAGACAGGAAACTCTATGGAAAGGGGGGAAAATGTGGATGAGAAATGAACTAGTTTACATTCTTCGTAGAGGCTACTGGTGTGTGAAATATTGGGTCTACGAGAAATCTTAATATGCTCATTCCAACGGTAGCTCAAAAAATGAATCGAGACAATTAAACGCACCTGAACGTTTGTCAGTATTTGTGTGTGGCGTGGGTACTGGGTACCTCCTACAAATGCCCACCTCATCGGGGACAGAATTCTGACAATTAGCCATTTCGTTCAAATTGAAATCAACATCCCCAAATGCACTATGTTTATATTTTAAGCGTAAAAATATTATGGGGCCGGCAGAGAGTATGCCAATATTTTTACAATACATAACAACCACAGTTAGGTAACGTACAGAACCACCAAAAATATATGCCATTGTTAAAAATTCAGATCATCTGTCTTGCCATGGTGTGGAATCTCACCGCTTCTGAATTCCTGCAGCTGTCTGCATGCTGATCTGTGCCCTTAGATCCTGCGCTGGACTTCTGTCCCTAGGATACTGGGCCCAGACCAAGTTCTAGCTCTAGAATTTTCCTCCTGTCATACGCTTAAGCACAAAGGCGGTGCCTTGGGTCTCCCACAGCACCTAGGATGAGACTTTTCATCTGCGCTAAGCTCCAGCTCAGTTAATCCCTGTGGAATGTGTGAGTGGAATGACTATTTAAAATGTGTCATGAAAAAGACTTTGCAGGCCGTTTCGTTGGCAAACGACAACCAGACTCATCCTTACCGTTTCTACCGCAGCTAGCTGCAGCTCCGTGACAGCCGCGTACAGTTCTTTCTTTGAAAGCTGATCATTGTGATAAATATCACAAAGGAAATCTGCGCTGGGCTGCCCAGAGTATTTGTCTAACCGCTGGTTGACACAAGATTTGACTATTGGAGAAGAGAAGAGGGAGAGGATGTTAGTCGGATGTTAGGATGCGGAAAAGAATGAAAGGGAGCACAGGAGGAAACCTTGTTGGCGACCTCAGAAGGGTCTTTTCGAGGACATTGACACTGTCCGGTTGGCTCATCTTGGCTTGTTGAGTCGGCAAGCATCGATGGATGCCCACGTGAGCAGGGCTTCTCAAATGTTAGCTTGCGTAACAGTCACCTGGGCATCTTCTTAAAACGCAGATTCTGAACCGAGGGTCCAGGGTGGGCCTGGAAGTCTGTGTTTTTAACAGGCTCCCAGGTCAGGCTGATGCTGCTGGTCTGCAGGTCACCTCTTGACTAGCAAAAGCTTAGAGTTTGGAGGACATCACCATGAGACAGAGGTGGGATTCGAGTCCTCGGTCAGAATCACCATGTGGACCGAGATCTAGGTGTCTGGTTGATCTGGTTGCCGATACAGGCAAATACACTAATACAAGATTTGGCTGCCAAATCTTGGCAATGGACGAGGGGAGAAGCCCTCCCCCAATGTTATCAAACACACACACACACACACACACACACACGATGCCCGTGAATGCTGCCCATGAATGTTTAATGTTTGTAAAGTACATTGTACGTATAAGTCTCCCTCACTTCAATCCATGATGCGAGCCTTGACCAGAATAAAAATAACGGTGATGGTGGCAATAATAATGACAACAGTGGTTAGAGTATGAGCTTTGGAGGCCCGTCTGCCTGACTTCAAACCGTGGCTATGCCATCACCTAGTGTTTAATCTTGAGAAAGTTACTTAACTTCTTTGTGCCTCAGTTCTGTCACTTGGGACTAAAAGAAGGACCTACCTTAGAGTATTTTTGATGGTAATTTTATGAGTGTGTGTATAAAATATATGTATTATTATATCATAGAACAATAACCTAGCACCAAATATTCCCTCCATAATGGAGCAGAAATAGGTCCGATACACCGAGATATTGTCACATGCCAGGTTTTTACGTTATCTGTTTTAGACCTAGAAACAGTCGCATTGAGTTAGGTAGCTAGTATTATTGTTCTTATCTCAGAGATGAGACAGCCAAAGATGAAAAGGAGATAGCACGTTTGACCACCCCACCAGTGACAGTGCTGGGACTTGAACCCAGGTATCTGCGACTCCGAAGCTCTTGCTTCTAACCACCCCCAGCTCCTAAGACGACAGAAAACCACCTCCTGCCTCTTCCTTAGAATTCACCTATACCACGGCGATCCCCAAGCTTACAAAGCCCGAAGGAATCAGAAGTGACTCCATCAAAGGATCAGCGTGGCCAGACCAGAGCTCCGGGCAGCAGCTCCAGAGACAGGGTAGCCGGGCGTGGGTGGCCATGGTACCTGACTTGAAAATGGTGTCCCAGGCCAGCGTGTGGGTCTGCCAGACCTTGGTGTTGAGGCTTCGGTGCAGCTCGACGGGTGTGACCATCATCTTCCCAAACGTGCTCATCATCTGTGAGAGACACACGCGCCCTTTCATCCGGATTTCTCTTCCTCTCCATGACAACTTTCACTCTGGAATGCAGGCATTCTAAACGCAGCACCCTGTGCCTCCCCAAAGGCCAGAATTCAAAGTTCTCCCCCACCCCCAGGCCTCTCCACAGGGGTCCTGAAAGCAGGCCCCACCCCATCCCCCACTGACATAATAAAAATCATCTATAGGAGGATGATTTTCCGCTGGCAATGTTTAATAAAAAAATTCACCCTTATAACCTAAATGTTAAAAAAAAAAAAAAGCAAAAAGGAAAACTGTAACTTTCATAGTCACTTCAACTTCCAATCATTTCTAAACCTCAGGACTTCTAGACCAGTGTCGCAGCGTCTAATTTAAAAAATTTAAATCTGAAAAGTTTCAGACTCTTTAAAATACTATTTTCATGGACTGAACTTTAACCGAAATCCCTATTTCAACTTTGCCTAAACAATGATT
Source organism: Eidolon dupreanum (assembly GCA_028627145.1). NCBI lineage: Eukaryota > Metazoa > Chordata > Mammalia > Chiroptera > Pteropodidae > Eidolon > Eidolon dupreanum. The sequence continues at coordinate 3,489,439 of CM053504.1, read as the reverse complement.
TCATGTGCTTCTGCATGAAAACACGTGTAACACACATTAAAATGAACACTTAACTATCAGAATAAAATATGTGTGCATGCCACTCCTGGAGGAAGACTGTGACTGGGTTTCTTACGTCCTGGGAATACTCGGTCAGGAAAACTGCTCCTTCCTAGGGGGTGCTTACTCTTTTGATGGCCATGATGAAGTCCACAGCTTCGTCCCCTGCGTTCTTCTGAAGGAGCCCAAATCTCTTCTCATAGAGCACAAGGCAGATGCCTGTTATTTAAAAATAACCAACGCTGTTCCACAATCTGGACTCTACGATTAATGAGCTGGCTACTGAAGCCTGGATGCTCTCTCTCCTAAAAGCGAGATCTCTCCTGAGAGCAGAGGCGAAGAGTCTGAGAGTCTGACGACTCTTTCTAGAAGTCGTCGCCAGGGGCAACGACCCATCACCCCTGCAGGACCTCCGGGAGAGAAATGCCCTGTGCAAATGTGGTACATGAACAAGTCGCTCCCATAACGTCTTGCTGTTGCCCAAGTTAATCGCTGCCGTCACGGGTAGCAGCCATTCACCCAATATTCTTTCTCCCCCACGTCCTCCCTAAGGGAACCCTGATTTTACGTAGCATTTACATATCAGTCGTCAAGCAATAAATCAGCAGTGATCTAAGACAGATGACAGCCCAGTTCCCTGGTTTCCTGGGCTTTCTGGAAAAGTGGCCACAGTAGCCACACGACCCAGCTCTGGACAGTGTGACCAAAAGGAAGTACTGTTTTTGCTTTCTTGATACAGGGCGACCAGGACCCTCCTCCCTTCTTGTTTTTGCCTCAAACGCACAGGCGAGGCCAGGAGGGGAGGTCACCATTTTGCAGCAAGCCAAGCAGCTACGGATAGATGAGCAGGAAGACAGAATGAGCGTGGCTCCCCGGTGACATCGCCGAGTGCCAGCCATGGACCGCTGTCCCCGACACTTCTCATGATGCTCTACGATCATTTCTAAACCACCACAATCAGTTTTTCATTGGCTCGCTGAGAAATGCATTCGATACTCCTTAACTAGGGTATCTGAACAGTGGACAGTTTCCAAAACATACACTTTTCCATAATCATTCCTTCTCTTTGTTCCTCTTCCCCTTCCCATGTTCTGTGGATTTCTTATTAGCATGGAGCTTTCTAGTGTGCTAAGATGACTGGGCAGGACAAAAGCCTCCACCGTGGGGTGCGCCCCCCAAACGCTCGCATCAGCAGCCAGAGTGGCCCTTGCACCAAATCGAACACCCCGCCCCTGCCTCCTGCTAAAAGCACTCTGGTCTCCCAGGTACTCCGGGGCTCAAAGCCAAGCTCCCCTCCCTGGTTTTATCCCGGCTTACAGGGCCGGCTTCTGCCTTCGTCCCATCCTCTGCCCTCGCCGGGCCCTTCCCTTGCAGGATATGCTCCTGTCGTTCTGAATGCCTTTCTGTTCCTCCACCATAATTTCTGTTCCTCTGCCGGGAACATTCCTCCGTCCCTCACTTTGATCTGGACAGCTCTTGCCCATGCACGAGGCCTTAGCTGAGATGAGATGGCATCGCCTCCGAGAAGCGCCTCCATCAAGCCCAGCCAAGCCCACCCTCTCGATTTTCCCACGGCCCCGAACCGCCTTCATCAGGCGCTGTTGAAATTGACCTTGCTCCCCTCCCCTCTGGGCAGGGAGCTCATCAAGGCAGGGTTCTGCTCCTTATTCCCAGAGTGATCCCTGAAGAAAGAGATCACGCCTCCTCCTGTTAGAAACTGTCCACGTCTCTGATCTGACGTCAATTAAAAGTTCTTACGCGGATCGGGCCCTGGCTTGGTCTTTCTCAGCTCCCCTTTTCCCTCCCTCCTCTTACTCACACCCGCGTCCTCGGTTCCTCAGAGGCATCCGTCATGCTTCTACCCCAGGGCCTTTGCACTTCCTGTCTCCACCGTCTGGAACAAGCTCGCCACAGATACCCTCGCGGCTTGCTCCCGCCCTTCCTTTAGGTCTCCCCTCAAATGTCTCCTCATCGCAGCAGGCTTGCCCCATCTTGCTCGGCATCAGCGTTCTTCCCTGACTGCCTTAGCCCTTGGCAGGGTATGTACTAAACTGTGTTTAATGCCTCATCGTTTATCACCCCTACTAGTCCCTAAGCTCCATGTGAGCGCAGATGTGGCCTGTTGTGTTCACTGCTGTGTCCCTAGTCCCCCGTGGTGCCTGGCACACGGTGGGTAGCCACTAAGTGTTTGTTGATTGACCACACAAACTACCCATTGTGCAAAGCGTGACTTCCGTGCCTGAAGGCGTTAGAAAAGCTGCTGTGGCCCCTGCACATCAGCAACGGGCTATGGTTAGGAAGGAGCTGTCCCCGGAGCTATGTTGCATCCTCAAAAGATCACCTGCCAAATCCAATGAACAAGACTGTAAAAACAACTTACTTTCGAACGACCATTTGTTCAGTTCGCTGTATAAGTCTTCGACGTGGCCTCTCTCGTCACAGAGCTCATCTAGTCTATCTGTAAAATCTGCCAAGACCTTAAAAAAAGGAAGAAACCACAAAAGACACGGTCCAGTCATTGAGGGAACACGAAAATTTAAAGCTCAGTAAGCTACCCGCAGGGTTCTCTGCCTTATGTGTTCACCGAAGCAACGTTAATTATGTATTTTCTTTGGGAGGTCACCTGACACCCCAACAACCTTGTCCTGGGCCGTTTCCTCAGCTGTAGCTTTTCCTACAGCTACCCTAAAGCTTCAGTTTCAGCTTTTGAGCTAAATGTAAAGAAAGGCAAACATTTCTTCCATTCAGAATGCGGACTAAACCACAAAGGAGAAGTCAGTCAAGTGTCCCTCGTTGGCACGATGTCTCAAGGACTGTGATGCCGGAATTCTCCTGAAGTTTGCCGCATCCACATGTGGGCAAGCAAACATCGCGTTGCTGACTGGTGTTAAGCGTGTTGAACTCAAAGCTGGGAAATGTGCAGATCCTGGATGCGGCTCCCTCATTAACTAGCTCTGTGACCTTGAACTAGTCATGGAAGGCCTTCGGATGCCAGTTTCCAAAATCAGGGTTTTAGATGACTAATGCCTCGCATCGGACGAGGCTTGTCGAGTACCGAGCTCTGCACAAAGTGTGTCATCTTAGCTGGTCCTCACGACAGCCTTGTGAGGTAGAAAGTGCTGGCATAACTCCTGTGTCGCAGGTGACAGATGAGAAAGCTGAGGCTTAGAGAAAGGCTGAGGCACTTGCCTTGGACACAGAGGCGAGAAGTGGCCGTGCCAGGGCCTGGAACAAAGCCTCTGTGACTACGAAGCCCACCCACGTAACCAGTGGGCATGTTTGGTTTGCCACACAGTGCATTTAAAAGTACTTTGAATTAGTTACTATTCAGAGATTTCTGAAATTTGGATTTTTAGAGATTTGTGAGCGTATGGATTTTCCACCACTTGTCAGTAATAATAATAATAATAATAATAATAATAATAGGGTCTAGAGACATTGCTGGAGCTGGGGCAGCTGTTTCTTCTAGAAAGGGCGTGCACTGTTTGCTGAGACCCCTACCAGGCCTGCCTCATTATACATCTTTATTAATTACCTGGGCCCTGGAAGCTTCTGAGTTTGCAATCTTTCACCTGTACAATCTTATGTGGCTCCAAGTTCAGTTCAAAATAAACATCCAGAGTGAACAGGAGTAAAAAGCGGTTACAATATGTGAAACTCCTTTCCCTTTGGCCCCCTGTTGGCTAAAGGATAAAGTCTAAATACCTTAGCATGGCATGGAAGCATTTGTCAAGACCTGTTTTCCGTCTAGCATCATTTCGGAGAAAGCCCACTTCTGGACGTACTACTCTCTCTTCGTACCATGCCATGTCATGCCTTCATAGTCTCTGCAGGCTGGATGCCTTTCTCCACCTTCTCTGGCTTGCAGACTCCTACTCATCCCACAAAACCCAGCTCCCATGTCACACTGCTAGGGAAGGTTACACTCATTAGCTCATTTCATCCTCACGATAAACCCATGGAGTGAGAATTTTCACTCCTGTTTTATCGATTGGGAAACTGAGGCTCAGGGAAGCTAAAGGGAGTTGTCAGGTTACACAGCTGTGTAGAAGGCTAATAATATTCAAATCCAAGACTGTGGAATAGCAAGATGTTTGCTGATAATGGCTCCCTGATTGTGATATTGCCTTAGATTGTGATATTGCTTTAAAAGAGGGTGAAGGAGGGAAGAGTAAGGGTTTTGGGGGAGGAGGGCATGGAGAAGAATGAGGACAAAGTGAAGCGCCCTGAGTCACCCAAAGTACCTGCTTTGCTCTCTGCACTTCGTAGCCATGACTAGGAGCAACCCCTCACCCCCCGGCCCCCGCAGCTGACCCAGGAAAGCTGGCCCTAGCCGGCAGACCTCATTGATTTTGTTGTCCAGCTTCATGATTTCGACTGGTTTCATTAGTTTCTTTTGAAAGGCACTTCGGACCCTCTGCCAGTCTTTCCCTTCCCTGGGAGAGAAGCAGAAAGGTATTTAGAACAAACTGAAAAGAAAAGATACCTCTAGCTCTTCAATCACATGAATGATGTCATCAGATAAACACTGAGATTCATGCCAAGAAATATCCAGAGACAATTAGCATTGGAATATCTGGGGCTGGTGTGACCCTAGGATGAGACAGCGCCTTTCCTCCAAGCCAGAGGAAGCACCAGAAAGGTGACGTCCGGACCATTTGGGTTCAGAGCCGTTGAGGTGTTGGTGCTGGGTTTGAGCTGGCCGGCCAGAGGCTCCGTTCCCAGCAGTGAGAGTGGGCACGTGAGCACCCCTCTCACCAGAAACCCACGTCCGCGTGAGGAAAAAGCTCATCTTCTTTCAATCCAACGACTTGGGTTGAAAGTCACATTCACAAACCACCTCAACTTTAGAATTTTGCCATTGCCTCCAAATAAAACCACAATCAGAGATCCCCTGGAGTGGTAAAAACCCTCTTTCGGTCAGATGCCCTTTGCACTTGCCACGTCGCTGACCCCACAGCCTGTGATGATGCACCACGTGTTACTACGGCTTTTATTCCAATAATTACATCCTGAAAACATACAACTATTAGGCATTCCAAATTGGGGGTCAAAGACGCGCTAACCTGTGAAATGCTGACAATTAAAAGGCAGAGGAATCACATCCGCTGATAGCATTTATCTAAAGCGTAGCCTTGACCCTGCTCCTCACCCCACCTTTCAAGTGCACTAGGCCATAACTTCCCACTCTTCTCCAGAAGGAGAGGTCACGGTCAAAAAGCAAAGGAAGTTCATTTCTGGCGTTTGAGCTTCTAAGTGGGGGAGAGGGGAAAGTTACAGGGAATTTTAAGGGGTAATTTTGTTTGTATAACTCGTTCGTCTGACCCGATGACTTCAGAACCTCTTCCTGTCCAATTATCCGAACCCCACAATTTGTATAAGGCTCTTCTGGCGTTTTTTAGGACGGGAAGGGCATGGTCCTGCCGGGTTGCGGGAGAGAACGCAGGTGAGTCGGGAGCGCAGGGCCGCTGTCGCTCAAACCACTCTTTGTGCGAGGTTTCGAGACCGCACCGGCGAGAGCTTTCGCGTTGACAGCCAAACCCCAGGGGGGGCCTCTTTCTAAACCCATCAGGCCCAGCCGCCGGCCCGCATCTGCCGCCGGGACTCACAGGATCAGCAGCCCGTAGCCCTCCTGGCGGTAGTCGCGGTAGGCCTTCCAGGGTTTGATCTCCAGCCGCTGCGGGTACGCGCTCTCCGTGCGGTACAGCGCTTCCAGCAGGCACGGCGAGCCCAGGTGCACGGAGTCGAAGGCACCCAGTTTCAGGCGGAAAATCTTGCCGTACTTCTTGTGGTACTCCGCCTGCAGCGGGCCGGGCGCCGCGAGGAGTCAGCGCGCATCCCTTGCGGTCCAGGGGCGCTTCCCCCTCGTCCCTCCTCACTCCCGGCGACCGCCGCTGCCTGGAGCACGCTCGGTGCGCCCTGGCCGCGCGCCTAAGGGGGGTGGTCTGGAGAGAAGGGCAGGGAAGGGAGAGGGACCCGGGCCACGACGAGGCATTTACCAGCGTGTCGTGCTGCTTCTTGAGCCCCCCTTTCCAGAGGATCTCCAGCAGGCTGCCCAGCAGTGGCCACTTGGTGGGGCCCGGCAGGGAGGTCGCGCGCTGCGCCTCGCCACGTTCCGTCGGAGCGCACACCGGCACCTCCCGCGGCCGAGGGGGCGCGCAGCCCGTGGATGTCGCGGATCTGGGGGGCTGCCCGAGGCGGCACAGCTGCTGTAGGAAGGCGGCCAGGGAGCGTCTGCAGCTGATGGGCGAGCTCATGGCCGCGGGGGGGCGGGGGGGACGGGGAGACCTGACGCGTGCGGACGCACGGGGACCGCCAAGGGCGAGTTGCTAAAGTGGCGCCGGCCGGGTTGGGGGGCTTAACGATTCTGGGAACGAGAGGCAAAGAGGACCGGCAGGTGTGATGGGGAGGGGCGGAAGAGGGACAGAGGGCAGAAGGAGCCTCGGCGAGGATGCTCGACGCCGCACCGTCCAGGAGCCCCAGGCCGCGGGGGCCGGAGCCGGGCAGCCGAGGGTGGGTGTCTTTTGAAAAAAAGAAAGGAAGAGATGCGGCGCCTCCTCCTTGTCCGCGTGTGGGTCTGCAAGTCCGACTTCCAGCTCGGGAGCCGCGAGCTGGAGGTGTCCAGCGGGGTAGAAGAGGTGCTGGACCGCTGCGGTTTCCTCCTGGCTCTCTCTCCATGCTGCTTGCCCCAGGACCAAGTATTTATGGAGAGCGGGCAGGCCCGGGGTGGCCAATGAGCACGCCGAGTGGGGCGGAATGGGGCCTGGCCCGGAGGGACGCGGGACCCTGGGCGGGTGGGGAGTGGCGGGCGGTGGGTCCTGGAAATCGGATGGAGTCAGCGAGGTGAGCGAGGGCGTCCGGGCCTCGGGGTGACGGGGGGCGCTGCTCCGCGGGCGGGAGAGCCGCGGACTCCACCCAGGGGATGACTCCCAGGGAGGCGCGCCGAGCCGCGAGGTCAGCGAGTGCGCGCGTCCTCGCCCTGCCCGCCCGGGCGCAGGGCAGCGGGCAGTGGCGCCCGGCCGCAGCCCGGCGCTTGCACAATCGCGCTGGCGAGGTCTCCGAGGGCGGCCCGGGGAGCCTCCCGCAGCCAGTTACACCGGCCTGGACCGAACTCTTTCCGGAGCAAGGTAGCTTTTCTGCGCGCCCCCAGAGTGAGGAGGAGTCGAGGCTTACTGAAATCCATCGGAGAGGGATTCCACCTTCGGGTCTTGGGCGAGGAGGGCCAGTGGGGTTTGCAGAAATTCTCTCCCCAGCCTCTCCATTCTGGTCGTTACGAAGATTTAATGAATTGATGTTGGTAAAGCGTCTACAGCTTAATCCACAATCAGAACTCCACGTGGTCGCTGCTGCTTCGGCGGTTGTGGAATGCATCGTGAGATGTGGCTTGCACTGAGGCTGGCCCGTCCCTCCCTCATTTCGGACACGCTGTGCAAAGGACAGGCACGCGCAGCGTGGCACCACGGCCCCTAGCCACCCTTACGAAGTGCATACTAGACAGGCGTGGGGGCACACGCACACACACAGGATTTTATCATTTTCATCTTTTCCTGATCCAACACAAAAACGGCCTCCAGCCGCAGAAGAGCCGAGGGACGTTCTGTTTCCTCTCCCGCCTCTGCTGTCTCGTAGCCGGGTCTTTCCAACGCTAGCGTTGGCGAATCCTGCCCGGGGAAGTTTACTGTAAGCTTTCCGTGTGTTTCTTGAAAACCGTCTGCAGTCCAACTTGAGCTTGAACCCTGACATCTCAGATCGGTCCTGAGAGGTTGAGGACTGTTACTGTTAGAAAAAATAATAGCTATATATTTTATATCAATACAGTTTGCAGGAAATGTACCATACCTACTTATGTAGACATCCATTTATATGTGTATATATATATGTGTGTGTGTATATATATATATATACACGCACACACACACACACTATGTAGTGCATATTATAAAGCATATACTATAGACTGTATACCATATCTTGTATAACATATGTTATGTAGCATACAAACGAAAGCTTTCCAGGGCTTGTGATAAACCAGCCACTAAGCTAGACATTTTATATAAAAGTTCCTATCCAGTTTAGCCCAGTGACAAAAAAATGAATGAGTAAAACTGAAGCTTAGAGAGTTAAGTAATTTGCCCAACTCCACAAACCTTACTATTGGCTAATGGGTAATTCAGACCCAGATTTTCTGATCCTAACCTGGGCCCTTAATATAGACATCGATATATAGCATGCTGTATTACATCACCTTTCCTTAAACCAGGATTATCTCAGAATATTGGAAATATCCCTTAAATGGGAATATTGCCAAAAGGATGGTAGGCGGGACCAGTATGCACAGGGCTGTGTGATCGAATTGTTGCTTTGTGGGTTCATGGTGGTGAAATAGCCCCAAACAGAAGATCCAACTTAGTTTCCCACTATGTACCTTGCTTCGGACACAGGGTTCGGCACATAACAAATGCTCAATAAGTCATAACTCCTATTGTTAACCTAGCTATCGAGTTATCGCCCTCCTCCTCCTCCTCCTCCTCCTCCTCCTCCTCCTCCTCCTCTGTTATTTTTTTCTTTCTCTCTCTGCAGCTGTGCTCAGAGAGAAAGGGAAAGCATTTCAGATTTGCTGGCTTTTCATATGAGTTTGTGCTACGATGCTTTATAAATGCCAAGTAGATACCAGGAGGGGACACGCGATCAGTAGTCTGTAGGAGCCAGCAAGAAAATTCCTGTTTCGGGGAAGTTGGTTTCCCATATCCGGTGGAGAAAACCCCACTGATTTTTATCCTGGATTGCAGAGAAAAAGCAAGACCTCAGTGCTGTCCAGCCCACCATCCTATGAGGTGCATCTCAACTCAGAAGGACGGCTTGGAGCACAGTTTTAGAACTTGCTTTTACTCAGCCAGCTGCTTCCCTCGCTCACTGTTTAGTCATCCTGCCAGGATCCTGCCAGGAATTACTAATGAGAGATCTTGAACTGCCCGCTAAGCGCCCACGGTCATGACCGAGATAGGCCAGGACCTCCGTGGGTGCTGGGAAATCACACCAAGTTTACACTTCGGCCCTCAAACCAAGCGACCACACATGACAAAGCACGTGTGCATTTACGTGTGTGAGGAGGGTGGGGTGGTGGAGCCCTTAGAAAGGCCTTGGCTGGATTCTCTGTACTGAAAAATGCAAAACTCATTCAAATGTATCTAAGAGTCATATTGTTATGTGCTTTGAAGCTTTGGCCAAACCTGGGAGTGAATCCTAGACCCTCTTGGTTGTGGAAACTCGTAGACCTACTTCCCACATCTGTCAAAGGGACAGAATTGGGACGGGCCTCCCAGTGAAGCCGAAGATTCATGGAAATGGGGGCGATAACAATGGCCGACTTGTGCAGTGGCGGTGGGAATAATGGGTGCACAGTTCTTAATGTGATAACGGGCTCGGTAAACCCCACCTCGTAGCGCAACTGTATTGCACGCCTTGGTTTTCGCAAACTATATACGAGACAAGTCACTTAGATGTCATAATTGTTATACCCCTGTTCAACTTTATAGTGTAATTTTGACTCAGGGAACTGTATGATTAGATAAAGCCAAAGGCAGATTAGTAAACAAACAAACAAACAAACAAAATAAAAACTATTAGTAGCCAGACAAACCCGGGGTAACACTGACTGGTCTCTGTAAGCCTCGTGTACCTCATCTAGAAGTGGTGACGATGAGGATGCCCACCCAGCAGGGTTTTTCTGCGGTTGACAAAGTGTCGAAATTCCCTGGCATAGAGCAAAGGCTCTCAAATATTATGATGAATGTTATAAAGAAGTACAGGAATTGGGCTCTTAAAGAATTAAAATCAGCATCTCTATTACACATGTCTTGGGGTTCTCTGCCAAATTAGACAAAAACCTTGAAATTCTGGAGGTGACTTCCTTGTTTTTGTCTCTCCTAGAGCATGTGACACAGCGCTGTTTACCTTGGCCAACACCCCAAAGAGCAAATAATTGGCAATTGATTATTGATTATTTCTTCATTCTCAAATGAAAAGAGAAAGATCAGGATCAATCTATTCTTTGTTTTCTGAGGAAGAAGTTGTTGGTAAATAGTGGAGGGTTTTATTTGTATGTCACATAGGAAGCAATTCTATATAAGAAAAATGACAGTTTTGGTCTCGACAGCTTAAGTTGAAGCTGTGTGGCCTCAGGCAAGTTATTTAAATTCTCTGAGCCTAGTTTCCTTATTCTTAAGATTGGGGGTTACTATACCTATGTCAGAAAGATTAAGATGATAATTTGAAATATCAGGTGAAATGCAATTAACCACTGTCTTCACAAACATCCGTTTGGCTCCTGTACTTGCTTGATGATTTCTGAGTAGAATTTTGACACATTGGTAAGTTAAGTTTCCATAATGGAAAAATGTGTCTTAAATCCTCCAAAACGCAGTTACAGGTGAAGAAAGTTTGAAAGGTTCGCTATTAAAAGAGGCGTTCCACTTCTAAGGAGATGAAAAATATGGTGTGTACAATCAAGTTTGAGTCATTTTACTATTACAATAAATCATAATTTATTGAGGAGCTACTATGTGTGTGCCAGGGGTTTAACCATCTCTACCCACACAATAATGCCGTAAGGTAAGTATTGGTTTCCATTTTATATGAGAAAAACTGTATCTTACAGAATTTCAGTCAGACCTGACTTTGTAGCTACCCTGTTACCTATTTCTATCCTAACCTAGTCAGTTCACCTTGTCCTCGTCTATGAAATGGGAATAATAATAGTCACTCTTTTATATTACAACATTATAGTTATAATAATATTTGTAGTTATAATCTTGTAACCTGAATTCTAGCCTGCTTTAGGATGCCAGCCATCTGAGGGCCGGAAGGCCACCTGTATGTTTGCACCAGTTTAGGTATTCAATAAATATTTGTAAATCATATATTGCAAAATAACAGAGACTAAATGCCATACTTCATCTAGGCTGTAGTTGTTCAATTTCATTGAGTTTCTGGTTCTAATGAAAAACAGTTCCTGGTAAAAGATGTGTTTAATTACAAACCATATATGTAAAGAAACATTTTATTTTGGTTTGTCTTCTTCTTTTTTTTTTTTTTTTCAAAACCTCTGTCCCCTCTTTAATGTAACAGAGTATCTTCACATAAAAAGGGAGGGAATCAATTAAACGAGTTAATGATTTGAGTAGTATTTGTTGCATGGTAAATGCTCCGTAAGCATTAGCTGTTATTATTATTAATAATAATTTTAGAAGGTATAGAGTCAAGTTCAGCTGGTTAAGAAAAAAATCCACTGATTTGGAAAAATTCCTTTGGTTCCACATGTTTCATAATTAAGTTTTAAAATTACATCATCACATAGATACCTATTCTGTGCTTTCTTGCATGATATAACTCGACTAATTTGTCAGGGTGAAAATCAGGGAAATTCCACTACAGGATTATTATTGCTAATTATATGGGACCCAAAGTAAATCCTGTTTTTCTCCTGTAAGTCGAGAGCCTGCCTTGACATATCTTATTATAGATTTTGACTTGGACGAAACACGCACTCCCACGGGGAGCTGGTGAAAAGTGCGTCCACAGTCAGGGTGAGTAAAACCCAGGAGGAGGATGTTCAGATATTTGGCCAGTATTCACAAAATGGGCCAAGGGAACGATTCTAGGACAAGAACATTCTGGAAGACTCCTTTCATCTTTGGTAAGGGAATTTGAGGCATTTGTAGAAGGTCGGTGGGTATTTTCCGTGGCAGAAAATTCTCTACTCCTTGATCTCAGTGAGAACCCCACCTACACAAGGCCAAGACCGCATGAGAATGTGGAGGAATTAAATACAGACTTTGAGAGGTAAGTGAAGAGCTGAGAACGGAGGGATTTATTTATTTTGTCTTTGAGATACATAGCTGTTTTGTGGAATGCAGCAAACAGGCTTCCCTGTTCTGTTCTGAAGATGTGTGATCAATGAGTCCATAATGTTTTCTTCATGAACAGTGTCCCCGGCAGCGTCACCCATTCATTTTTACTTATATAACACGATCAGTTTATTTTGCCACATAAATACATGTGTCATCCTCATGCCCGAGCTTGTGACCTGATTTCAAAACTGTTCAATCACAAATAAAACTCATATTTTGTTCTACACGAGGTCCGAGTGACTCAGATATTTTGCTCTTTGACAAAGCGACTGTAGGGATGTTGTTAACATTTGCTGAAGTCTCATGTCTGGAGTCAAAAATAAAACGAGCAGTTTTATAAAATAACTTTTTTCTAAGATGAAAACATTTGTGTCTCTTGGTTGTTAAAAATCTTTGTTCGAGTCTAAAAAGAGAAGGTGAACTTGAGCATCAGATGTCCTTGGGTTCAAGTCCCAGCTCCAGAATTTGTCCACCTCTGTGACTGCAGGCAAGTGGCATCACCTCTCTCGGCCTTCACTTCCCTATAGGGAGAAGGAGACGATTAACAAGCTCATGGGTGGTTGGATAAGTACCACTGAGCAGAGGGCCTGGCACATGGCAAGCAGGCAGCAGGGGCTTTGTTTTGCTTCTGGTTCAAAATTGGTGGCACCAAAGGACACCAGGCTCAGATGAAAGAAGATGCCATCACTTCTGTAGAAAACCTAGGTTTCAGGAAAGAAGAATTTGAACGAATTATCTTTGGTTCCATGTTAAACTCTCCAATCCGGTAAGGTAAACTGTTGCAAGGGTTCCAAATGCAGGTTTGCTGGAAAGGGCTGATGGGCAGTCCACTGCTTTCGTGGGAGACGTTTATCAGCACTATTATATTGGGCAGGATTTTTAAAAAATTCTATTCCTGCCCTCTTTTCTTCCTTCCTTCCTTCCTTCCTTCCTTCCTTCCTTCCTTCCTTCCTTCCTCCCTTTCTTTTTTTCTTTTTCTTTTTCTTTTTTTTTTTGGTAAAGTCTTTGTTTTTGTGTTGTTGATATTTTACAGTTATGCTTTCATTTCATATCTTTCCTTAGCAAAATAAGTTAGCATCTCTTCCGATGATACCATATTCTTAAATATTCACTAGGATGTGAAATTCAAATGTTTGAGAACTACATGTATCAGTATTAAACAATTCTCCCTTTTATCCCCAACTGTAATATTCTTTCATGTTCCTCTACTTTCTTAATGCCAAAGGTCAAAGAGATATAAATAGACCAATTCTTTTTTT
>CM053504.1:3430810-3475732 GCA_028627145.1 Eidolon dupreanum | reverse complement strand
GGATATGCAAATATTGCTAAGATTTGTGATGTGAAATGTGTTAGTCCCTTGTAAATAATTTCAAAGAAAATCATCATCGTTTGCTACATACGCTTTCTTCCCCCCTCCCATTATTATTATTAACTTTTAAATTTCTTACAGTACTGTAACATACTATTTATAATGTTTTACAACTTTCCTTTTCACTTAATAGTGTATCTTTGTACAGACTGTGCTTCTTGATCAGCCTTTTTAAGGGCTATGTGATATTCTGTAGCACATGCATCCTTGGTTTTAGCTGTTAAAACTAAAATGTCCAAAGTTTGTATCTTCAGGAGTTATCCTATAAAATATGCCCCCAAACAATGCGAAGACAATACATGTAGCCTGGAATATTATTGTAGCTTTGTGTCGACTGTGACAACATCAGTGACAACTGATTAAGGAAACCGAATGCGACTCTACTTTAGTTCTTTACGTCTTTTAATTATGTGTTAATATTTTCCTGAGTGCACGAACACACAAATAATTACTACATTGAAGCCTGCTTTTTAACTTGTTTAAACCAAACATTCTGCTGCTGTACTTGCAGACTGTTTTGTCACTTTGATAACTAAAAGCTTTCACCAAGAAAGTAATAAAATACTGAATCAACTATACATCACTGGTTTTGCACTTTGTGATTATTAATGGGCTAATGAACTATAAAGTTTTAATGAATAGAACATAAATGCAGAGATAGAAAAAGATATTAGCTTTTCTCCTCAGAGTGATAGGCTTTAATTATATTTAACTCTTCAGGTTATTAGCTACATAACTACCTATGAAGAACTTATAATCACTTTCTCATAAAACTAATACATTTACTTTTATAGATTGAATATAATTTTATCGTTTACTTCGGAGACAAGAAGAATTGACTGGATTGGAAGATGATGATTTCATGTCATTTATTCAAATACTAGAGCACCTGTCAATGATTCAATAACTATTTATTGAGGGCTTACTTCGTACCTGGAGCTGTTCTAGATTCTGGGGTTATGGCAGTAAAGAAAACAGACAAGATACCCATCCTAAGGCAATTTGTGTTCTAGTGACATGAGAGTTAAGTGACAATTCTATGTGGATTGCCTAGCTGAAACTTAGGGAAAAAAATGATACTTGCCACCAACCTAGACATAACTAAATAGTTTACATTTTTATTGAAATGAACGCTCTTCCATAAATAATTGAGAAGAATCAGTGGCAAAATCAAAATTCACAACTGTTAGTTGAGTGATCAGTTACACGTTCAAAACATTTATGTAGTAATAGATGAGGATTTGAAACTTCAGATGGGATTCGTAGAGTTTGTAGTGGGGTTGCATTGAAATTGACTTAAAATCGACTTTTTTTTATCAGTTATAAACTTGGTGGCTTAAAACCACATTTGTTTCTCTCCCTATTCTGTGGGCTAGCAATTCTTGCTGGGCTTGGCTACAGTGGTTCTTCTCTGTTCCATATGGTGTTGGCTTGGCTCATTCAGGTATTTCTGCATTTCGTTGGCAGGTCAGCTGGGGGCTGCCTGCTCCCAGATGGCCTCATTCACCTTCTGGCCCCTGGCTGGAAATCCTCCCTGCTCCTTTAACCAACAGGCTGTCTTGTGCTTGTTCACATAGCAACAGTATTCCAAGAAAATGCCAGCAGAAGCTGTAAGGCTTCTTGGATCCTTGGCTCAGAAGTCAGGCATTTGCGCATCCACTATATTTTGTTGGGTAAAGCAATGGCGAGGCCAGCCATATTCAAGAAGGTGGGGAAACAGGCTCCATGTCTTGATGAGAGCATTTGCAAAGAAGGTATGGCTGCTTTTAATCTACCACATGAAATGTTATTCTGTTGTTTGATAGCAAAGCAGTAGGAAGTAAATATAAAATAACACCTACATTTTATGGTGTTTTGATCATAATTCGGTATGGTTAAATTTGTCTGAAAGCCAAATTAGAGTTCCCTTGCGTAGACATCACCATCATGGAGCAGTAAAGAAATTCTCCATTCTCTTCATAGCTAGTGAAGCACAACTTATCATTTGTAATTAACTACGCTCTCCTTCTTTCCAGATGAATTCTACTAGTCTGTTCTTGTCAGAAAGACACATGAACAGCAGATCACCAGGTTCCTAAGTTAATTTTTAATGATCATGTTGATTTCAGTGAAAAATAGATCTGCCTGGTGAACTGAGAAAAATGAAGGTGATGTGAAAATGGCGGGTTGAATTCTTATAGTGCTCGATTTACTCTCTTGGAGGACACACAGTTGTCATGTTGATGAGGGTTGCAAACAGGTCCTCTTAAACCCTGGTGGTGGGACAGACCCACTTCGGAAGGCACCATGGAGATTTCTATGACGTCTAACCATCCATCGTATCTTCACAGTCCTTACCTGTTTCTTCTTATTGGGCATATTGACTGATTGTTTCCCAAAAATGTGTTGCAAAGGACACTAATTCCAGTGGAAGAAAGTTAACGAGTGGCTTCAATGAAAGATTTTCATGGCCAGCCTACTCTGGGAAACACTTGAGACCTTGGTCCTTCTCTGAGATTTGCACAATCTATTAGCATTTTAAAGGCAGTGGGGGGCTAAGCAGTAGAACAATCCATATAACTACACATCATAAATCATATTAAGCTTTCCCCACGTAACTTCTCCTTCATACCGCCCAATCCCCACACCCCATACACCTAACATAATTACTCACTGCTTGTGGCCAACCTCCTAAAGCACCGATCTGGGAATTTGCTCTAGAAGGAATTTATATAATAACCAGACTATAAGATCTCTGTTGGCCTATGATTCTGTTTCCTGAGCCAAAGCTAGAATTTGGAAATATTCTCCTCAGCTTCCACCTCTTAAGTTACTAATTTTTGTCATACGTTTCAGTGACTAAATTGTTAACGTTTATAAACTCCAGGACAGTATACATTGTCATTTGTGGTGGCAAATCTTTCTTACTCTCAGTGTAAATACTGAAGTTAATTCATTACAGTTGAACCATGCAAATTTCATCTAAAATCTTGTAAGGGAACAGTGTTCAGTGGTCCCCATCAAGTTCTCTTTGTGGTGAAGTAGTTAATATTGGTTGTAAATGAAGAGTGCTTGAGTTGGGCAATTGGTCACCTAGTTAGGCCTTTTAAAATGCTAATTACAAACTCTAATGGCTGTATCCGATGATAGAATTCTTAATGGGAAGTATCACTAAGCAATGCCTGGGGATATTGAGAGCTTCCTGAATTTTTTTTTATTCCTGTCTTGGAAAATAATGGTCTGAAAACACGTGACTCCTATGAGTCATGTTGTTTACGTGTGTGGAAAATAATACCTTCACGGAAAGGAAGGTGTTCTCTCTGTGGGGCCCTTGGAAGGGAGATGCTGCTTCTGATAACTTAGATGGCTCACATCTGTGAAATGGGCCGAGGAAACGAAGGCATTTAAGGGATACCATTATCTTGTGTCCCCCTAACTGGGGAGACTTCTTACCTAACACCAGATTCTGACCATCAAAGGTATACTGTACACGTTTGTGTATATTCAAACGAGACGTAAACAGTAAATAGAACCAAAAGGCATACCTTAACTTGGGGGTGTTGCCACGAGCAAAGTGTGTCACCGAGAATAATTAATTAGAAAATTTCCGCTAATTCATATTTGAGCCAAAAATACTTGTGAAATTGCCAATTACACACAGTTTTTTCATCACGACTATTGTTTCTGTTTCCTTCTGTGCCATTGTGGGGCAGAGGACGCATAGCCTAGGGCGGTGGGGTCCCATGAGTTTCTGAATGGACACTAACTACCTGCAACCTCAGCTAGCGTCTACTGAGACCCCAGGCTGCATAGCATTGCTTCCTCGTGAGCTGGGAGACAGTGTTAGACGCGGGGACTGTTCCCATCGGAACGCTAAAGTTTTCATTCTCTCACCTAGCGAGATAGTGCATAGTGACGTGATCACTAGCATAAGAAAAATTGTGAAGGAAAATTTCGTGGGCGTCCGGACTAGCTCAGCCACTCAGGTTCTCTCTGCCCGTGTTTGTCTCTGTCTCGCCCATTTCACGACTCTGTGAGAAAGCTGATAGCAACACAAAGAGTTCCTGTCCACAGAAAAGCAAATTGTGTTCGGGAGAATGCGGTTGGTTATTGCTCTGTGGATAATGACCCATTTTGCTAGTTTTGTGATTATTTATAAATTCATTTCTGCTTTCCTTATCTGACGCTAAATGTGTGGCACTTTGATTCTTTTTGAACCACTGTAAAAATGACTGGTTTCCTCATGAATAAGTTAAATGAAATCTTTGACGGATGTTCATTTTTTAACTGAGTGTCATGATGATAGGCTGTTTTAAAAGTTATCCTTAAATACTAGCATACACTCTGGCCTGGATTCAAAGCTGGTTGCCTTGCTCTACCTTTTACTTAGAGGAACTTATTCATCCGAGTAAATTTGAAGATCGAATTGGCTTTCTTATGTGACACATGAATTGGGCAGCATCCCATATAGCAAGTAGAAATGCACTTTGAGAGGTAATACAGAATGCAAAGTTTTTATGGGAAGAAGTGAGGGGTGAGGGGACTTTTAACAAAAGAAAAGAAAGGATTGTTTTTAGACTAGGCCACCTTCTTTTCTGGGGAAAGGAATAGCAAGGGTTTTATCATGCAGATAGCCTCTTCTTTCTATGGGGGTGTGGAGGGGGCAGGATAGAGAAGGCCCACAGTGACAGTGACAGATTAACTTCCTGGTGCTTCAAATTCCAGGCTGGTTGATTATGATTATATTTCTGGGAGAGGTTGAAACAGCCATTTGGTCAGGTATTAAACTAGGTTTGGTATCATGGGCGTTAGCATAAATGATGCCATTTTGGGCCTGTGGTTTTTTCTTTAATACTATCGAAGTATGATTCTCCATTTCTTCATCAGTAGGATGGGAATAACTGTAACATCTAAGTAGTAGGGTTGTGGTGTGGATTAAATGAATTAAATATATTAATAAATAGGTAAATTAAAAAATATAAAGTAAATGGTAAATGGTAAAATGCCGAAAAAAAAAAGCAGGCGCTATTATTCTTTTAATTATCCATATTTATGGTATGTTGTTATGTCAACAGCCCTGTGTTTGACATCAGACAGGGAACAAAATATACGTGGCCTCTGGACTCATGGAACTTATAGTCTGGTGTTTACTCTGAGACCTTTTCCATTTGCAAATCAATTTGAAATAACACAACACGATGCGACTCATGTCCCTCTGTTTTTCCCCTTTTCTTTCTTGTAAAGAAGTACTTAGCGTGAGCACTGTATTTCGATCTTTACACTCTTCCCTGTGAATTTATTTCCAACCTAATACCCAAACATGAACTCTTTGAATTACGTTCTCATAGATTTCCGTCTGTCTACCTGACATTTTCCATAACAGGTGGCTCTTTTTGAAAACCAAAGATTATGTTTCCTGGGGAAATCATCATCAGCATTTAGAGACACAGTGCGGGGGGGCACATGGAACCATGGTCCTTTTAAGTGTGAGCCAGTATCAGCACCTCCATGTGCTCGTTAGACACGCAGGAGCGCAGATGTGGGCCCAGGCTTATCGGATCAGAACTTGTGTTTTCACATGATTCCCAGGTGATTCGAATGTGCACAAAAGTTTGAGAAGTACTGCTCTGGAGTCTTTTCCTGATGGTTTCTGCCCAGCTCGCCTCCAGCTGTCTCAGGCTGGGTTATTTGCTTGCGTCATGCATCGGTCACACTCAGCACTCGGCGTTCCTTGTTGATAACACGGATTTCTTTTCCACGCCTGCAAATCTCCTTGAGAGGCGGGACCACTTTTCATTGATTTACCCTTAGCGATTAGCGCTGTGACAAATAGCATACTGTGAGCTCTTAGTGACTAGTGGTCGGTTGACTGTGTGAATTTGACTTTCCCAATGTCATTAGCTCTGTGGAATCCGACGTTGAGATGGATTTTTCCAAAAGGGCAAGCGGGTTCTCACAAAGGTCCTCAGAGACGTAGAGAACGAACGTTATAACACAGGGACCTGCCGAATTATCTTTTTTTTTGGATGATTTCATTGGAGGAAGAGGAAGAGGTGACACACAGGGCTCCTGTGTTTTAGGAGGCAGCATTGGGCAGGAGTGAGCACACGGGTTTTCACCTTCCCAGATCCAGGCTTGAACCCTGCCTATCTTCCCTACCAGCTTTGGGACATTGGACTGGATTTCTCTGAGCCTCAGTTTCCCCAGCTGTCAGGTGGAGGTTGTAATGGGATTATGTCTTAGCCCGGACTCTCTTGAAAGCAAAAGCTGAGACAAGGACTCGGGCAGAGGTAGTTTACCCCCTATGGAGGTAGATCCTTGGTATTCAGAATGAGGTGGTGGAGGAGAACAAGCAGAGGAGTAAGAAAAGTCATTATAAGGGTCTTTGATCAAGGACCCCCCCTGAGAAGTATAGGGAATGTCTCCCAGAATTGTCCACTGGAAGGATGGTAGGCAGGGTCCCCACTGGTTAAAGGACGTCCCCAGCAGTACTAATTGTTTTGCAGTGGCTTGCGCTGAGGTGAGTATACTCTCTCAAGGCAGAAGCAAAACCGTGCTGTGCTTGTGGTGAGATTCTGCAAGGTGAACCTGAGCTGAAAGAGGACTGGCCCCTGTGGCTGCAGAGGAAATTGGAAGCTATGGGGATGTGACATGGAGCACCAGCAATATCTGTTACAGGTTGCTGTGAGGATCCAATGAGGTCACGCTTACAACGCCAGGTGTATAAGAAATGCTCAGAACATGCCAGTAGTGCACCTGCTCGGAGCTGCTTTAGGCAGCTGCAGTTCCACCCCGGTTTTGACAGGCACAGGTAATTCTGTTGAGCCTTTCCTGTCTTTGGAGTCTTTCTCCGTTCCCTCCCCCTCATTTCATATTCCCACAAATAACTTTTTTTTCTTTTTTTTTTTTTTTTTTGCTGGAGTCTCCAAAGAAGCAGGCTTGATCAGATTTGAAAAATGCGATCAACATTCAGAGAGTAAACGGTTATAGATCCTTTCCTGTCCTCCCTCCAACCTACCATTTTTACCTGAATGCCGAGAGAAAATGGAATCAATAGAGATAGAGATGTAATGTGCGAATATGTGTGCATATGTACAAATCAATCTCTTTTTTTCTTCCATAGGTAGCGAGTAAGAATGAAAACTATATGTTGTCAGGGGCAGTGTGTACTTTCTCAGATTTCATTCTGCGAATTGAAATCGATCTTCCTGTTGTAAATGCATCACTGTGATCACTCTGATTTAGCCTGGCAGCTATGGTTTCTATTCTGAGCCAACATCTCCCAGCCAAGACCCAAAGAGCTTGCCAAATTGTTTAGCCTCTTTTATTGTCAGAACTCATTGGCCCTCCTTACATTGTTTTGCTTTCCTATAATATTTTAGGTATATTAACCATAAATCTTGGTATTGTTAATCTACAAAAAATCGAAGTCAGGAAGTCATAGAATAGTCATTCGTCATGGGCTTTTTGGTTCAGTGACTTGAAACGGAAAGTATAAGAAAAATAAAAGCACCGATTGTGTGGAGGTGGCTAAATGCCTGGAGGTTAAGTGAAACTGAGTTAACGAGAAAAGAAATTCTAATCTGTGTAGAAGTTCAGCAGATTTATTTGATTTCTAAAAGAACCTTCTTCTCTGTCAAGACTTCTGTTATGGAAGGTATATTATGGGTGCTTTTCTGGTCTGTTAATCTGCCAAATTATATTCATTTAACAATCATAAGACACTGTTTAATGACAATAAAACTATTGCCTTCTCTGATAGAGTTACTTTAATAATGAGGATTCTACACATGTGTTCTAATATTAGTATTTGGTATTTGGGAGTGAGGTTGTTAAACTAGTGGATTAGATATAAACCTGAAATTGCTTGCAAATTTATTATTTCTAGAAGGAAAGCTTTGACTGAAGCCAGTACAAGCAAAGCAGAATCTTAAGATTGATGATATAATTTAAGCCCCTGGATATAGCTATGCCTGAAGCTGGTGATTTCTTAACTGCGTGAGCCAATATATTCCAGTTTTTGCTTAGGCTATTTTGAGCCAGATTTCTGTTTTTGTCCTCAAGAGTCCTTATTCATACACTTTCCAAGCACATAACCTGCTCTTGCCATTTTAAATATATAAGTTATCTAATTCAGTCTGAAAATTAAAATGTCCAGGAAAAAAAAAATCATTGCATATGTGCTGCTGGAATGGGTACTTCCATCATTAAAAAAATCCACCAGAAATAATCATTTAAATAATAGACATAACTTTCATTAATATTTAAAATAATTTCATATGCTTTGCAGGATTAAGTACTGCAAGCAGAATCAAGGTTATTACTTAATGGGACTGGTGAATCTCAGTTTATTTAATATTTTAAGTATCTCCCTTTCCTTCGGTACTGTCATATTACAGAAAAATTAGGACAGAAGGGTGAAAAACACAAGATAGCAAAACCTAAAAGCCTATGATAAAAACTATGCTAACGACAGCAACAAAAAAGAAGCAAAAAAAAAAAAAAATCTTAGAACATATTGATTTATACGCTTATTCAATTATTATTATTGATCTGTATACACTTATACAAATTTGTAGCTGAGGTACAAATTCTGCTCTGAGCTTCCAGCAGGTAATGAGAAAATTGAAACAAATTACTTACCTTGAAATAAAAATTATCCAGTGTTTAGGAGTTTTCACATCTCTTTTGATAGTAAGAGGATACATAAAATTTTACTTAAATGCCTGCGATTCTAATTAAAAAAAAAAAAAAAGAGAGAATATGGCGTAAATCCAATTCCGTGTAACAATTTGGGGTGGGGGTGGAGGGTAAAGGAGGAAATCGTCGAAGGAGGTGATGTCACACAACAGGAACTTATGCTGACTCCATTCGAGAGACCTGGAGAGTAGATGGATCAGCTGTGATTCAAGCATGTCTTGGCCGAATATCATAATTCTTATCACATTTTTAATAAATAGGTTTGTAATAGGCTATAATCCACATTTCTTTAGAACCCTGAACATACTTACACTATACAGATCCCTATCTTTAGAAATTTTAGCGAAGACATTGTACTTGTAATGTCCCCGGGGGCTCCACCAACATCTGGCTCTGAAGTCATCTCTAAAAATGTAAAACTCGAAAATGTAATTTTGTCTCATGAGGGAAATTTACATTTTGCAGATGGCGTTCAGGAGAGGCCAGTGAGCAAAGAGACGCAAGGTCAGGTGACAGCAGAGCTGCGGGGCGGGATCTAGTTATCAACGCGTACTCAGCATGTTTTATTCATCACTTTTCTTTCCCCCCTCTGAAAGCTAAGAAAAGGAAGCTTGAGTGTTTGTAAACAAACTTCTACATGATGCTTTTTCAAAAAAAACTGCCTTTGGTAAATTGCACACATCTGTTCGAATTATGCTTTTCCTGTACTCCATGGATGTCCCTTACGAAAGGACAGGTGGGGTGTTGTGTAACCTCAGGTGTGGTTGGTGAGGCCTAAAGCATCTTCGGTAAAAGGGGATGTTGTAGAGTTGTGGCTTCGTTCTGCAGTTCAAACCTCAACCATATTGGTTTAGAGATTGCCTTCTAGGCTGTTGGTGTGTTGGGTTACAGAATTCGCAGTGTGGTTGTGGCAACTGGTTTAATTAACTCCAACAACTGGAAGTTGAAATTGGGCGACAGGTTGAATGTTTGGTAGCATATGATTCTACTGTGGAGAGTAAGTTTATGCTTTAAAGGATAATATTGGAAAAGGCGAAGTTTTCCTTCTCATACAAATAAAAGATGAAGATGTGTCTTCGATTTTATTTCACTTATTAATTAATGTTGGAACAAAGAAGAAGCTATAAATCATTCAAAGGAGAATCCAAAGAACAGACGAATATACAGCTCATCAGAAATGCTGAAATGAATTTGTTTGATAGATGCAAAACCGGTCAGTACCCACAGAGCAATTGACAATGCCTTGGCATAAGATGCATCTTTTATGGGAAATTTGGCTTGCTATCATATTCAAAGTAAACCTCAACTCTTTAGCAGGGCCACAAAATTCTTAACGGTGCACACCCTGCCTGTCTCCCTGATCTTGTAATACTGTCCCATTTTTTACTCTGTCATTCCTTCACTCATTTTTTCTCTTTTTCTTGAATTTGTCAGAAACCTCCCAAAGTAGACTGTTTGTTTTCCCAGCTTTATTGACAAATAATTGCCATATAACATTGTAGAAGTTTAAGGTGTACAACAGGACGATTTGACACATGTATCTATTGCTAAATAATTACCATAATAGAATTAGTTAACACCCCCATCACTTCACATGATTATCGTGTGCGTGTGTGTGTGCGTGTGTCGTGAGACTAGTTAATATTTGCACTCAGCAGCTTTCAAATATACAAAACAGTACTGTTAACTATACTTATCACGTTGTAGCTACCACTTATTCATCCCCAGTACTTATTCATCTTATAAGTGGAAGTTTGTGCACTTTGACTAACATCTTCCCATTTCCCCAAACTCCTGGCAACCACCACTTTATTCTGTCTCCATAAGTTTGGCTTTTTTTAGATTCCACATATGTGTTATCATACAGTATTTGTTTTTGTCTGATTGATTTTACTCAACATTATGTCCTCAAACTCTATCCATATTGTTGCAAATGATAAGATTTCCTTTTTTTTTCTCATGGGCAAATAATATTCCATTGTATTTGTCCACCCATGGACACTTCTGTTGTTTCCATATCTTGGCTCCTGTGAGTAAGGCTGCAGTGAGGAAGGGGGTGCAGATACCTCTTTGAGATCCCGATCATATTTCCTTTGGATAAATACTCAGGTATGTACTGTTTTCCGTGGTGGCTGTACAAATTTACATTCCCACCAGCAGTGCAAAGGAGTCCCCTTTCTCTACACCTTCACCAGCACGTTCTCTTGTCTTTTTGATGATAGCTGTTCTAATAGGTGTGTGGTGATATCTCATTCTGGTTTTGATTTGCATGTCCCTGATAATCAGTGATGTTGACCATCTTCTCATATATTTGTTGGTCATTTGGATGTATTCTTTGGAAAAGTGTCTATTAGGTCCTCTGCTCATTTTTAAAAATTGGATTGTTTGTTTTTTTGCTATTCAGTTACATGAGTTTCTTACATTTTTTGGATATTAACTCCTTATCTATAGATGGCTTACAAATTTATTTTTTCTCGTTTCTTCTTTTTTACGTTGTTGATCGTTTCTCCAGCTAGGCAGAAGCTTTTTAGTTTGATATAGGCCCACTTGTTTATCTTTGCTTTTGTTGTTCTTTTGTGTCATATCTAAAAAAAAAAATGTGGGCAGTATCATTGTCGAGGAGGTTTTTCTCTATTTTCTTCCAAGAGTTTTATAATTTCATGTCTATGTTTAGCTCTAATTAATTTTGATTTAATTTTTATGAGTGGTGTAAGTTAGGGGTCCAATTTCATTTTTCTATGTGTGATCATATAGTTTTCCCATCACCACTATTTATTGGAGAGACTCTCTTTGCCTCATTGAGTATTTTTGCTTCCTTTGTCAAATATTAGTTTATTTCTGAGGTTTTGATTCTATTCCACTGGCCTACGTATTTATTTTGATGCCACAACCATACTGTATTGATTACTAAAGCTTTGTAACGTAATTTGAAATCAGGAATTGTGATGCTTTGTTCTTTTTTCTCAGGATTGCTTTGGCTGTTCAGGGTATTTTGTATGTCCATAGGAATTTTAGGGTTATTTTTCCTATTTCTGAGAAAATGCCATTGGAATATTGATAGGAATTGCATCGAACTATAGATGGCTTTGAGTAATGTGGACGTTTTAACAATATTAATTCTTCCAGTCTTTGAACACAGCATATTTTCCGTTTATTTGTGACTTCTTCAATTTCTTTAGTAAAACTCTTAAAGTTTTCAGTATACAGATAGATCTCTTACCTCCTTGGTGAAATTTATTCTTAATACATTTTTTTATGCTGTTGCAAATGGAATTGTTTCCATTATTTCTTTTTTTAGATATTTCATTGTTAGTGTATAGGAACAACCGATTTCTGTATGTTGATTTTGTATCTTAACACTCTACTAAATTTGTTAATTAGTTCTAGTAGTTTTTGGTGGAGTTTTTAGATTTTTCTTTATATACGATCATGTTATCTGCAAACAGAGACAATTTTATTTCTTTCTAGTTTGGATGTGTTTTTTTTCCCCTTCCTTTCCTCCTCCCTTCCCCTCCCCTCCCCTCCCCTCCCCTCCCCTCTCCTCTCCTCTCCTCTCCTTTCCTTTCCTTTCCTTCCTTTGCTTTGTTTCTTTCTTTCTGCCTAATTGTGCCAGGAGTTATGCTGGGGTCAGGGACATGGTTTTGAACAAATACATTTTTTCAGAATTACAGCTTTTATAAATATTAGGATAAGTTGTTCTGGGTAATAGAACTTATCAAAAGGTTTTTAAGAGGTGTTATACTCTGTAGAAAAACTCAAAGAGGATATGGGACAAGGGATAGTAATTTAATATTTGGGAATAATACTTGCAGGGCAAACCTAAACAAAGGAATTGAAAAGAGAACATAATAGGGGGAATTTGAAAGCAGAAATATATTGGATTAAAGCAGGTCTTGGCTCTAAAAGCTGAAATCAAATATAATTTTTTTTTCAAAAAGATGTTTTAGGTAAAGTTAAACTTTTAGACTTGACATATATGAATTATCTTTCCTGTTTAGACACTCTTAATTTCATAGTAATAATTGACTCTGATGGAATGCAAATACTCATTTTAACTTACATAAAGTTGATTTTATAGACACAGTTTTATTAGAGTTTTTCGAGAATGACGACATAATTGACTTGCTTCCTTTGATTCTTTATCTTAGCACCTATTTAGACAGACATAAGTAAAGAATTTTGTCAATAGGAACACATTAACCCAATTAATTTCTAGTTCTTAGCACATTTTTTCTTCTAAGAGAAAATGCATATATCCACTCAATATGGATCTACTATGACAAATTAGCATTTATCCTTTGTTCACAGCTTGCAGTAGGAAAAATGTAATCAGGTAATAACCACATTTGTTTTTCCAATAGAGTATAATTTTAATGTCTTGCAATTTGAAGACTTAAAAAAGAAATCTCACCAAAGCAAATCATTCCTTTCAAAATCCGGTAATAGAACTTGCCATGAAGGTCAAAATTATCTAAGATAGAGAGAGCTAATTCATGTATGTAAATGAAAAGTGGGCTCTGGGTTAATACTTAGGCTTAGTGACATATTGACTTTTGGCTTCTAGGTTTTTGTAGATTATTAAATAAATCAGCCTAGAGAATGGTTTATTATATTCGAACCATGCTTGGGAAGCAACACAGCTACTAACCCAAGCCTAATGTTTTAATATCAATCAAGTCTATAGTTTTTGGTTTGACTGTCTTGAAGTACTTAAAAAACAATATTCTTTAACTTCTTGGAGATTGTAGCTGCTACATAGTTAGCAAGGAGAATTTGGGTCATGTCAAATAGAGAGTGATCGTGTGTACTTCTCTTATAAGATGATGACAGAGTAGCAGTTATCTATTGCTACCTAACAAATTAGTCCAAAACAGCGGGTGAAAATGACAAACATTTCTTACGTCACGTGGTTTCTTGAGTCCGGGTTTCAGGAGTAGTTCAGCTGGGTGGTTCTGGCTGGGGTCCCCTCTTGAGCTTACAGTCAAGCTATCAGCTGGGGCTGCAGCATCCTAAGGCTCGTCTGGGGCTGGAGGATCCGCTTCCAGGAAGGCTTGCTCATGTGTTGCTGGTCATCGGCTGGGAGGCCTCAGTTCCTCAGCATGAGCATCTCTCTGCAAGCTGCCTGAGTATTTTGTGGTATTACAGTTGGCTTGCTCCAGAGCAAGTGGTCCAAGGAAGTAAAATGGTAGCCACGATATCTTTTACAACCTATCTTTGGAAGTTACACTCTTATCTTTCTGCAACATCCCAGTGGGCCTTGTTTGGTGTGAGAGGGCGTACGTACCAGGAGGGGGGGTGGTCACTGAGGACCATTTTGGAGGCTGGATACCACAAGTTTCTTATAAAATAATTATAAGGCATAACACAATTTTGAGGATTCTTATATTGGTAATAGACAAACAAACAAACATATAAATAAATATGTAAATGCAACCTAGAAGAAATATAGTATGTAGGTATTTAAGGCTAGACTGGTTATTGCCATCAGATAAGTTTTTAATTGTCCTCGAAAGCTACCAACCTTAGACCTGATAGAAAGAATTACTGGTTCTAAATAATTAATGTGTTGGCTCAGAAAAATAAGTATCTAATTCTGGCAGGGAGATGAAGACAGAAAACAATCACTTTAGCTTTCTCTGGAATGCTTTGGCAAATGTGCACTTTTCTGCGTTCTCAATTGGTAAGCATCCAGGAAACAATTTACTTTTCTAGAGAGATGGTATATTACTGCTAGAGTCTAATTCTCAGTGTTGTTGTTTGTTACTGGACCATCTCAAAATTTTCCTACGTTTAACGTTGAAAATATATTTTCTAAAGCATTTAATATATAGTTTGATAGATTATGCTCAAGTAATTTGTACAATCTGTATATGGAACTAATAGGTGTGGGCATGATCAAAAGATGCAGTTATTCATAGACCATTAATTTTTCTATTGGCTGCTGTAATAAATCCTCCAGTTTACCTTATGTTAGATTAATTAAATGTAGAGTCATACAACTTTGTTTCAAATTAAAGGATCTCGGACAAATCATTGAAACGTCTCCAGTCTCGGTTTTATCGTATGTGATATTCGTTTACTTAGAGGCATGTCACAAATATTTACTGGTGCCCCTGTGCCTCCTACAGTTCTAGAAGATGGGGATGCAGAGGTGACCAAGGGAGACAAGATCCTCTCTCTCATGGGCTTTATGTTTTAGTGGGGGACACAGAAAATAAAGACAGACATGATACATAGCAGAAAGTGATAGTGTTCCAGAGGCAGATTTGCAGGGTCACATGACATGCAGTTTCAGATCCGAAATCAGAGAAGCCTGCCCTGTTGAGAGCAGAGATTTGAAGGATGGCAGGTGTCGGGCCATGCACAAGACTGAAGGAAGAGTTTTGAAGGCAAAGGGACAGTGGGTACACACCTCTGAGGCAGGAGTGTCTTCTGTGTGCTTGGGGAAGGACCGCAGTATGACTCCAACTGAGTGCGAGAGGAGGGGAGATGGAAACGGGGCCTGGGGGCGAGATCATGAGGGCTCTTTGTGCTTCACCATAAGGAGGTTGAATTTTATTATGAGCGATGAGAAGCCGTGGAGGATTTTGAGCAGAGAAGTGGCATCATCTGATGTAGGATTTCAGAGGATCACTGGGTGAAAAATGGGTCACAGGGAACCAAGCAGGGCTGACTTCAGCCCATCAGTAGATGGAATAATACTCTTGCATGAGCCCAGGAGGAAGATGGTGGCGACAGGGTGTGCGGGTGGCCGGTGGGGAGCGATGTTCGCAGTCTGGAGACCTTCTGAAGATAGTGCTCGCTTGTCTTTCAGGTTTGTCAAGACCATTAAGTAAGATCAGATATGTAAGAACATACCCTTGCTCTGTGCTGTTAAGAAGAGTCCTCTCATACGCCTACTTATCTGGTCGCCACCTCAACACCCTTATAATGCTCCCTTAGTCTTTACAGAAATAGTTTTATCAGCTATTGATGTGTATTAAGCTTAAGGTTAACCTGAATGTGTGAACCTGGTTGACCAGCAGACTCTCTTATTTATTGCCCCCCCCCTTGTTTACCCAGGGGCTTTCTTAGTTACCTTAAATGTGGAACGGTGTAAATAAATACCCACCAGGCAGCTGCAATATTTCCTCTTGTTCTGTGAGCATAGGAATTACCACATGAGGAAGAGTGCTGTGTCTTATGGGTGATTTAAGGGACAATGTAGGGTTATTTTTGCCATGCTCTAGTTCAGTACTATCCCAAATAAATATAAGATATCCTTGTAATTTTACGTTTTCTAGTAGACACATCAAAAAAAGTAAAAAAGAAATGAATGAAATCGGTTTTAAGGATCTATTTTATTTAACCCAATACATTCAAAGTATTATCATTTCAATGTGTAATCAATATCAACATTAACGAGATAGTTTACTTTTTTTTTTCGATGCTAAGCATTTAGAACCCAGTTTGTATGTATTTTACATCGACAGAGCATCTCGGTTTAGGCTGGGTACATTTCGACCGCTCAGTAGCCACAGGTGGTAGGGGGCTACCATTTTGAATTATGCCTCTGAAGACTTTGGAATCTAATCTCAGTTTACGAGGAAAGAAAACCTTAGGTGGCAGTCCTCTGGACTCACATGAGATTCTTCTGGGAAATTTTTTTATAATGCCGAAGCTTGGGTCTTACTTCCGACTTATTAATTATAATCTTTGGTGCTGGTGGAGGCCAGATGGCAAGACTTTCATTTCTCCCGGTGGTTCGAATTGGGAAGAAAGAGCTGAAAAGCTTTGTAAAAATATGGGGTTGTTTAAAAAAAAAAAAAGTCACCAAACAGGGACGCCACAAGGAGTTTGTGTGCACGGCGAGTTTTAAGAGAATCTTTTTCAAGAATCTCACATTTCATTTGTTCTCTTTCCTATAATGAAGAACGTGCCTTGATTATAACATCTCGCTTGTTCTCCTTTCTCATCTCTCTTTTATAAATTGCCCTCTTTCGAGTTGACCAACAAGTGTCCATTCAAAATCTTACTCTTATATATTCCCCTGTAAACCAAAATTTTTAGAATTTTAAACAAATAAACAAATAGGAACAAATTAAAAATTGGGAGATTCGTATAAGGGAAACAGGCTTTAATCAAGTCAGGGCAAAGCGTCCTTGCTCTGCCCACAGCCATCCATCTCATTAAAGAGATGCAAAGGCAATAAATTTCCTACTAACGTTCGCCAGACTGTATGTTGTTTTTCTCAGTTGTGTGCTAATAATAATTGCAATTACAAATCAACTGAGTGAAACGTTTTAATGCTGAGGGCTTATGGTCACAGGAAATATAAACAGATGTTTAACATTTTAGTTTTTCTACCTTTTTTTTTTGAAGAGAAGGAGGTTGGTTGATCAATAGAATATTTTTAAGCATAAAAGTATCTCTTTTAATAGTAAGATTCTGTGATGGATATGAAATAGGAGAACAATTTCAAGGGAAAAGGTAAATCATTTAAAATTTCTAACTGCTGAAAGAGTGTTCTTGTTCCTGCATATTTGAAATGGATGACTGTGGGTGTCAAACTGGAATGATAATTATATTTCTTCAAATAAACATAAAAGATCGATGTAACTTTTAAAAAGTCAGTACTTTCAATATTACAGAAATTATATCCCTTTCAACTTTGATGAAAAGATATAGGTGTCAATTTAATGTGTCAAGCTAGGTAGAGATTTTCAAAAATTTTTTTTAGAGGATTAGGGAACAAAAAGCAATTGAGAACCATGATTTAGTATGCTTGCCAACCAGGATTTGAATCAACTCTTTTGTTTCCTTCTTAAACACCTTTGCCAAGTTGTTTATCTTCCTTACACTTCAGTTTCTTTATCTATAACAAAGCAATAACAACACCTACCTCCATTAGCCTGGGATGGGGA
The DNA here is from genome assembly GCA_028627145.1 of Eidolon dupreanum. NCBI lineage: Eukaryota > Metazoa > Chordata > Mammalia > Chiroptera > Pteropodidae > Eidolon > Eidolon dupreanum. Next base: position 3,458,090 of record CM053504.1, on the reverse strand, counting down.
TGAAATGTGATACTATAAATTGACATCTACTAAGTACTGGAAATTGGTATCTCGTCATTACACTAACAATCGTCAGAACGAGTGGAAGAAATGGTGCCACTAAAACTTTTATAACCCACGAGAAACTCGTGCAAGCTTCCGAAGAGCAAGTTCCAAATCTCGTCAACTCTGCCCTCCCCTAGCTTTCGGTGTGCTGGTATGTGGTAAATGTCCTAAAGAACAAGTTGGATCGACAAGGATGAGAAATAACTTCTCATAAATGTTAATTCAACTAAAGAGCAATCCACAGTCTCTTCTCCACACTCATAATCACGTATGTGGTTTGTAGATCTGGGTAATTTTGATTAAAAAAGAACACAAACAACAACAAAAAATACGACACAGATCAGAGTTTCTTTTTTTAATTAAATTTATCGGGGTCACACTGGTTAATAGTAGACCGTAAATTTCAGCTGTACAACTTTATAATACAACATCTGTATATTGCATTCAGTGCTCACCAGTCGTAGTCTAGTCTGCCACCATATATTTAACACCTGTCACCCTCTTCTTTCCCCTCCCACTCCCTTCCTCTCTGGTAACCACCATTCTATTGTCTGTATCTATGCGTTTGTTTGTTTTGTTTGTTCATTTGTTGCTTTTTGTTTTATATTCCTCATATGAGTGAAATTGTACATTTCTTGTCCTTTTCCATCTAACTTATTGCGCTTAGCATGATACTCTCAAGAGTCATTCATGTTGTTACACGTGGTACTATTTCATCTTTTTAAGGGCTGAGTAGTATTCCCTTGTATCTAGGTACCGTATCTTCTTTACCCAGTCGTTCAGAGGACACCTAGATTGTTTCTGTGTCTTGGCTATTGTGAATAATGCTACAGTGGACATAGGGGTAGACATCTTTACGAATAAGTGGTTTTTATGGATATAAGAAGACGTTTCTCCTACGTGTTCATTCTTCAGAAGAGAGAGACCCGACACCTCCAGCATGCTTGCTTCCGGGTGATGGTTGTGGATCTTTTTCTATTGATTGAATTTTCTCTTGACTGTGGATCCCCTCTCACTTCTTCGCATGTCCCGTAATTTTATAAAAATCGTATTGAGGATATTGGACTTGAAAGAAGAGTAGGAGCTAAAAGGGAATGCCTTTTCCTTTCTTAGCCAGCTAATGTGAGGTGATTATCAGTTTGATCAAATCAGGGTTTGAGCTGATTTGGGGAAGGTTTCTAGCTTTCATCATCTAGCGGCACCTTAGACTTTTTAAGTATCTGGAATCAAAGCTACTTTTACTTTAAAAAACATTGTGGTAAAATACAGATAACATAAAATTTACCGTCACAACCATTTTTAAGTGTGCAGTTCAGTGGTATTGAGTACATGCACGTTGTTGTGCATTTAATCTCCAGACTCTTTTCATCTTGCAGAACTGAAACTGTTCCCAGTAAACACGAGTTCCTCAGTGCCCCGGTGGCCACCGTTCTACTTTCTGTCTCTATAAGTTTGTTCTCGGCATCTCGTAATAAGTGGAGTCATACGGTACTTGTCTTTTTGTGACTGACTTATTTCGCTTAGCATATTGTTGCAAATGGCAAGATTTCCTTCTTTTTCCGGCTGAACAATACTTCACTATATGTATCATACCAAATTTTGTTTATCCATTCATCTGTTGGTGGATACTTGCCTTAATTTCACCTTTAGGCTATCGTGAATAATGTTTCTATGAATGTGGATGCACAAATATCTCTTCAAATCCCCACCTTCAGTTTTTTTTGGAGACAGATCTAAAAGGGGAATGGCTGGATTATATCATAATTCTATATTGAGTTTTTTGAGAAAATACCATGCTGCTTTCCATAGCGGCTGCACCATTTTACATTCCCACCACCAGCACACGAGAGTTCAGTTTCAATTTCTTTGCAGCCTTGCTAACATTTGCTATTTTCTGGATTTTTTTTGTTTTTGTTTTTTGTATAGTAGCCACCCTGGTAGGTGCAAAGTGGCTCCTTTGCTTTTGAGCCTAGTGTTCAATTTCCTGAGCGGCCGGAGTGTTGATATCTTTGATCTTATTAGAAGTCAAGTTCAGTTGGACTCAGTTTACTTCTGGGTTCAAACACTTCAGCTGAGTGTAGGCTCCTCCTCTGAGCAGAGCTCAGACCGGACAGCACAAGGATTCTACCCCTCCCTCTGGTAGACCTCAAAGATGCTAGATATTCCGATGACAAGATGGGGAGTTTCAACAATACTGGCAGATGGCAGGACAGGAGAGCATGGAGCCAGAGACAGTGTGACTGCTAGACTACAGGTGTGAGAACGTAAGACCCTAAGACCAGAGAAGAGCTGATGACACTAGAGATATTCATACTTCAAGACTGCAAGAGACCCCAGTACATGAACATGATTTGTTTTTTTTTTTTGGTCCAGCCCCACCCTTTTCCTTTTGTTTACTCAGCCAGACTCCCAAGAGAATTACTGGGGTGAGCGAATCATCACTGTGTTTGTGGCACCTTCAGATTTAAAGCCAAAGCGCCAGCCCACAGGTTCATCAAAAGTTTGGCTGTTTTTTATATGTTCAAGCAAAATGCCTTCATCTCCAGCATTATCGCTCCTCTACCTGTCCTGCCCTTGATGCCAGCAACTGGCCTCAGGTGTGAAAGAAATCACCTTTGCTCGCCTAGGAGCTTATCTCTCTGGATTTTTTCCTTCCAGATTTCTATGATGGCTTTCAGTAAGAGCATAACTTTTTTTCTTTGTGTATCCAGTGGTTACTTTTTGATTGGCATGAAAGCTTTCCCCATCCTTCTCTGTTTGTTTCCTTTTTTTTTTTTTTTTTTGACTTGGTCTTGTTTTTTGAAAATAACAGAAATCTTTTCAAATCAGCTTGAGAAAAAAAAAAGTGAATTTGTTATATGTGCACCCAGCTGTCTCAGACTTCAAGGGAAAAGGTACAGTCTTGTCTCCTGAGGAACGAGAATCAGGAATCAGAAAACCACTGGGAAGCGCCGAGGATGCGCTATCTCTCATTCTTATTATTATTCATATTGAATGTCTGATAGCTGTGTGTTTTTGCTCCATTTTCCTTTCTCTCTCCAGTTTTCTCTACTTCCATTGACACAAAGCACAATGGACTCCCTTGCCATGGAATCAGATAATTTCTCAGCTCTTGCTCCCAAGCTGACCAGCATCCCCTTGCCCCATTCCGTGTCCCCAGAAGGGAGGACCTCGTTAGCACTGCTTTGGCGAGGGGTCCAGTCCTGGCCTGATCCACTGTTGCTAGGAGGTCAGGATATTTTAGGATAAATATAAACATGGCCACAGTCACCCACTACTATGGTTAGATGGCTCTTCTCACGAGAGGGAGGATGTGACATGGGCCATCCAGATATTCCAAAAGGTGACTTAAAAAATAGAGCCCTCTCATCCACTTTACTCCAACCACCCACCCCCTAGAAAGGGACTTAGTGTAAAGTCTTATTTGGACATTATTGCAGGAAATAATGGTATGCACCTATGAAATGTCTGACATTAATTAGCATGCATATTAAATGTCAAACTTATTTTTAAAAACTAATTTAGAACTGTCTAACAGTCTTCTTGTTGGAAACTAATTGAGAACCGTCTAACCAGTTATCTCCTCCAATGGCAAAAAGCACTTCTTACTAATTTTATTGAATAATCAGAAAGCAACTCTCATTTATTGCCTAATGGTTAGGTAATTAGACAGAAGTAGCAGTCGTCTCTTCCTGTGTGTGCTCGTTGAAGTTTGTAATATTTTTTACCAATTGATTTTTAATTAAAGAAAATGTCGAAGATCTATATTAAATTATTATTATGGGTATCTTATTAGGGCCCCAAGGCAGAGAACAAAGTATGCAGAGGCAGTGGAATGAATGATGAGTGAGTAATTTTCCTTCCAAGTCTCAATTTAAGCTTTAAGTTTGAGAGTATCTATTTAATTTTTAATAAACAATTCTGCCTGGATGTGGCTTTCACCTTTAGCTCATTCAATGGCACTACACGTACGGATGAGATAGAAGGTCTTGTCTTCTCAGTGATATCCACATAAATTACTCACCTGTTTATCTTCTCTCAAAAAACACTTGGCCACACTGAGTAACTAGCTTAATAGTACCCTAATAAACTTCCATACAAGAGGGGAGAGATTTATGCCTGCTGATGTTAGCAGCAAAATAATGTGCCCATTCAGTGAAATCCTCCTGGAATTGGAACATTTCCTCCTGGAATCTGGAAAGCCTATAAATCAACACAAGGTCCTAAGTACTGAGGCCACTACAGAATTATTGGGTAAAACATAGTGTTTGAATATAATGAAACACAGGCTACATGCGTGTCCATAAAATGAAGCCCCATAGTTCGACAGTTACGAACCCGAATGCAATCTCCTTGACGACAGTTTTCAAGATGAAGAGCTGTGTAACTCAACGATGGACTAAATATATCGAAGATTTAGAATTGATCTATGGTCCGCTGAGATCCCTTGATTACTCACTTATGTCAGCTCCGCTCGTGAATTATGTGACTGGGCGTGCCTCGTGAATATAAATTCCGATCTCCCCGGAGCAGTTACATGTAGTTAGATCATCTACGTGATGACATCCCCTGTGCACAAGGGGAAAAAGGGAGACACTCTACAGCGTTTAAAAAACATGAACAGTTTTCTGGCACCGAGAAAATTATCGAGGGCCCAGAAAAACACAATGTGCCTTCCAACTCCCGCTGACACACAATATGTCAATTTAAACCCTGACAGTAATTTTATTTTAGATTATATTTGCCTTCTCTGCTTCTCACCTTTTACGTCATTTCTGACGCAATGTGTATGTGTGTGTGGGGGTGGGGTGGGGTGGGGGGGAGAGATAGTTTTAAGGAGACAATCTTTATTTGGAGTGGCCTAGCTTATCGGTGTAGATCATTTAGGCTCAAAATTAATTTTTTTCCTGTCCTATCTTTTAATAATGGTATTAGTAAGGATTCGTATCAGTCAGGGCTTCCAGAGAAACAGAACCAGTAGGAAGAGATTACAGATGGATGTTAGACAGACAGACAGATATACACTTATTTTCAAAACATGGACTGATGTGAATATGAGGACTGGCAAGTCTGAAATCAATAGAAAAAGCCAGAAGGCTGGAAATTCTGGGGCTGATGCCTTGAAATTTGAGGAAAAATTTCAATTCTGCCCTTAAGACCTCTCAACTGATTGGATGAGGTCCACCCAGGTTATCAAACAGAATGGCCTCTGCGTGAAGTCAGCTGATTGAAAATGTTAACCGCATCTATAAAAATACCGTCATAACAACACTTAGACAAATGTTTCATCGAACAACTGGGAACTATAGCGTAGCCAAGTTGACACATAAAACAAACCAGCACAAGATCTTTGGTTGTGAGTTACAAGACAACTAATAATATTGGCCTCATAAGAATGGCTAATATGCACTGAGGGTTAGTTACATGGCAGGCACCGTTCTGACAATTTATATGTGTCATTTTGTCCTAAGGTCTCAGAGCTAAATATGGCAGAGTTCGGACTTTAAACTGCTGTGCTGTAGTGACTGCGAGTACTTCAGAAGAGGACTTATTGAATCATATATTCGAATAGTCAAGAAATAGCTGCAACTTCAGGCACGACTAGATCCAGGGCTCAAAGAATGTGATTAGAACTTCATTTCTTTCTCTTTCTGCTTTGGCTTCACTCTCAGGAAGGTCTTCCTTAAGTGACAACGTCTAGTTTATATTGTCTGAGCTTAATGACTCCAAAGGGAAAAGAAAAAAGAGAATATCCCTTTCTTTATAGTTCAAATAGAAGTCCCAGAACTAACTCTGAGATACTCGCTTGGGTCTTGTACTCATCCCTTAACCAGTCTTCAAGGTCGGGAGAATGGAATGTGCTGATGGACCAGTCCTGTGTCCTTACTCTACCTCTGAGGTGAGCAGCGGTGCACTCACATCACCTGAATCACTTAGGGTGAGTCTGGAAAAAGCTGATTCTTCAAGAAAAATCAGGGCGGCAAACCCAGGAGAGAAAGTAGAGTTGAACAGGCAAGAAAAACAGATGTTCCCCCGTAATTTTTGTCATTACAGATTTCAAATGTCTTACTTCTGTATTTTTAAATTTCTTATCATGTCTCAAGAGATTCCTTTCTGAGCTCAATTCTGTTTCCAGCCTTCTCTCCAGCCCTATTTTAGTTGGCCACTGTCAATGCGATTCCTTCTTGTCACTCCCGTGCCTTCTTGCATAGCATAGCACCTTCATACATAGCATCTCCCCTGCCAGGAAGGCTTTTCCTAGGCACATCATCTTCATTTTGCAAACACGGACTCAAATTTCGTCTCCGTCGTGAAGCCTATACCCTGTTTATATTCATTCACTGATTCATTCCTTCAGTGATTCATTTACGGGCACCGATTGCATTCCATGTACTACGTACTACGAAGAGCTGAGGACATGACGGGCACAGAAGAGGCCATGTTTTCCGTGAAGCTGGTCTTTTCTCATGACACTTTGTCATCGACTTTTCAAGGGTCGGGTCTGTGTCTGGTTCATTTTTGTATCTCCAGGACATACTGTGTAGCCCCAGAGAAGGGATCCTGAATCAGGCAGGTCTGGATTCCAGCCCGGTCATGCTGTGTGGACTTTGTTGAACTTTTCTCTACTTCCATGTCTTCATCTCGATCGTGAGGACTGTAATTTCTGTCTTGGGAGATGGTTTTGGATATTAAATCAACAAATGTATATAGAGTGAGCGTCATTGTACTTATCATGTTGTCAGCACTTGATAAAATAATAGGCAACTGTTATTATAGTAAATGTTCGATATATACTTGAAGGGACACCTGATTGAATTAACCAGGCGCTTGTCACAGTGCCACTTCCCTTGGGGTGGGAAGGAAACAGCTTCGCCTTCGTTCAAAGTGAAAATCCTGAATTTTAACACAAAGATTAAAAAAAAAACTTGAAATGTTATACTAACACTATACTTTAGAAGCATTAACTCTTATCCTCGTAAAACAACTTTTTTTTTTTTTTTAACAGAAAAACCATGGCACCTTAGGTGGGTTTGCTAGGAAGTCTCTTGGTTCTTCATGACCCCGATTCTCTCCTTAGAGTAGGTTTTCCTTCATTAATGGGGTCAGGGTTTGTGACCCCTTTTAAGAACAAGTAAGGAAGTAAAGGTTAACACCGTTCTTCCCCAGGCAATGCGATGGTTAATGGGATGTCGGACCGCCTTCTCATAGCATTGGCCTGTTTGCCCAAGGACTCCGTACCAGCCTTGTCACATGATTTCCTACTAAATGATGCATGCTGCCCAACATCTGGCGATATGGATTCAAATCTGAGCTGAAGTTACAAATAAAAGTGGATTTCATTGTCTCTAGCGAGCCTCCATCAGCACATTCATCATGGAGTGGATGCTGTCTCTGGGGCTGAGGTTCTCCTCATTGAGACCTGAGGGGAAATTTGTGAACTGAGCTGAGGAGAGTTAAAAAGACATCTGTGTATATTGCACAAGGGGACAAAGGCAGAGATGTTCATTGCAGACATTTATCAGAGCTAAAAAAAGTGAAACAACCTAATTTTCCATCAACAGGGGAACTGGTAAATAAACCACGGTTTATTCATGTAGTGGATTCTGCTTCAGCAGATCTACATGAGTTCTACATTTATAATGAGGATAAATGTCAAAAATGTAATATTGAGCAAAAAAAAAATTACCATTTGTCTGTATTTTTAAAAAGCAGGAAACCATATCACATGTTGCTTAACAACATATATATATGTGTGTATATATATATATGGATATATATATCCATATATATGGATATATATATATTTCAAAGTCTAAAAATATGTACGGTAATTATCTCTGGGGAAAAAAAGGATGGAAAAGGTATGAGAAATAAGGCTTAAGTCAAATCTATAATTTATTTTCTTTAAAATAAAAAGATGAAAAAGATCTAAAGCAAATATAAGAGTATATCAACTACTATTAAAATCTTGGCTGTGTGCACACGATTACAAAATTATTTTATGAATGCATAATATTTGTATAACTCTAACTTTTAAGAAGAACAGAGATTTGTAAGAGAAGACTATCACATGCTCTTGTTTTAGAACTTCTGGAAAGTAGATAATTTACTCCCAAACTTAATAATAATTGCAGTTATCATCTGAAAGAATTTTCTATAAGCTATCGAATCTACATCAGCTGTAAAAATAATTTCTGGCCCAGCAGGGCTTAGAGATTAGGAGTCATCATAAAGACAAGCTGCTGGTGCTTCTAAAATATATCTTTCCTATCTTGTGGTAGAAGTCTAAATTACAGAGTTCTGTCGGACACCTTGCTCCTCACTCCTGCTTCAATATCCTGCTTGGGAAATGCGTTTCTAAATCTTATTGCTTCCTCAGAATGGCTCGCGCTCTTGGTGTATTGGTTTGTTACGGCCGCCGTAATGAAGCACCACATGCTTGGTGGCCTAAACAGCAGAAATTTACTTTCTTATAGTTCTGAGGGCTGGAAGTCTGAGATCGAGGTGTCTAGGGTTGTTTTTTTCTGAGGCCTCTTTCCTTGGCTTGTAGATGGCTGTCTTCTCTCTGTCCTCATGTGGTCTTCTGTATGTGTCCTAGCCTCTTCTCTAAGGACGTTATCCATATTGGATGAGACCCTACTCCAATGGCCTTATTTTTACTTATTCACCCCTTTAAGGATGCTGTCTTCAAATACAGTCACATTCTGAGGTATGGGGTTAGCACTCCAACATTTGAATTTTAGGGGGGACACAATTCAGCCCATAAGGTCTAGATTTCTAGATTCTTTTTCTCTAGTTTCATTCTGTTATCTCATCTCAAACCCTTTTCTCTACACTTCCAATTTCTCTCTCTCATTCCTTCAGTTTCCATTTTGCCATTTAGTTAGTTTCCTAAAACACTGCTTTGATTATGTAGTGATCTAGGGCTTGGATGTAAAGTTAGTTCTCACTTTCAATACTACCCGCATTTGGATATGTGACTTTGGGGGTGTTACTATGCCCGTTCCTTACCTGTAAAATGGAATAATATTCCTGCTTAATAAGTTAGTAAATACACCGTGGATGGTTTACAAAATGATTTTTAGGTGGAATGTCTAATTTTCATTTTTTGAAAAACTTCCATTTATGACAAGATATTCCCTTTATAGTGGTGATTCCAAATGTCCATCATAAATAAAACAGTAGTTATTTAAAATGACTCTGACTTTGTGTGATGGTTAATTTTATGTATCAACCTGACTGGGCCATGTGGTGCCAGATATTTGGTCGAACGTGATCTGGGTGTGTCTGCGAGGATGTTTCTGGATGAGGCTAGCATGTAGATCAGTAGATTTAGGGAAGCCCATGGCCCTCAGCAGTGCTGGTGAGGCTCACCAACCTGTTAAAGACCCGGATAGAAAAAGAAACAAAAAAGACCCGAATTGGTCACAACAGCAGAATAAGAGAGAATCCTCTCTCTCTGCCTGGCCGTCTTCAAGCTGGGACATCAGTCTTCTCCTGCCTTTAGCTTCAGGTTCAGACTGGGAGGTACACCACTGGCCATCCTGGTTCCCTGGCTTTTGGACTTGGCCTAGAACTGTACTGTTGGCTCTCCTCAGCCTCCAGCTTGCTGACTATAGATCGTGGGCTTCTCAATCTCCATAACTGTGTGAGCCAGTTCCTTATATATATTTATATATTAATCCTTACCATACGTAGATAGACATGTAGACTGATAGCCTGAAGAGAGATCGATCGATCGATCGATAGACAGACGGACAGACGGATGGATAATAGGGATGGGTAGATCTCCTATTGGTCCTATTTCCTTGGAAAACTCAGAGTAATACACATCTTCTGTCATGCAATGTTATCACGAGAATAATATCGAAAATATTATCCTCATTGTAATTAAAATGAGGAAATGTAAGAAAGTAGAGAGGAAATAAAAATTACTTATATTTCCACCTTCAAAAAATAATCAAAGTTAACATTTTTAGAGTGTGCCATCCAAATATTTTTGTCTGTCTCTCCGTTCATCTGTCCATCCAACCATCCATCCGTCTGTCTATAGTGGGTTGAGTAGGGTTCCCCCCAGATTTATGTCCACTGGAAACTCAGAATGTGATCTTTTTGGAAAGCCTTTGCAGATGGCTTAATGACTTTGGATGAGGTCATACTTGTTTAGGGTCAGCCCTAGGTTCGATGACTAATGTCCTTGTAAGAGTAGAAGAAGGCCCACAGAGATGTACAGAGAAAAGGACACTATGTGAAGACAGAGGCAGGAATGCTGAGGATTGCCGGCAGCCAGGACAGAGGCAAGGGACAGATTCTCCCTTGGAGTCCCCAGGAGCAACCAATTCTGCCAACACCTTGACTTTGTCCTTCTGGCCTCCAGAATTGTGAGAAAACACTATTGTTTTAAGCCACCCTGTCTGTAGTAATTTCTTACAGCAGCCCTAGGAAACTATCCATACATATAGATAAAAAAATGAGAATGAGATTATATTGTATATGGCATACTCTTTTGTAGCTTATTTATTCTTAGTTAAGATGTTTAAATCATCTTTCTATGTCATTTGATATTCTTCTACAATGTACTTTTAAATGGCACTTTGTTTTATAAGTGTATATTATTTTGTATATCAGTATCCTGTTATGGTTTTGGACTTATAGGTTTTCCCTAGTTTTTCATTATTAAATATACTGCCATGGTGTATGTTCTCATAGCTACTCATAAATATTCATAAAGTTTTCCTTAGGAGAAAGTCTTAGATATTAGAGCCCCATAAGAACCAAGTATGCAAGGACCTTGTCCATCTTGTTTCCTCGATATCCATCAAATAGTGCTAGACACATAATAGAAAATTGTCCATTTGCTTCGATCCGCTGGGTAAAGTAAAACTGAAAGGGTATGTATATTTTTACAGCTTTGGGAATATATTGTCAAAATGTATATCAGATAATTTTTCAAGTGTCAAACTAAGGGAATAATTTTTTTCTATGTGAACTCATGCAATCTACCTCTAGTGATTAAATTTATTTCTTGGTCCCAAAGTTCTTTCCTATTCAGTAATTACTTTATGAGTCCGGAAGTAGCTTGATACGCAGGCCTCCTGATCTAGTTATTTTAGGCTGCCTGTGATGTCATCAGTTTTTTGATTTTATATCCTCTCTGGCACAAATCATACCTCATACCATTCAATTAGCTCAAATTTAGAATGTAAGCACAGGAGGTAGAGATTACTCAACAACTTGGCACTTCTTTTGATTTGAGTCATACCTATCTTTTAAAAGTAGTGGTTATGGATCATGATTCAATGAATATTTCTGTATATTATAAAAATATTAGGAAAAGAAGAACAAAATTGTGGAGTAATAAGGGTGGATTCATCACCAACTATTGAAAATTATTTTCAGTGATTTTCAAATAGCAGATGGCTTAATTCCTTCAACCAGCTTCTGAGAAAAAAATATTTAAATGATGAACATAAAATTAAGTTCACTTTTGTTACACATACAACAAAATAGTATTAGCAAACGCCCAAGTCTGGACAAAATTCTTTGTATAATTTTTTAGCGGTTGTTCTAGGAATTGGAATATACATAGATATCTTTTAACAATCTACTTAGAATCAATTTTTACCACTCACATGGTTTGTAGAATTTTGACAACCATGTAGGAACCCGTACCTTCTCCTTTTTACATTTAGTTGTCTTATATTTAACATTTATATATAGATTGAAAATCTCATCGGTATTATAATTTTTTACTCTCATCATCCAAACATATTTTAAAGAGCCTTAGAGGAAAGTAAGTCAGTTATATTTACCTAAAGATTTGTCATTTCTATTCCCCTATCAAAATCCACTTTAAATAGACCTTAGGAGATAGAAAAGAATTATAGAGGTAGCCCTCAGATGATCCAAAACAAGTATTAAGAGCTTTTATCATTCAGGATTTTTAGTTGCAAACAACAGAAAGCATCACTTGTTTTAACAAAAAGTGACTTATTAGGGGATCCTGGGTAGCTCACATTCTCTGGGAAGGACAAAGAAATGGTCTTGGAGATTGTGCAGCCAGAGGCAATGCTCCAAATTCATCCTTTGGAGGCATAGCTGTCGTAGCTGCTTGGTCAAGAAAACCATAATTTGTACCAACCATGCCACCAGCAGTGGCTCTAGGATGCTAATACCACTTTGTACTGTCCCCTGGAGAATGGATGTAACCACTGCTCTTTAGCTCACTGGCTTTCCTTGTGTCATGTACACAATAATGGCTGTACTACCATTTTGATTCAAAATCTGGAGTGGATGTGTCTGGATGGCATAGCTTAGAACATGTGTCCTGGTATGTCTTAGCTGCAGCACAGTTTAGCAAAGTAAGTAACTGGCATTTTCAGTTTCTATAATAAAAAAAAAACTCTGAGGCACACGTTAGGGATTATTTTCTGAACAGAGAAATGGAAGCTAAAAAAACAAAGACAAATTCTATTAGCTTTGAGCTTTGAGTCAGATAGCCTTCTACTTACAATGTATGTGGTCTTGGCAGGATGACTTACTTTTCTAGCGTCAGTGTTCTGTAAAATGGTAAGTTTTACATTGATTATGTTATGATTAATGGAGACGATGATTGTCAAACTCTGTTACAGAGTCTTGCACAGAATAGGTTTTTACATGTTCTTTTTACATGTAATCTAGTAGTAAGTACCTTACTTGTTATGGAATGATAAGTTGTATTATCAGGAAATGAAGGGCTGTTTTGCAGAGATAATTATTAATTTGGTTTTGAACCCATTGAGCTTGAGGTAGCAGAAAATACAGAGGTCAAAATGTGCTCAAGAGAAAATGGCAGCTATATTGATCAGGGTCTCCAGAAAGTTCAAGACTAGAGATATTAAAATTCTCCACTTTGTTGTAAGAGATGAATATATGAGAGGAACTTCTCTGGAATTAAACCATTCACAACATTTTTCTTTTGTCTGAAAGGACCAAATCAACAACCAAAGAGTCCCTTTACTTCCTGATTAAGATTTAGTGTCAGTATAAAAGGCGAATGAAGAGGATACATATTTTATGCTTTGGCCTCTCTAGTAATGATTAATATTTTTTCATGCCCTGGAGATAAAGCAGAAACCATTACTTTATAGGCGTTTGCACCGAAGAAATAAGGCATCTAAAGCTGCTCTAATAGATTGGCCATATATGTTTATGGTCAAGCTCTAGCAAGTTTTCTTAGATATTACTACAATATTTAACATATTTTATTATTTTTATTTTATTACATTAAATATATATTTTATTATATTTCAGCATAATTTTATACACATTTTATATTGTTATATATTTAAAATACTTATATTAATGTATTAATATAATTAATATAATGAAAATAGAAAAATATATTAACATGTTTCAATATGAATTATTTAATAAGTATAAATTATACATAGCATAAATATAAGTATATAAATTTACCTTTGGTTTATGGAAGGTTATACATGGGCTTTTTCCTTTGGTGAAGGATATAAAATTTTCTTTCGAACCCATTTCTGTATAAAATGTGATAATTTAGAAAGAAATATCAAGTGAGCAACATTACAGAGAGCTTAGAGACATGATAAACGTTGCAAAGGAGATTAACTTTGAAATTTGATAATGTGTAAATTTAGCGAAAAGCTGCAAAGATAGTATTCATGCAACTGACATTTAGTAAAACTAGGCTATATGGTAATGGTCAAGCACCTTTATTTTTAGCCCCCAGCTGTATCCCAGACTTCATCTTGGCAAAGCCACTCCCCGCCTTTTGCCTTGGTAAGAGAACCTCGTATTTTTCCCTCTACCAACTGGCCATACCCTTTAGGGGAAACCAAGTGAAGCTTGATTGGTTCAAACCAGTGGCGATATGATGATCTCACTCCTTTGGCTAGATGACTGGGGTGTAGGCAGTAGCATGTAACCTCCTTCCACCCAAGACACGAGGGTTAGTCTACGTGAGTGGTTCTTATCAGTTTAGAGAACTTCTCACTTTTTCCATTGAATATAGCTATGAAAAGAAGACATGCCAGCAATGGTGGCAGGCGTCTTGAATACCGGAAGTCTAAGGCCTGAAGACCAAAGCCAACATCCTGAGGATGGCAATGCCAAAAGGTGGTAGGAAACAGTGTTTAAAGACGGTTTTGGAACTCCAAATTAACCTTCATGGAGCTTCCCTATCTCCAGACTTTTTGTTTAGTGAAATAATAAATCCTTTACTATGTTTGCCCCTTATTTAGTTAGATTTTTCTCTTACTTGTAGCTAAATCCATCCCAAATGATTTTCTAATTCCATGTCTCTTCTTGCCTCATGGTCTACCCTCTAGGAGATTGTCTACCTATTATTTCTCCAGCTCTTCAGCATGTTTCTGGCTTCTGAGCCTTTTCTCCTGTGGCTTCCTCTGCCTGGAATTCTGTGCTCCTTCCTCTTGGTGTTTTAAAGACACCGCTAGGGTCTTTAAAAACTCAACTCAGACGTCATCTTAGGCTCCTTTTATGATAGGCTACCCCTACAGCTTAGGGCACCCCTACTTTGAGCATGTAGTACTCCCCATTGCTTTACCCTACTGGCTGTGATTTTCTGTTTGTGTGCTTGTCTTTCTCACTAGGCTCTGCTCCTTGAGGATGGGAATGATGTTCCATTTAACTCGATGTCCCAAGATTCCCATGACATCATGAGCAGAGCTGATTGTTAGAAATATTTGGCCAAAATATGTCTTCCATGGAGCAGTAATGTCTACTCACTAAGAGCTTGATTTGGAACCTGTGTTCCAATCCCGATGCTATCACCTACGTGATGTTGAGCAAAGTACCTCACCTGGAAAGTGGATGCAGCAATATTAATTACCTCTTACCTGTCTAGTAAACAATCTAATGATGCACCTAAGTTGCTAAGTTCATGATAAATTCTGTCATCATTCCTAGTTCATTAGCTTTCCCTATGTGTTTAGGTGTGTGCCCAGAGATATGATAAACAATTCTACATGTGTGGGTTTTTTTTTTTTTAAATCTTCTATTTATCTATGTATTTAGCTATTGGTAAATGATTTAGAATCCTAGAGACCATTGCCATTGTACTTTAGAACTTGAATCTCAGCTCAGTACATGCCTGTTACATTTGAGAAATATGCCTCATTTGGTATCTAGGCCACAAATACATATTTCTGTGTTTAAAATAAAGAACAGATGTCTGTAATGGTGAATGCATGACTTACCATTACAGACATTTGTTCTTTATTTAACATTTTCATCATTTGATATGAAGCCTAAATTAGAGGTAAAATTTTTAACCTCTAATGATACTTTAGTATCTTGACATTCTTTATTCATCCTGAAACCTTTTGCTAATTTTAAATGACTCTTTTTGATATATGTTCAAGAATGTTTATTGAAGCATAGTTTTAAAGGGCAAAAGGAAGAGGGGAGAGAGAGAGAGAGGTGAGGAGAGGAGAAGAGAGAAAAGAGAAGGGAGAGGGAGAGGGAGAGAAAGAGGGAGAAGGATGAGAAGAAAGAGAAAGGCGGGAAGGAAAAAAGAAAGATAGGAAGGGGGAGGGAGAGAGAAAAGAGGAAGGAAGGAAAGGAAAAATTCTAAATCTTCATTGTGAAAGGATGTTTGAATAAATTATAAGGTATTTTTATATGGAATTATAAGATATTTTATATGGAATATTTTGCAAGTATTTAAAAGGATGATGTAGATTTCTTTAGAGTCACCTGAATGGATGCCCATGATGTATTGAATGACAAAAGCAGGTTTCAGAGTAGCATGCATAAGATATGCATATATATATTTTTTTATTCGTAGGAGCTAAAATACAAATTGAATGGAAGAAGAGACACCAAACAGGGTAATAATTTGGTTGCCTTAAGGAGGAAGGAGACAGAAATGTTTAATATTTTTATATATGTCTATACTATTTGACTTGTTGCAATGAACATGTGTTTTTAAAAACATTATTGAGATATCATTTACCATAAAACCCACCTGTTAAAAATTTTTTTAGTAAATTTACCAAATTGTGCATCCAGTAAAAAGCCTCGTGCCCAATTACAATTAATCTCCATTTCCACACTCAGCCCCAAGTAACCACCAATCTACTTTCTATCTCTATACATTTGTCTTTTCTGGACACTTCATATAAATGAAATCATACAATACATGATCTTTTGTGCCTGGCTTCTTTCACTTAGCATTACGTTTTTGAAGTTCATCCATGTTGCAGCATGGGTTAGTACTTCATTCCTTTTTTTTATGGCTAAAAGCTATTCCACTGTATGGATAGAGCACATTTTGTTTATCCAATCACCAGTTGGTGGACATTTGGGTAGAGGTGCCAGATTAAGTACAGAATTCTCAATTTAATTTGTCCCAAATAATTTGGGACACACTTATGTGAAAAATGATTCATAGTTTATCTGAAATGCAAATGTAACTAAACATCTTGTGTTTTTATTTACTAAATTTAGTCACTTTACATTTGGCGTTTCCACTTTGGGGCTCTTATGGATAATGCTGCTGTGAACATTCATTTGGAAGTGTTGTGTGGATGTGCATGCATTTTTGTAATTTGGAACAAACTTTAAAAATTAAATAAAACCTCCTTTTCTGAATGGATGCCAACAGTAGCAGAGATTGAAAAGTCAGTAAAGTAGCTTAAGATGTCGTTAACTCATCTGTTGCAGAAAAAAAGCATATAGATGTTGGACCCTGTTTTAATGATACGCCAACATTTAACAGTGTGACACGTCCGTGCTGCCTTGCATTGCTTTATTGCTTGCTGGGTTGCCCATCGTTATCTAAGAGCATCATAAAACTTGGATACCAGACCAGTTTGACATCTAAATAATCTAAGCCCAGCTCGTTAGAAGCTGAGATTCATAGCTTAGTGAATACTTGAACACAGACTTCTTGCTTTTAGTTCATGGACATTTTGAATTTCAGGAGAGAATGAGATTGGCTCTTCTGCTGTCGGTGTTATTAGGCAAATCTAAATACAGCCAGCACATCCCCACCTCATGCCTTTCCCCTTGTGGTTTCCTGGGTCTGGAACGCTATGGCCTTTATGATTGCATGACTCATCTTCTAATCTCATTCAGATCTCTGCTCTAATATCCCACATCAGAGAGGCGTTCCAGAACCACCCTGATTAAAAGAACTAACCCCACTCACGCCTACCCAGAACTTGGCCCCTGCCCTTTCTTCCTAACTCGGGTTGATAGATTTAGCAAACAAAAGTATAAGATGCCCAGTTAACTTTGAATTTCAGGTAAGAAACAAATACTTTGTTAGTAAAAGCATGTCCCGTGCAATCTTAGAGACATACTTTGACTAAACAAAAATCACTTGTTGTTTATCTATATCAGGGCATCTTGAATTTTATTTGGTAGTCCTATTCATAACTCTTAGTACAACCAGAGATTATATTATCTATTAATCTGCTTACTTATTTTATCGTTGGCCTCATGCTAAGAGAACATGGCTGTATTAAACTCCATAGGGTTGTCACGACAAATTATTGCAGACTTGGTGGTTTAAAGCACCAGAAATCTGTTCTCCCCCCGTTCTGGACTTTGGAAGTCAGGACTTAAGATGTCAGCAGGGCCGTGCTCTGTCACAAGACTCTAGAATCCTTTCGTGTGTCTTCCAGCTTTTGACGGCTTTTGATGTCTCGTGGTTGCTGGCCACGTCACTTCAGCCTCTGCCTCTGTCTTCACATAGCTTCCTCCTCAATCTCTACGTGTCTTTTTTTCCTTCTTGTCTGTTATATGGATACCTGTCCCTGGGTTTAGGGCCCACCCTGATCTAGGATGGCCTCCTTTGATATCTTTAACTTAATTCTATCTGCAAAGACCCTTTATCCAAGTAAGATCACATTGACGGGTTTTGGGTGGATGGATCCTTGGAGGGATCATTATTGAATCCACGATAGTGGGACATGGGAATTTGACAGATATGCATTGAGTGAATGAGTGGGAATGTCAGCGGAGGTGGGCGTTTTGGGGTTCCATTCTATCCCACAAACATCTGTTGAGAACCTGTCGTGGACTGAGTTTAGGAGGGAGCTGGGCACACATTTCTTTTTTTATGGTACCTGAGGGGGATGCTCAGGTTGGGATGTCAAAAATAGACTTGAGAGCTATGTCGTGGGCACCTGTAGCATATGGTTGACAGTTGAGGCATCTGAGCCTCTACATGAGGAAAGTGCAGAACGTCCTGGGAAGGGGACTAAGGATGGCACCCCAGTGAGCAGCAACCATGCAGGCATAAAGAGTGAAAGAGAGACAATGGTCAGAAATGGAGAGAAATCCATGCATCACGGTCCTCATTTCAATGTCGGCAGCCCATGGCTCTGTCCTGAGGGAGAGAACATCTCAGCAGCCCAGAGCTTTAACTCTGGAGCCGAGAGAGTCGGCTAGTCAGGAGGCTTTACCTCCCGGTTTGGAAAAAAAATGATTTTGACACCTCTTCAGACCTGAAGAGCCCACAGTCGAATTTTCCTGCTTCCTCTTGCAAACCGGAAACCAGGTGGAATTTGCAGGAGCCTGGTCGCCATGAGAAGGCTGCCCCTGAAGTCACTGCTGACTTTTGCCAACGTGGCCACAGTGCTAAGTGGGAAACACAGTGCAAAGTGTTGTTAGAGAGATGCTCGCTTGATTTTTGATGAATGTTTCCGAACTAATATGAGCATCATCCCTTCCAAGTTAATCACTGTGAAGGGCTATATTTGTATCTCCAGGACTGTCTTCATGGGAATGTGACTAGGGCAGTCATACAGGGTCCCCACCTCAGAAGGGCCTGGAACACTATTAAATGCTTACTTTAGTGTTCTGTTGTCACCATCTTCAAATTTTTAATACTCTTTAACAAGGGCCTCCAGACTTTCATTTTGCGTTGGGGCTCACAATTTATATGGTAAGTCCTGCTCATTTTAAAATGTTGGGTTTGTGCAAATTTATTTTGGTATTTCTCTTGGGAAATTGCCTTTAGGGATGGGAATGAGCTTTTTAGGAAAAGTAGAATTGTTAGTAGAAAGAATATAGATGTCAGGGCCAGTGGGATCTGATTTCAAATCTCGGCCTCGCTGCTTCCCAGTTAGTTGCTTTTCTTCTTTTGGCCTAAGTTTCCTCATCTATGAAATGAGGCTCGTAAAATCTATCTCCTGGGGTTGCTGTGAAGAATGAAAATATGCATGTGAATGTGTAAAAGCCCCCAGTTCTGTGCCTGGCACAGCAGGGGGTTTGATACACGGGTGTTGCTCTCAGATTCTCAGTCTGTCGAGAGAGGCCAGCAAATAAAACCTGTAGCGAGGTGAGCAACCCGTCAGCCTTTTTTCAGCAAGTACTCACTGCTCCCCTCCTTGGCTCCCGCTGAATAAGCAGATTAAATTCCTGACCTTAAACGGCTTTCCTTACTGAAGTGAGGGGAGGAGATAAGACAAGTATGCAAATAAATACACTACGGAATTTTAAGTAACAATGAATGAGAGGGAGAAAACTGAAATAGGTTAAAAGAAGGCAGTGAGCCTGGGGCAGGGCTGGGGGAGCTCCCGTGCCTAGGAGGTCAGGGAAGACCCCCTTAAAGAAGCGACTTGGGACCAGGGCCCTCATGGTGTGGTGGGAAGACCCAGGGAGGTCCTATGGAGGGAAGATTCTTCTCGGCATAAGGAGCCAAAATGAAGGTGTTAAAGTGAAAACGACTTTGGAGAATGGGGGTATCTCTCAAATTCATAATCATAGGCAGAATACCCCCAGCAAAACATGCTCATGGGGATAATGGGTTGATTTAATATTTGCCTCTTGGGTCCCTTACAATGCACGAAAAACTATGCGGAAGGAGGAAATACAAAAATGATTCCGTAATAGTCACATTCAAAGGAGCTGGCAATATAATCGAGGGAACAAATGTATGTAAATAATTTCAGGGAACAAATAAAGGAGTCCTCTGGGGAAGAGTGAAATACAGTATTTATTAATGTCGTCAGAATTTCAAATACAAATGTTTTCATGGGGTGAAAAAGCCACTTTTAATTCCTTTCCTGGGATGAAGTGGATGTGATAAGTTCCTCGAGGATTTGGGGTCAACGAACTGGGGAGAGACAACCCTTTAAAGATGCTGTCCTCCTGGCGCCCCCATGCACATGTTAGGGGTGGGCGGAAGGAGACGAAAGATTAATGTATTCCAAAAATATAAATGCAAAAACGTATGGCCCAAAAGTCAGTGGAGCGCACCTTGTCTCTTAAGTAGAGAAGTCTGGCTCCAACGCACCACGTGACCATCCTGTGTTCCGGGGAGTGTGCGCTTGCTGTAGCGTTTCTTTAAGTGAGGGGTCTTATGTCCCAAGTTCACCTCTACACTTGACTGCTTTTCCCACTCACGTGCCCAGCAGGACCTGTTTTTCTCCATATCAGTCAGTGTTCTCCAAAGAAATAGAACCAATAGGATCTATTTCTTCTCCGACCAATTTTTAGGAAGATATTTTCCAAGACCTGTTAATTATTTCTCCGTCTCCCTCTCTGTATGTATGCATGCTTCTTCCTATCTATAATTTGTCACTCATCACTTGTAATGGAATAGCTAGCATTTCTTTTGTGAAATTCAGAAAAGCGTATGAAAGTTAGTTTTAAAACCAGGGTGTTTGTGCTGCTGATTTTTATAAAGTCATATAACACATTTTAAAATATAAAAACATGAATATATCTGTACATTCATCCATACATTGATTTATATTGCATTTTTTTTTGCTGTTTTGATGGCCTTTAGGTTTTTTATTTATTATAAAACTTTGGATCATCCCAATATTAAATTTTGTACTTTCTTCTTTTTTGGTAAAATAAACAAAACAAAAATGCCATTCTTTATTGAACTACAGATATAAATCTGAACTCCTATAAGATTCTGGAATTCGAGATATGTTTCAGAGATTATTTCCTCCAATAAATGTTTTTCTGGAGATGCTATATGTACATTTTTCCTCACCACAGATTCAAAACATTTACTGCTCCAAGAAATAAATAGGTTGGTTTTTAAAAATAAGATATAACCCTGATAAGTCAATAAGAGTAAGAGATGAAATTACAGTTATCATCTCAGAAAGTTAACCAGAATGACTTTGCTTTTCCACACAGAACCTTCCCATTTATAGAATCTAGACTCATTTTCAAATAAGTATAATAAAACCATCATTCTTTAGCTATACATTTTATTTTAAAGTAGCAGTTGCCAAGCTGTATTTATATTTATACAGACGTTTACTGCTGGAGAAGCGTAAACATTTTGTCTAATAACCTTTTGTTTAAGGAGAAATTAAAATTACAGTTCATGTTCTTCATCTCACTCCAGAACTTATCGGCACAGTAAGATCTATGTGTAGCAAAAATTTCTTTGACAATTTCTGTATGGACTTTATTATTGTATAGTACATGTTTCTGTATATTTGCTGTAATTTCTGGTAACAGGATTTAATTGTTAGATTTAGTGAGATAGTTAATAGCTACAGTCACCTGAATTTAATGAAGAGAGACCATGTTTGCAAAGAGAAAACTCATTATTGTAGGTATGCTCATTTCCCTAATTATTCTGTAAGCTGACATTTTCGTTGGAATCACAAGGAACGAGATTTTTCAGTGAACCTAAACCATGTATTATAAAATTCATTCGGAAGAGTAAAAAAAGGCCCAAAATTATTTAACAAAAAAAAAACCCCAAGATATCAATACTTATTAGAAGGTATCATAATCAAGTGGTTAAACCTAATGGCTTACTGGTTCAACTTTCCAAAATAGTTCTTGCCTCTGACTTATGCCTTAGGTGCTATAGGAATAGAAAGAAATATATGAGGAATTGAGGACATGGATATAGGAGGAACTATTTAGAGGCAGTGGCCATTCGGGCGTCTGTTATATTTTCCCTCAGGCGTTAGTTTCCGGCTGTAACCGGATGTAAGTTTATCAGTATGGAGGAGTGATTGTGATACCAACGAGATTTGCTGTGAGTTGGCAGGGGTAGGGACCCTCTGTTTCTTCCATTCGTTATGATTCCTGGTTTTGAACCCATAGGGATGTCACTGTGTAAATGCTTACACTAGTGCTCCCTTTATCATTGTCTCTAGAAAACGACCCTTATTTGGCATCAGAGATATCAGCACCCCCGCCCCCAAAAGAGAGCCTCACCCCCAGAAGCGCTCCAGGAGCTGAAGAAGCTGCTGGGTCCTGCTTCTCAGACCAAGATCAGCAGCAGCCCTACCAGGACCAGTCCACGAATTTAGCTGACACTTCTGATGATGATGTGCTGAGCAGAATGCAATCCGGTGTGTTCCTGCACAGTTTTATTGGCTCTGCAATTTTTTGAACTCATAAAAGATGTTTTGTCAGTAAAAGAAGCCGGCACACAGGGAACGAATAATTATGTAATGAGGCATTCTTTCCCATGGTCTAATAACCATAACCCGTTTTAACTGTTACCCGTTATAATATCAATAAAGTCTTGGTCGTTTATTATCAATTTTCCAAATCTTCTCCTCTCAGTAAAGACATTAGAAAAGGTCAGAGCTGCTGTCAGACCCCGGTGATAAAGAGCAGGATGGTGCTTTGGAAAATGGCAGTTCTCAGAGCGTTAAGGACGATAAACTTTTTAAATTGAATTGTAAAAGTTTATAACGAATAAAGAAACTCTTTTAGGTGATTTTAATGTTATTTGGTTGTTTGAGATATTCCACAGATGGAAACAGATGGTAAGGTCATGAAGTGGGTGTGTATTCAGCATTATAAAATGCAAACACATTTTCTCCATATGAGAGAGGTAGGTAGCAATGTAGTCACAATGACATTATAGGTCATCATCTAATTTCTGTGACGATCAGTTACTTGAACATGACAATAAAAATAAAGAAGCGGCTGAGGCTTTTGTTCGCAGCAAAGGGGCTGAGACTAGCCAACAAATCTCCTTTTGATAAAATAAATATGCATTTCCCATTTTCCCCTTCATATGATCTTGACCCGTTCTTGTGAGGATAAGGTACAGTTTAGCCGAGAAGAGAATGGGTATTCATTATGAGCAAAGGGTCATTTTAATAAGAGGATCAATTTCTAGCAAGACAAATGTATTAGACTGCAAATTTCTCGAGGGCAGATTTCTGGTCTTTTGTTTTAGGGTCATTTACTTATTCATTCGACAAATAATTGGTCATTACTTGCCACGTGCCAGGCGTTTCTCTAGGCACTTAGCATCTGTAGGCAAATATAGGGAGGTCCTCACGGAGAAGGGGCTGTTCGAGCAATGACTTGAAGAGGATGAGCATCAGACATATGCATCTGAATGAAGAGAATTCCAGGGAGAAGGATGGTCCCGTGCACAGTCACCGAGGGGGGCGGGCCTGTACCTGGACTGTTTGGGGAGCGGCAAGGAGGCCAGTATGTCAGTAGCGGGGTGAGCAGGCTGGGGAGAAGTGGAGGAAATCAGAGGGCAAATAGGTAGATGGCGCTAGATAGGGCACTGAGGGTCATTATCAAGGCTTTAGATTTTACACATAGAGAAGTGACATGACGTGACTTATGATTCAGAAGGGACACTCTTGAAGGGACATCTGCACCCCATGTTCATTGTTACATTATTCATAATAGCTAAGACTTGGAAACAACCCAAATGTCATTGACAGATGAACGGATAAAGAAGCTGTGATATACATTTATATATGTGACACTTAATGTGATATATGTATATGTATGTACGTATGTGTGTGTTATGCGAAATGAAATAAGTCGGAGAAAGACAAATACTGTATGATGATCTCATTGTATGTGGAATCTAAAAAACAGAACTCAGAGACGGAGATCAGATTGGTGGTTCAGAGGCAGGGGTTGGGGGTGGGAGAGATGGGTGAAGGTGGCTGACAGGTACAGACTCGTAGTTAGAAGATGACTGAGTTCTGGAGATGCACTATTTCAGCATGGTGACTGTAGTTAGCACTGTACAGTCAGGCCCCCCGCCCCCCATATCTGCAGGGTATAGATTCAACCAACTGGGGATTGAAAATATTCAAAGTGAGAAAAGTTACATCGTTGCCGATGTGTCCTGTGTAGTTAGGCCTGTGATGGCTGCATCTGTACCGAACAGGGACAGACTGTTTTCCTTGTCCTTATTCCCTAAACAGTATAGTATGACAACTTTCCATTGTATTTCCATTGTATTAGGTATTATAAATAATCTATTTATAATGATTTAAAGTGTATGGGAGGATGTGTGTGGATTACAGGCAAATGCTCAGCCATTTTATACAAGGGACTTGCACATCTGCAGATGATGGTATCTGTGGGGGGTCCTGGAACCAACCCCCCTCAGATACCAATGGACCCCTGTCTTGTGTGTTTGAAAGTTGCCAAGGGAATAGCTTTGAAATGGTCTTATCACAAGGGAAAAAAAACACTGTAACTATGTAAGCTGATGGATGTTAACTAAACTTTTGTGGTAATCATTTTGTTATATATACATATATCAAGTCATTATGTTGTACACTTAAAACTTATACGATGTTGAATGTCAATTATATCTCAATAAAACTGAGGGGGGGAAAGGAACCCTCTGGAAGCTGGTTGAAAATGCGCTGTTAGCAGGCAAGTCCCGAAGTAGAAAGACCAGTTAGGAAAGCACGGCGGTAGTCTTTGATAGTGCCCGGACCAAGCTGGGTGTCGAGGATGGTGATAAGGGGTCAGAGTCGACGTGGGTTTGACTGTCCAGACAATATGATTTTCTATAGTTTCTATGAGGACTGTGATGAAAAGGAGGAGTTGGGGATGGCTCCAGGGTTCAGGGCCTGGCCAACTGGAGGAGGAAGCTATCAGACCAGCCGATGAGGAAGCTGCAGGAGGAAGAGGGTTCAGCCCCATCTGGGACAGGTCGAGTTTGAGACATCCATGAGTCATCCGCGTGAGATGCCAAGTAGGCAGCGGGATATTTGGCAGAGTCTAGAATTTGAGAGAGAGAGGTCTGGATTAGAGATAGGAATTTGGATGTTATCAACATGTCCGCGATATTGAAATCTAAATATCACATGATATTTGGCATTTAAAGCTGTGAAACTGGATGAGATGGCTAAAGGCGTGAGTGTAAGTAAAGAAGAGGTCTCAGGACTGACTTTGTGACGAGCTCAATAAAAGTTGAATCAGTGGAGAAAATGAATGAGTCATAATAGCAATTAGGGCACTCCTCCACAAAACGATAGCACAGATAAATAGCACTCGACATTTCATCCATGAAAGCAACAACATGGAGTTATTTACATTTTGAAATGTGGCTTTTTCTAGGTCCAGGATAGAAGTGTGGACTTGAGAAGCAGGGTACAGTGAGAGGAGGAAGTAATGACTGCGCCATGTTTGTTCACTCATTCATTCATTCAGTCATTCATTTCAACAGATAAATTTTCAATGCCTAATATGTGCCAGACACGAATCTTTTATATTCGACATTTAGCATTTTTCGCCACCCAGCATTAGCTTCTTCCTTCTCATCACCTCAGTTTCCCCAGTTGTGTGCAATCGTGGAGGGGCAGTAAGTATGACACAGGTGTTGGCAGGAGACCAGACGTGTGACCTAATCTTGGCCAATTGGACTCTGTATACCAGGATTTTGGCAATTTGGCAGGAGGAGAAGAAATGATTAGTGCACGCGGTCCAGTAGAATATAATTCAAGTCACAAGTGCAAGTTGCACATATAATTTAAAAATTTTCTAATAACCACTAAAATTAGCTCAAAGAAATAGGTTGAACTAAATTTAATTATATGTTTTATTGAGCCACAAATCCCAAATATTATCCTTTCAACATGGAATCATGATAAAAAAAAATCATTTGCCAAGTGTGTGACATTATTTTTCTTGTACTAAGTCTTTGAAATCTGGTGTGCATCATGCACTTATAACACATCTGCTTTGGGAGCAGCCATATCTCAGTGCTCAATGGCCACATTGTGGCAGGTGTTACCGCGGTAAAGAGAGTAGGGTCAAATTCGTTCATTTCCAAGGCAGCTCCCCGGTCAAACAGTACCTACTCTAGGGTCATCAGAGCAGTTCCTGCTTCCTGGCCCTTTGAGATTTCCTCAGCTCTGGCAAAATCCTTTCCAAGGCTTCCAGCCTCCTGGGTGGAGTGAATTAGTAAGATTCCAATAGCTTCAAATATAATTTCTTTTGCTTAGGTTGCTAGGCTAATTTCCTGTTACTTGTCCTCAAAAAAATAAAAATAAAAATAAAAACTGTTCTTCAATGTGCTTTTGCCAAAAGGAGATCCTACAGAGAGAAAATAACACGGGATTTCTGTTAGATGATGACCGATTCGTTTATTCCATGGTGGAAATGCTGCGTGACACCTGGCAGTGTTTTCTAAGTCCTTTCATGTGCTGTGATCTCCCCAAGGGTAGAGCTGGATTTGTAGTTTTCTCGTATAACATCCAAGATGACAAGTGATTAATAAGTGCCTAGAACTGTAATGCTAATAAATTTCATTCTGTTTTGCCTAGAAAGCTTTCTTTTTACTTGTTGTATGGATCTCTTCTGGAGTTTTGCTTCTTACTGTAAACTTGGTCTTCTTTTTCAACACGGTGGTCTTTGTTGGCCAGACCTTACTTTATTCCTCAGATGATTGAAAAACTTAACACCCTTATCAATGGCAAAACTATAGACTGTTAGAATCTCTTCCTTACATCTGTGTGGGTACAGGAAGGTGTGTATTAACACCTTTATAATGCAGATTTTTAGAAACAAATTTCTTAAAGTTCAGAATTAAGTTATCCAAAGGTACCTATGGTTATGGCCCAGACTTTTGATTGTATTGACTCCAATGGAGGATTACATTGATTTGAGCTGTGGTTTTAAAATGACTATTTGATTTCTACCTAATTTAAATAGAAAATGGACATGTTGACATGTGGATCTGGATTTTAGTGACATTCTTCAAAAAGCAACTTCAGTTGACATTTCATAATGTAGTAGAAAGAATGCGAGCTCTCGGCGTTCCACATCTGCATCCTCATTATAAAACCAGTTATCATTCCAGGTGTGAAGTTCGTATCAGATGAGAACGGATATGCAAACCTTC
Organism: Eidolon dupreanum; assembly: GCA_028627145.1. Lineage (NCBI taxonomy): Eukaryota > Metazoa > Chordata > Mammalia > Chiroptera > Pteropodidae > Eidolon > Eidolon dupreanum. Next base: position 3,430,945 of record CM053504.1, on the reverse strand, counting down.
TGGCAAAGAACACTTAGTAAGCATTGAACAGATGTTAAGTTTCCTTTCGAGCGTGTCTGCTAGGCTGAAGAGAAAGGCTAGGCAGTTGCAACCCTACGATTTAAACTGAGACCTGAATTCAGATCTAGAATCTGC